>KZ308123.1:1954719-2009340 GCA_000376725.2 Ladona fulva | reverse complement strand
GCTGCCTAAGGGAGGTTTTCTGAGGGGTTTCCCTCCCTTCTAGAGCAAATGCTAGGCAGAAGACTAGTTCCCCTTAGAAATTATTGTATTTAGATATGTTTATGTATGTATGTAAATGTATGTATGTTTATGTATTGTCTGTAGATGTATGTAATTTTAAATTAGTATGTTCACTGCCACCAGACCTGGCATCTACTTGCAGTGTAATGTAAATAATAATAATATCTATCCATCTGGAAAAAGGTACTTATTAGACCTATAAAAAGGTATCTAAACCATCCTCTCCTACTGATTTCAGGCCGATATCTCTTCTTTGTGCTCTTTTCAAAACACTGGAGGGAATAGTCCATCATCAGGTTGTCGACTTTCTTGAAAAGAATAATAAGTTTGACTCCTTTCAATCTGGTTTCCGCCGCGTTCCCTCATAAAGGTTACAAATGACATTCGTTCTGCTATTAATAATAATTTATGTACTGTCTTGGTTTTGCTTGACTATAGTAAGACCTTTGATTGTAGGAGCCGAACAGTAATGGGGAATAACAACGACGAGTTATCATTCCCCATTTGTGTCAATCATTTGCTGTTACTAAAAAAGTTGAAAGCTCTAAATTTTTCCTGCATTGTTTTGAATTGGTTTCGTTTGTACTTGGAAGATAGGAGCCGAACAGTAATGGGGAATGATAACGACGAGTTATCATCTTGGTTAACCATTTCCAGAGGTGTTCCGCAGCGCTCCGTTCTGGGACCTATTTTGTTTCTACTGTATATATTGACATTTCTGACAATTTTAAGCATTGTAAATACATACTTTTTGCTGATGATTTGCAAATATATCTACATTCAACTGTAACTGAGTTACCAGGTGCCATCAAAGCAATTAATTCCGATATTAAATCTCTGTGTAACTGGTCGAATGCAAATCGTCTACAACTTAATCCCTCTAAGACACAGCAGGAATATTTGGTAACTAAAAAATGCTAAGCAAAATTGATTTTGCTAATCTTCCGATGATTATTTTATCTGATTCAAAATTTCCATTTCAAAATTCAGTACGTAACCTTGGTATAACCCTTACCAATGGCCTTTCCTGGCATCCTTAATTGTCTGACATATCTAACAAAGTCAACAAAACTCTTTATCTGATAAAATTAATCCGTAACAACCTTCCTTTATCAACCCGAAAAATGCTTGTTTCGACACTTATTTTTCCGTCCTTCGATTATTGTTGTCTTGTATATGATGATCTAACAAGTGAACAAGAACTCAAACTTCTGCGGCTTCTAAATTCTTGCGTTAGATTTGTTTTTAATCTTCGCAAATGTGATCGTGTTTCTAATTTTCGTTGCAAATTGTCGTGGCTTACACCAATCAGAAGAAGGAAGTTCGTGATCTGATCTTTCCTTTTCTCGGTGTTCAAAAATTCGGAGCCCAACTATATTTCTGCCCTTTTTACTCGCAAAAGACTTCTAACAATAATAGATTAACTCGAAGTGGGCCCGAGAAAATAACATATCCTACCCCTCGATCAAACATTTTCTCAAATTCCTTCCAGATAGAAGGCTCTAAATTCAGGAACTCTTTACTTGACTTTGTCAAATATTCCAGCTCGGTGCGAATCTTTAAGGATAAGTTATTCAACTGTCTCTTAGCTGCTGATGTTTAAAATGAGTATTTCGAGTAGTATGACTATTATCTGTCTGGGTTTCTAAGTTCTCTGTTTACTTATATTGTTGTTTTGTTTTGTTGATTAGCTATTTTTGTATTTTCCACAGATTTTTGTATTTCTGCAACGCATTCTTTTGCTCTTTTGATTCTCTGTATTCTTTTTATTTCTGTCGAGATTGTTTTTTGTATTTCCATACATTTTTGTAATTTTACATTACTTGTTTTCTTTGTGTTGCTCTATGGGAACTTCCCAGAGCACAAAAAATTTAAAATAAATAAATAAATATATTTTGTTAAAGGGTTAGTCTAAATACATCTTTTTCAGAAATTTTCAATGAATGTTTTGAGCAAATTCAGGATTCGAACCGTTTTCTATCGGAGAAAAAGTTCGGTCCTTCCTGCGAGAGGTCCTGTTCTTTCACCTTGGACGCAATGTCGAACTATCTGCCTCCTAATTAACTCCTAATAATAAGATATGCACCACTGGACTTTTGAGGAGGAAGTGACATGCATCAAAAATTAACAGTTATCTCACCATTTTCATTAGTAATAAAATCTGAAGACTTGAGATTGAAAAGAATTCGTTTGCGGCCGCATCAGTTATACTCCATTGTTATGATGGAAAGAATAGGGGATCTCCTAAATAAAACCTAATTGGAAACGTCTTTCCCGTTACCCAGACGATTTTTTATGTGCGACTATTGTCACTAGGTTCCTCACTCGTCCGCTTCCAAATGAAGATGTTAACTCGTTCGCCTCCCGCCGATCTCGCCTTGCTGTTGCTTCCCTTTGTAGCATTTGTCGTGTTGATTTTACATGGAGAGGTAACATTCGACAATTCCATTCAACTGATCACCTTATGAATCAGCGTCTTCTGTCACAGGGTGGTATTTCCTTCTTCTAATTCCTCCATTGAGCTTCAAGTCAGTTCTTGCGAGAGTTTAAATTTCACGCCACCTGGATTTCTTTAGAATTGATAGGTCAAGTACCTTTAACTTTAAGGAAATGCTCTGCGTAATGTGTACGTAAGCTCTTCTCCATCTCCGCAGAAATGAATGTCGTGATTGATCTATGGGTAAATAAATTTGCTGCGAATCTGCCAATTATTTCTATATTCAGTTCAAATGAATGAACTTGATATTTTTTCTACCACCAAACTCGAGCTAAAAGAACTGAATTTCAATGCGTATCATTCGTAAGAAATTAATTTTGTTCATATCCAGTTCATCTTCTAAAATTACAAGATTTAATTTTTCAGTGACCTTATTAATGCACAGGATGATTTAATTTCTATGCGAAAATTTGTCTATTTACAATCTTGTACAAATGATCTGCCTAGCAATGAACAAAAGATATAATTCTCCGAGATAAAAATATACACAATATTATCTATTTATGAAAATATTAAAAATGAAATACGATTCGGTGAGGTTACAAAACGAAACATCGAATGAAAGTGTTTGCTCTACAGATATTTATTTATATATATATGTATACATTATTTTTTCTATATTCTCCCATATTTTTATTTNATTATTTTTTCTATATTCTCCCATAGTTTTATTTAAAAGCAATTCAAGAGACGAAGACTTTCATATTTTCATATCTATGAAAATTCCTGAAAAGGCTATCCTTAACTTATCCTTCTGTATTTATTCGTTGTAAACATCGTTAAATTTAATTTAGGAAATCAATTCCTGATTATGGAAGTGAGCTAATTGAATTGCATGAGTGAATGCACTGCAGTATCGTTTAAATTTCCTAGTTTCGTATCTAACCTTATATTTTATTTTCTTAGAAATTTTCACCTATAACTTTTCCGAAATTAACTTTCATCTATTAGGGAACGAAATTTTCCTGATACAGTTACGTTATATGGAGCTTTATCTTTACCATTGAATCCCCAAGAATAAAGTATCCGATGGATTCGTGAACAGCGCTCCCATTAAAATCCATCCCCCTTCACGCGAGTTTAAGGCTGAGTTATTTTCCTCTATTTATTCTGATATTTGTAGCGCTACATTTAAGACATGCAAGACAATTGAGAGTAAAAAATGTTACATTCTCTCTTGCTAGAAAGAACGATAACGCCCTGCTGAGTTCATGTATATTTGAAATAAATACACATGTTCGTATGCTTGAACACATGTTAATTTCTCAACCGCATTTCCAATCTTTGGGTTGGGAAGCTGCTTCGGCAGATTTCTTGTTTCCCTGTAATCCAAAATCGCGTCTTACTGGTTGCAAAATTTAATTGACAATTATGAAAAAAGGACATGAAACTCTTTTCTGTTTCTTCTCTCCTGTTTGTGTGGAAAATTAGTCGTCATAGGAAGGATAGCTGCAAGACTTTTTAATGGTGTCTTAGGGAAGAGTACTCCGGTTTAAGAGGAATGTATCACTGCAAATACAATAGACAGGTTATAATAATTATGTCATAATCATACCATTCCTTGAATATTTTTCAAATTCTTTTTGTGATGGTGAAAGGCGATTACGAAACTGCCCATAATAATTTATTTCTGATCAGAAACTGATGTTTGTTGAATCGTACTCATTGAATATACTTTCAGGCAAAAGATGTCAATTTTATAGACCTTATTATTTAATTTTCGGTATATTCCCATTTAAGGATGTACATAAAATATCTTAAATTCTACCATACTTTCTAAAAAATACATCGATTTCATACGGTGAGCATTATCGCCGTAGTACATACATTTATAACTAGTACCTTTCGCATCATGACAGCCTCGAATAAAGCTGATTTGAAAGTTAAAGAAAGGTGTTTTTTTAGAAGAACAAGGAAAATTTTTCCTTTTACTAAGATATGACAACATAAACCTCATTACCTCCATCATAAGATTAAATGGGGATCTTCGATAAATTATTTTCACGTTATCTGCTAATCAAAATGTTTGGGAAGATGAGGGAAAAAGATTCTACTGAGAGTTTCCCGGTGAAAAGCTCCTCGCAGGATTTCCTTTATTGAGGACCTACATCGTTCAAACTTTATCTCTCGTACAAATATCAAGAGATAAGACAATGGAAAACATCATTCTTTTAGGTACTGCATTATCATCATTTCCTTAGAATTCCTGTGCTGTGCATCCTCTTCCTATGTAATATACTCACGTAGGATAACTATTGTCTTGAGATGTTCAATGGAAAGCGGAAGAAAGAAATTCGTATGTAAGCGCAGGATGTGCTGCAATGCATCACAGGGGAAGCAAGAAATGAAAAAAATTGTTCCCCTATAACTGTGTCAGCGGAATCACTGATCAGGAAAATTGTGACCGATCATGTCAAAAGCGCTTGACAAGCTGTTTTGAAACCAATGGGAAGTTTATGATCAGTTACTGTCTGAAACGTTTTCCCCTATTTTCCTGTCATACCAGAAGCCAAGTCTCGCCCACCACCGTCACCATTGCACCGTCACCATGCACTGTTTTTACCCGTAGACTCGTTCGAGAAAAGTTTTAAAATGTTGTTAGTTTTCGCAGGGGGATTATAAAAATATAGTATAAAAGATATGCAAACTGTATCGAAATGAGCCGTATCGAGCTTTCTAAAGAACACTCAATTGAGAAAACAAGCTTCAGGAACTTCACTTTTCCCTTCTGGCACCGTATCTTTCTAGTCTTCTCGAAAGATGAAAGGTGTCAAACTTCCTTAGAGATAAAATAATGCAAGCATTTGATTCCTCTTAAGTCTCCAATCATCGCATTTAAATTCTTTTTGAAAAAAGTGGAAATACATTTAATTTCATGGAAAATAGTTTTGAATTGCTTTCGAATCGAATAAACGACGTTCTGGGTCCCATTTTATAGCGAGTAGAATCATTTCCATCGGTTTGATCTCATTTTCGGCCCATTTATAATTCTAGACATTCTTTTTCATATGATACGTAAATACGAGTAGTGATTTGTAAAATCGGCAGAAGCAAAAGGCAATGGAGTAGTTGCCCCTACGATGCTCTGCGAATTCCTGGGAAGCTGTATCGTATATTGTAAAAATTAAACCATTTTAAATTGATAAAATATGTAGAGGACATATAAAGTGACAATTATTTGTTTACAATGATCTCTTTTAGGCATAATTTACGATTGTCGTCTCAAAAATGATCAATTGCGCACATCGACGAATAATAGGATGGCGAAAGTTTTGGGGATCAGCATTTATAATAATTTCTTAAAATATTCGACTTCTTGAAAATTCTTTGCCTCATTAACCTGAATTGAGAAGGAGCAACAACTACCTTTGACCCTCTTGCATCCGTAACTGACGCCATGTCCCAGATTACTGTTTCTCTAAGCGATATTGAATTAAAATTAAATTAACGAATTGATTTTATTCCTGACACAGCTCTGGATTTAATGAAAAGGACCAATTATAATACTGATTTCAGCAGATAAATTAGCACAAACCTTTACTAAAGCTATAGATGCGGCCCTCAGGCCACATGTGGCCTTTCTTAGCTTTTTGTACAAAATTAAGAATTTAAATTACTCTATTTTTCTGTCTGGTTTATTAAGTCAAGTGAAAGTGAAAATATCCTCCTTCTGACGAACCTGGCATAAGCCATACTATTTCCCGTGCACAAAATAAACCGAAATACACAAATTCAAAGGTCCATCAAAATTTCGATGTAATCGGAAGTTTATAGAATGCTTTCGACGACTTTCATAATCGACATATTTCTCGATCTTTTTTCGATTATGAATTCATAATAGTTTTATGAATACAAGTAATTGAGAACCGTCCTAGATCAATGGTAACAGCCGAGAATAATTAAGGAAATAAATATACATTCTCCTGATGACCGGTAAATTCTTCCCAGTTTCACATGGAGTACCATAAACGGTTAAAAGCTCTTCCGTGCTTAGTTATTTACCTTTCCTTGATCCTTTTCGAAATCCCTCGTGCTCAACTCGATCCTCATTCTATTTATTTCCGGGGAGCAAGGCCGTGAGCCTATTCACCCCTGGATTTCTTTTCCTGTGGGACATACAATCAAAATTAATTCATAGAAACTGAATTAGTTAGCGAAGTAACGAAAAATTCCGCAATTGAAAGAATGTAACTAAAATATCTACCATTTCAGTGGTCAGACGACAGAGATATAATTTCTTTTCATATTGACACATTCACTGTAGCCGGCATGAACACATGATTACGCTAGAAGTTAATGGGTCAAACCAGTGGTTCTCAACTTTGTCAGCAATCTGAACCCCCCGAATTCTAAAACTGTAATCCAATCCACTCGCAAAAATATTGAATTTTTCTTCGGGATGGATATTTTTGTAGCCTAAAAAGGCAATTATTTATCAGATGTCGAATTCTGCAAAACAATTACATAAAACTCAAAAATATTTACGTCGAATAACTTTTCACTTGTTGGATATATATTAAGATATTGCTATTTATCAAAACGTCTCGCATCCCCAAAAAAAAGCCTCTCGCACCCCTGGTGTTTATTGCACTCCAGATTGGCTACGTAATTTTTAAGAAAATATTTCGAGCTTAACGAAACAGGAAATAATAACGAAGTGAAACTACCAAAGTAGAAAACTTACACCGAGGATACAAGGATTTTCTAAATCCCTATCGCGGGATTTTCGGGCTGAATTATTACACGTAACAACTAAGTTTAACTTGTTAATCTCGCAGTCCATCCCACTTCCATCGTCTCTCTCTTTGCCCTTCCAAGTACGTCTGACCTCCAAGGAGGCCTCACAAGGTCGCCCCCACCTCACTCTCACGGAAGGGAAATCTTGGATGAGGAAGATCGGTCCAGGAGAATTATTAGGGGTGTGCAGGATCGAAGTCTTGGGTAATAGGTGGCGGTGGGAGGATGTAAACGGGGCGGAGCGAACTTAGGATTCCAGATGAAGTAAGGGATGAAATAAGTCGATGAAGAGAAAGCGCCGAGGTTATTTGTAAATGTCCTCGAGATTCACACCCCCTGGCCGACATTCCAGCCTGAGAATAATCCGACAACGATCAGAATCGTCTTCTCTAAAGAACTTTCACTTCCTCGGGAAAATTCAAACGGTCCGTATTTTCCGATTTACTGTGAATCTTCTTTATTATGAACTTAAACGAGCTGAGCTCTGGGTAAAAGGTCTCCTACACTTTCACTTTTTTATTTCTGGGATCAACTTCATGGCTCAAATACTGCTCTGAACAAAGAGAGTACATCCTTGACAAAAGTCAGCCATAAAATTTTACCAGTAAACGAAATGGGTTAAGTATCCTTAAGAGTTAATGAAATTTTATGTCAATGTAAAAGTAATTTTGAAAATTAACTTATTTTTATGTACCAATTAAATCTTAAGTATAAAAATTTACCTAGGAAAACGTTTTGGACCCATTTTATTCTAATAAGTTTTGAGAAATGTTTACAAATAATCATCATTCTGTATCATTGTTGGAGGGTCAATGCAATAGGAACTTAAGACCAACCAGTTGTTCTCTATTTAAGCTCAATAAATTAAAATTTTAAATTGATTCCTAACAAGTCTGAATATTTTTTCTTGTTAATGTTGACCTTGAAGATAAATTGAGGTGAGCTTTGACATTCAGAAAACAGAATATGTGTACAGCAGAAGTCATGGAAATGGGTGGGTCAGATATTAAGAGAGACTGAAATGCTTGAGAGTTTTTGAGAAGATGCTGCAAAGGAAACAGTGAGGGGAAAAGTAAATACAAAAGTGGAATTACTATTTAGAAATTGAGTCACACATAAGAGTAGATAAATGTAGAAGATTAAGAATTAAATTTCAGTGCATACAAGCTCACTGAAAAATAGAGGAATATGAGATCTGCAGACATCAATAACTTTAATAGGTTCACTGTTTATTAGCATTTCTTTGATTCTGAAAATAACTTCATTGTTTCCTTACTTTTAATCTTCAAAATAACTATCTTATTTTCTAATGTAGTTTCTTTTACAAGGAAGCAGTATCTATCTAAAGTCTAAATGACTTAACACCTATTTTTCAATGCATACACATACACATATTTATTGACAATCAATACATAATAGTTTCTGAGATATTCATAGTATATGAATTTATCCATATAACCCACAAAACTATCTTATACTGTTCAAAATGGAAAGTGCTATAGTATTTTAATAACTTTAATCCCTATTGATAAGAATTTAGATTAGGCAACTATGAATAACTTTGGAATAACCCATCATCATACAATATATTAATTTTGGTCCTTTACTACCATGCTTCAGTTCTCACAATACTAAAGTTTCATAAGTTACCTTGTAAAATCTGAAATTTTTAGATCTTAAATGCATTTGTGACTTAAGACAGAGGGGAACTTTAAAATGATTCACCCCAAGAATAAATTTTGCAGAGAAAATGGACATTGTTAATTGGGTGTACCCTATATAACTCTAGCATCCACTGATAAATGCAACTTACAATTGTAAGAGATTCAACAATTAAGTATTTAGATATTTTTGTGGATTTTTTAAAGGATAAAACACTCAAATACATTAAATAACATACACAAATCACAACCTTAAATAAATAAATTGTAGGTTTTTTTATGACTTATAGAGTACAATATTCCAATCCATGTAACTGATTATGGCACACATAATCGCGGTCTTAGGAACCATTGGTTTTAAGCTGCATTGTTCTCCCATACTGTTTCCGTAAGAATTGCCACATTGTCCATATCCTTTCCAGGGATATATTCAAAGTTCCACATAAAGTTTGCGAATACCACTGGAATGTTAATGAAAGAATAAAGATTAGCAAAATAACGAAATATCATTGATAAGTGTTGCCCAGCATTATTATGTACTGGTAAACGCCCCTTCAAGCATGACGGAACTTAATTTAGTTTAAAAATATATCTAATATTGTATACATATGGTCCTCCTAAGCCAAAAAAGTCCATCGTAAGATCATAATAACTCAATATATTTCTTACCATTATTTATAATTTGTATTCTACTGTTTCCAAGATATGAAAGCCTACTTTATGAAGATTTCTTATAGAAAAATATAAGAACTGGTTATCCCCATTTACTTATATAGGATAATTCATGAAATCAACATTCAACAATGACCTAAGTTGTCAAAGGGATGGGTTATTTCCAAAAAAATTCACAAATTTTCCGTGTATTTTATCAAAATTCTCAAAATTTTGGATCTGTATCAATATTTCACGACTAAAATAAGATACTATGATCATTTTCCTTTCTTTTGACACTTATCTTGATATAGGAACATTGTTTCTAATTTGATTTTATAAAAGAAACAACCTCTGCTAGTCAAGAAAACGTACTTTACGCACATCTCTTATGGAAATGTATTATGGGCTCCTGGGTTCAAACCCAGGCCTTTACAGAGATGGAAATAGTTTTCCTGTGAGTTTCAGCATCGCAGAAACACGCAGTTTTTTTCAGATCTCTAAGTTAAGCTGTTTCTGAGATAAATAGGGGGAAGGACAGACGGACAGACATTTGCTTTTTATATATATGATGCAATCTACTGTCTTACCAGATCAACTTCATGAATTTCACATGTTGCAGAATAAAATTTAAGATCAGAGCCTGATTTAAATATTTATCAAATACATCAGCATAGAAAATATTTTAAAGTACAAATAAAAACATGACTGATAACCATGGCTGATAAAAGTTAACCTATCCATCCTCTAATAAAAAAATGATACTAAGTAAGCACAATTAAGGGAATAGACATCTGCAAATAAACAGACTAAAATCAGCTTGTATATCATGATCAAATGGTAGAACATCCCATAATAGTAAAATCTTAAAAAAATTCACCATAAAATAACAACAGGTTAATATAATCTGCACAAGAGATAAGATTATCACTTGATTAAATATCATAACAAAATTATACAGAAAGTCTAACTATGAGTTCCTAGATTATAACAAAAATTATATGAAACAAATATATTGATAAAAGAAATTATCACTACATGTATTTTTAAATGAGACTCACGAATTTCTCCTTCTACTAAATCTCCCTCTAACACAGAACAAGATGAATTGCATGGACTATGAGGAAGTAATCTGAAGGATGTAGAGCCACGTAATTGAGAGAGCATTATCAAACCAGAGTCAATATCAACCTGTAAAATGTATTCAATTATTTGATGAATCACACTGTAACAATATAGATGATTTGAGTTCAAGAGCTTCCTTAAGTTTTCACAAGATAAGGAAAACCTCAAGCAGCATAAATCGAGAACATTTCTGAATTAACAGTACTTGCCTTTTTGTAGTTTTTAGTATTATAATCTGCTGACATTAGAACCCAGTTAAAATGTGCTGGAGCAACAGAATTGGCCAAAAAATAAGGCCTCTGGTAAAACTTTCGTAGTGCCTTCACAGCATTTAGGTCACAGTTTTGCCTGTAAAATTGATTAATTAAATGAAATTTTAATGAAAATGAAGAAAAGTAACATAAACCCAAAGAGGGAATATCAGAGACTATATAAAAAATATTTTCCAGCAACTAAGTTTGTATTTAAGAAAGGGAATCAACTCTCTTTTGACTTTATATAACAAAATTTGCTAAGTACAACTCATAATTTCAGTGTAAATCATTAACTGGAATATATACTTAGGTATACTATATATTGAACAAACAAAAGTAACTGTTAACCCATCCATTGCAGATTGCACCACTAGGTGATTTAGTATGCAATCCACAAGGACAGGTCCAGTCACTTGATAGGCTAAGGCCGGATATTATAATGTATTCTTAATATGAATTTTATCTAATGTTCACTTTAGGATATGGTATTTTAATGTTTCCCTTAGAATTTAAGTGAAGATTACAGTTAATATTAATCCTAATTCATCATATATATAAACTAGAATCATCACTTTAACTCAGACATACTATTATAATACAGAGTCGTAGAGTAGTGAATGATCCAAAACATTTCGACTTCTTCTGGCTTTGCTATAGCGTGCTGGATCATTTTTTTGGTATTGATAGGTCTTTTTCAAATAATATTTTTAATTAACTTTAACTAAAAAATCCAATAAGCTACAAAATGACAAAAATTCACTATCTGTGGTTAGTTTTCAATTAATTAGTGGCAGTGAAGGGGTTAATGCAGTTTTTAAAACTTTTTTAATATTATGAAGAATATTGTAAAGAACCTAATGGGAAAACTTATATCCTAAATTAAAGATGAGCAATAAAAAGAATAGAGGAATTTAAAAAACAATGAAGTCAAGGAAACAAGGGAAACCAAAGTACCAAACCTTTTGCATTAACAAAGTGATAAGTAGAGATGGGACAATTGATTGAAAAATACAATTGAATAATTATTCGATTGTTTTGGCATTCATTCGATTTTTTCATTTGAATGAATTAATTTGTTTTGCGGGTCAATGGTTTTACAGGGATAACACAAGTCTTTCACTTTACCATGGAAAACCTAATTAAATTTGATTTTCATATTTCCATAAAAGCCATATGTATCTTCATTTGCACAATTTGAAATATTATTAAGCCTGCTTAAGGGGAAATGAATTCTGGAGAATATATCAATGAAAATGCGATTAGAAAAAAATGCAGAAAAATAATGAAGCATAAGACATTTAAGATATAACTTATCTCTTATTTAAATATGAAATGAACTTCTCCGAAATTTCAGGTTAACCTAAAAATTAAATCTATCGTATCATTACAAGATCTATATCTTTTCATCATTATTGTAAAAGAAATAAATTATATGGAATTTTTTAAATGCAAATTAGTTTCATTGAAACAGAAAATAGCCGGAGTTTGCTAAAACCTTTTTTATGGCTAGGTTTAAGAAGAAAAGAAGTGATAAAATATCTTGCGGAAATTGAGATTAATGAAAAAAATGTCTACACTGTATGAAGCAGACGTCAATTATAGTTTATCAGTCCTCTCAGATTTGATTTGGAATTGCGGAACTGAAAATATTAATTCATAAGTACTGAATATTCCAGAAACCTACACCATAATAGATTAGAATACATCATGAAATTAGGGAAGAAGTGGAGAGTTTCACATTTAAGAGAGGAAAGCCGATTGAAAGAAACGATGGAATTTTTGTCAAGTGTTTTGAAGATTATTCGATTGTCTCAGATGATCACTACTCAGGTAGTTTATTGAATTTTCATCGAGTCTTTCACTTTACCTTGGGGATTGGTAGACTCCCACCAGGAATCAAACCTGGGACCACTTTCACTGAAATCAAACATGTAACCCACATGGCTATCTGGGAGCCCGGAATCATTCAATTGAAGATATTCGGTTTCGAAACTCTGTATTCGAATAGTTCGATTGAAGCGAATTAGATGATGCAATCCTCAAGAGCTCACGCTCCTCTCCTCTTAACCGCCCAATAGGGGGAAGGACAGACGGACAGACATTTGCTTTATATATATATGATTGCCCTTCCTAGCTATCCTAGTATCTGAGTATTTATCACTCTGTCCATCCATCTTACTCTTTACATCTTCCTCAATAATCACAATTGTGCAGCCCCCTGATGATGGAGGCATTGACTCTGAAATGTTCATCGAGACTTTCCAGAAATCGGTAAACCGGAGCTTCCCGTTTGTCTCTAAAAGTGAGCTCATCCTGCCAACATACGGATTACGGAGTATTTGTAATCCTCTAATTCATTAACGGCCGTGTTTCGACCTTTTCTCTCGTGGTCCAAGTTTCTGATNTAAAATAATTATAAAGAGTTATTTTACAACAAATATGTCTTTAATCAAAACTTTAACAGGGAGAAGGTGAAGAGATATGAATTTATGAAGGACAAGAAAAACTTAAGCATGCCCTTGTAATTTTATTACATTAATGACTTATATTATTATAATATTGAAAAATTACTCATATTGTATGAATGATTTAATGTAATAGTTGAACTGATAATGTCTACAACATAAAATTACTACAACAAAGTCTAACATGCTAAGCATCTTTCATTACTCTGTCCATGCCTAATATTAGTATTTTTTTTAAATATGCTGCAACAGCTGAGGTCATTTCACACAGGGTATTGTAACCACTTTCACAAAAGGTAAACTAATTATTTACCCACCGAGCCCTCTGGGAGTCCCTTTCTAATATTACCACATCTATCATTGATTGCACATAATCTTTGGGAAGAATATAATTTGAAAAGATTAACTGTTCGTTACAAGCAGACTCACCTAACCGATGTCCCGTTTTTATGCCTTATTTCCTGATAATGCCTATCTGGTAATAGTTAAGCATACTTTTTATAATGTGTTACATGATATGGTTCAATGTGACATTATTTTCATCCAATTCATTTTTAAATATTTCTTTTGGAAATAGCATTTATAAAATGATATTAATCGTAAAATCACAAATTATATTCAAACTTAGAGCCTGTAACAAAATTATTTGTTTTCCTTTCACTACTGATTCTACTACTAATTTAAATGCATGTTTGATCAATATGATGCTTACATACAACTATCTAAATTTATAACATATTATGTAGTATGTATACCTTCTGCTACATATTCACTACTGTGCCTAAAAATCTCACCAATCCTCACCCCTACCACCCCCTAGCAGGTGTTTTAAGTTTTCAGATGGTCAGTGAGTGATGATAAACTTGACAATGAGTGTAAATTCATTATTGAGGTAATACAAACGTACTTTGGAAGAAGGATGACTAAAAAAGTTTCTGGTAGAAAAGTGTCATTTTAAGAACGATGATTTTCGAAGGGGTAAAGACATTAACAATGTAAGAAATACTGAATGAAACCTAATTATAATGAACCTAATTTTGCACTGCATTTCTATGGAGGACAATATTACTCACTGTTTCATTTTTATTCTTTACAGTACTGGGCAAAGAAACCAATTTACATAGCCATGTTTGGCTGCGTTATGTAGATGTATTGTATCAATATACATAATTATTCTTATACATCCTATTCAGTACAACTAGGTGAGTGGTAGGTAAAAAAATAAGATTGACGAACACAGAATTACACTAACACTACAATATGAACATATTATAATTTCTTGCAACTCAAATTCACCTTATAAAGTGTAATAATTTAAATCAAATCAAATACAAAAGACATTTAAAAATAATGGACTATGTGTGCAAGCAATAATGTATTACTTGTTTATAGAAATTATCAACATTATGAGAAACAGAAGTGAAAGTTTGAATTATTAGTAAGATGCCCATTCGCAAAATTTGAGAGAAAACCAGTTATCTTTTCAATTCTACCACTCTCTTCTATTTCCCGTCCTGGAGTCCTGGGGGATTGATTTTGGTGAAAGCAGAGTGAGGTTTGATTCCTGGTGGGGGCCTACATACAAAATGACCTCAGCTGTCAAAGCACTTTTATCACTACTTTTTCTATTTTTATTAGTCCCTAAACACCTCAGTAAGCTGACAAATTGAGAAGTGGTTTCCTCCAAGTGGTAACAGTTCAAATAGATATAGATAATCAAGATTGAAAAAATATGACTATCCCAAATGAAGAAAGAGAATACTCGGAAACCATTTCTGACTTTATAAAAATCTTAGTGTGGTATCAGCCGGAGAAATAAAAGATTTAGAATGGTGGATAAAGAAGCAAAGTTACATCCCCCATACATAATGCTCGATACTGTAGCATTTTCTAGAGTAACCTTTGCTGCAGGAGTGTAAATTTTATCCTAACGCAATTGTTCTAAATATTACAAAAGGAAAGCCTGATGTGCATGGCAATTTATTAAAAACAGAATGAGATTATCCCCCATCTTAGAAAAACAATAAAATCAAATAATGAATGAGAGCATAACTCCGGTTTCATTCCATGTATGCTAATTAATGTTCTCTACTAATGCACTCTAACTGGATGGAAAATACAAATATCAGGAATTAACTCTTACTCAAAATGGAATTTGCAAATATATTTTTATTGTCTACTGATATATATTATTACCACATGTACAAGTAACATATGATAATTTTCATAGAGATTCACTAGTACAAGAATATAAATAAGCAGATAAAAAGGAAAGGGCCAACCAAAACAACAAGACAAGGAAGACAACAAACATATCAAGCAAGCAAAGGAAAAATCAAGAAAAGGTCTATAAATAGCAGGAACTCACCAGTGAACAAACCACCGGTCTACTTTAGGGTTGTGTATTTTTTTAAGAAAGGCATGAAGATCAGAAGAGCCAGTCCTGATGTTAGTTGTCATGATGCAAGGAACAGTGTCTCTCAATTTTTCATCTTGCAAGTAAAGCTGAGAAAAGTTTGAGAGATGAGGAAATCAACTGGACAATAAGGGAGCAGATATACTATGCTCCATTCCACAATGGATAAAAATATGTTCAAGTATTAATATCATCGGAAACTTTGATAACTTACAAAAATATGAACATATAACAAAGAAAACTAACCTTGCGTACATAAATAAGGATAGTAAAACTATATCAAGAGTATAGGAAAAATGTAAACATGCTAGGATGTTTTAAATAAAGCTGAAAGAATGGTATAATCAGTAGAAAAACAAACACTCCAGGAAAGATAGTACTACTGGTGAAGCAAAGTAAATTATCAATCTAAAGGTTAGCTTCCATATACATGTACTCATCAGAAGAACATGTTTATAAGTACAGCCATGAAAAATAAATAGTTCCACGCAGTTTGAAATTTGCAGAGCAAGAAATACAGCACTGTGAGCTTATGGAGAGTTTGCAATGAAAGCATCAGTGCTTGAAGAGAAAAGGAAAATCGTCAAGTGATATACATAAGTAGTTTCACTGAAAACTGAACATATTTCCTTGAATTATACTTTCTTCGTCTTTAAACATTCAGTTCAACAATTTTCAAGAACTGTAAGTGGACTAAATTACTCCCTGAAAGAAAAAGAGAATTTTATAAGTCACCTGGGTGATATTTTCAAACCAGAAGTCATCTGTGTGCATAAGAGGCCAAGATTCCATCGCATCTGATACAATTAGAGGGGCATCTCGCTGAAGATAATTTTCCAAAAGATGTTCATAGTTAACGTCTGCAAGACGGTCAATGCCTTCCAAAGTTTCACAAGACTGTGAGAGAATGGTATGTAATGAATACACTGTAAACCGTAAATAAGCAAAAAATTCTAGGATACAATTCTCACTGATCTAATGAGAGAATTTATTGGTTTAAAACAAAGATTATTAGAGCATCTCACCACACAGTCCTCTTCTGTTAAGGAAAATTCTCCATAAAATGGATTAGACACCAAGCAAGACTGATAAAATAAAGGAGTCCAATCCCAAAATGGAATTATCTAAAAAATAGTAAATTTTACATTCACAATTTCACCTTCTTAATTCGAGAACACCAACATCTGATGAAACTACAGGATTAAGATGTGCGGATTTCTTTCTAAAAATTGAAACAACTCACCTTAATCATAAGAATTCTGCTGAGAGCTGTTAGGTGCACGTTCACGATTCCAACTTTTGTTGAGGCATAAATGGAACTCGCGAACAACAATAAAATGCAAGTTACCTTAAGGATCTTCTGCAAATAGGTTTTCCTAATCGTTGCAACTAATGGAGCACATATTTTATCCATTTCCGATTCAGAGAATCCGGCTTGTTGACAATACTGATAAAATGACATCAATTCCTGATCCAACAATTTTAGCTTTTCCTGATATTCCGTCTGTTTCTGCTTTTTAGTTTCATTTTCTTCGGAAGCTGCCATTACCGAGTTTATGTTTCAATTCTATGAACCAACCTTGAGTAAGAAGGAAAATAATATGTCAATTCTTGGAAATATTTAAATAATTCTGCCACAGCTGCCTTGACAGCGATCGATACGCCAAGTACACCTGTGACTTCGATATCAATCGATAGTTGCACACGAGGAAGTATCGATGCAGAACGAGATTTGAGCATTGGAGTATTTGCTTTACGTGTAACAGCATATTGTGGAAGGGAAAGTTTCACTGGAAATTAATTTCTCGGTCCCGAGTTATAACGTAGTATTATATTTCATTTCTGAGTGGAAGTGAAAATTTTAACATTTGAAAATTAATTAAGTTTGACAGATAATATTTCTTGAGAAGTGAAATGACGGTTTTAGCTAATTTTCTGTGAATTATCAGCTACAGAATGACAGAGACCGGAAAACAGTATGTATTGTCAATTCTCCATTTTGCATAGGATAAAACCGATGCAAGAGGGGTTATTAAGTTCAGGAGACATTATTTCTTATTTATATGTTTCCAGGTATGGTTTGCTTCTTCCGAAAAAAGCGAATCAAAATTTTCAAGCGAGACCCTCAATTTTTGGAGATGACAGTGATTCAGATTCTGGAGAGGGTGCACGTTCAGTGGGAAAATCCTTTAAGGTGCCTACTTTCTTGTAATATTACTCTTTGATAAGGAATCATTCATGATAATTTTAGCATTGATGGCGCTTATAAAGTAAATTCAAGTCATATTCTGCCATTAGGTTCCTCAAGACTTTAAAGATAATATGCAGCACTTCTACAGTTGTACTACTTAAATTGTATCGATGGTACCATAGTATATTACTAATTTTTTCATTGTTTGCGACGTTTAAATATCCGGCTCTTTTTTATGTCATAACAGTTTTTGTATCCTTTAATATTCGCAGTCACATCTTTCTACTTATCACTAATCTTCATGATAAAATGAATAAATCGGAATGTTTAAACTGCTCTAGATGACATTTTTTTATCTCGAGATTTATTATGGTTAGCGTTTGAATGTTTTAAAAATCTTTGTTTACAGTGTATCAAAACATATTAAATGTTCCCTGTTTTCAAGTAAGATTCTCTCCGATATTTTGTAATTATGTGTGTAGTTTATGGAAGAATATGATTTTCGAAATGTAGATCATTTCAAAAGTTAGTAATAATAACTTGAGATTGACTGGCAGAAATATAAATGTAATTGTTGCCTAATAATATTTATTAATAATAAATATATTTACGTTATTATTATTTATTCTGAATAATTAGTTCTCATGTTTTGGGTTTTCTTTGTTCTGAACTTTTTTAATCCATCCCACATTGTTAGAATCTGTCTTAGTCTTTGGCCAAATTGGACTTGAGATGAATTTTTTCTGAGCAAGAACTAACTCAATCTAATGGTTCAATTTCAGCAAATTTGCTCAGATTACTTCAGATCCAAGTAGGATGAAAGAATGCCTAGAAATATTTGATGTACCACTTTTGAAGTATCTAATCCTATCAATTCTCATAATCAGCTGCATGTAATAAAGCAACAAAGGACTTGGTTATTGTACATGAGCCTTTATTAGTGGAAACCAATCACTTTTCAAAGATGATTGTCCAAGAAAATTTTTGTCACTATTTGTTACTCAGTCAATGGCATGCAGTTATGGGCTTTGCACATAGATTTCAAGCTATTAAATCATTAATTATGATATTTGGATTCCTTTGATCATTTATTGGACAATTTTTTACAGAATGCAAGTGTACAAAAGAGGCAGACTCAATTAGACATTAAAAAGGCCCTGGAACAAGACCCTACTGTTTATCAATATGATGAAGTTTATGATGCAATGGAGGAGAAGAAATTGGAGCAGAAAAGCAAGAAAAAGGATCCTGAAAAAAAGGTATGAATCTTTGGTTCCATCATATTTGTCATTTGGACTTTGGTTTAAAAGAATCATATATCTTTGATTTCATTCAAACACAATAGCCAAAGTATATACAAGCTCTCCTAGTTACTGCTGAAAGACGCAAACGAGAACAGGAACGAAGGACAGAGCGCAAAGTTCAGAAGGAAAGGGAGGCTGAGGGTGAAGAATTTAAAGATAAGGAATCCTTTGTGACATCTGCATACAGGAAAAAATTGGAGGAATTCCAACGTATGGATGAAGAAGAAAGATTACAGGATAGAATTGAAGGTTTGTGTGGTTTTGTTTGATAACAATTTTTCGGTATATTACACAATCATCTCACTTGTTACAAAATAAAATTTTCATAAAATTATAACAGGAAGCTACTTTTCCATGAAAATATATCTGTGGAGTATTCTAAGTCATTAAATCCAAAATGAGGTTTCTTATTGGAACATTTGTTTCTGGTCTTGTAATTTTTATGGAACTCCATAAAGTAACATTCATGTCAAGTTAATTTTCATAAAATTATCCTCAAGCTTAAATTTCAGTGAATTTTAGTGGTTGTTATGACTTTTGGTGAAAGATACTGTTTCAGGTGCAACTTAGTGGTATTCTTTCATTATATGAAATCTGGGAGCCTATGGTAAATTCCACACACGCTTTAATGTATGGCCAGTTACTTAATATTCCTAAATTAATTTTCAGCCTGTTAATGATTTAATTTGTAACCTGCATTGTTTTCATCCTGTCCATCAAGCTTCTTTCCTTCCATCCTCTCTGTCAGTTAACCCAACTGTAGGTACTGGGTATTGCTTAGTTAATTTTGAAACTTCATACTTTGTCATACTGACTGACTGAAACGTCATACTTTGTAACTCCCATTGTTTCCAACCTTTCTAACCCCTTCCCTTCCTTCCTTTATGACATTTGACCTCAACGCAGGTATTTAGTGCACCTGATGATGGTGCACTGCAACAAAACCAGTTGTACATTAATGTTTATGTGGAATTTACTGTAAGATTTCTTCTGTTGACTTTAGATGATTATTTACTCTTCCTTCTGGTACTATTTATTCATCAACCCTGATGTATGGTTTCAGAGTTAACTGACGTGGCAAAGCAGAAGGACCTCAGTGGTTTTTATCGACATCTGTATCAACAGAAGGTTTGTGATGGTGAGGATTCCACTCATACTGTAAAAATTAAGGAAGAAAAAGATGAAGAGAAGATTCCATTGCTAGAAAATGTATCTGAAGATGTGGAAGAAAAACCTCCTTTAGCTGAAACTTACGAAGAAAGTTCTCAAAGAGCCACCTCCAAACCAGAAGAGCGAAGGTACAGGAAAAGAAAGATGTCCTCCTCTGATGAGTCAGATGGTGAAAAGGATGTAGGTGATAAAAGGGGAAAAGTGGAGGAAGGATCGGATGCTGACAGTGACAGCAGTAGTAGTGAAAGCAGCTCTGGGAGCAGTAGTGAAAGTAGTAGCAGCAGTGAAGGCAGTGGTGAGGACGAACCAAGTGGTAAATCTAAGGTTGAAAATGGGGAAGGAGAGAAGATGGAGGAGAATGAAGGCCCTAAACCTCAAATTAATTCTGATGAGAAAGTAAATGAAGTCAATTACAAGATGGTCAATGGAGATGTTGGGGAACAGAAAACTGATTCTGTTAAAGAGGGAGATGAGGAAGTGCAAGAAAATATTCCCGAGGAACCCAAGCCAAACATATGGGAAAAGAAAACTGTGGGTTTAGTGTTTGAGGAAGCCCTACAGAGGTATTTGGCAAGGAAAGCAGCAAGAATGGCTGCTGAATCATGATTTTTTAAGTAGCACAATAGTGTTATTTCTGCTTGGATTTCTCACCAAGAGAATCATATGTAAAGATTAATGCTTTGGGTTTAAGTGTAAAAATATGAAGTATTTTTTGTACTTCGAGCTATCTTTTTTTGATAAAATGATTTTTCATTAAGATCGAAGTCTTTTCCTTACTACGATATTCCCTTAAAACTTTGTTGCCAAATGAGTTTAAATTCCAATGTTTCTGCATTAAATCATAATGTGAGGTAAATGATACTTTAGAATGGCAATTGTATTATACAAACTTATAAATGAAAAAAGTTTACACCAGAGGTGGGAAATCTGCAGCTGTGATGTATTGATTCTGAATTAGTATTCACTTAGAGGCCAACACAGGCATATTTAATTTTAAAATTCATTTATTATTCTAAGAGAAATAATTTGAAAAATTCTCTTTAGTAGCAGACAGCTAATAGAAGGTAGCAGAGCTTGCTCTGCTGACTTTATTGACGCCTTTACTTCTTCTTGTATGAAAAACGTAAAGGTTCTATAAGTTTTGCCTTTGAAATGTTTAATAGGATATATGTTACAGCTTAAATATTTATGTTATAAATAATTTTATTTCATTTAATTTATTTATAATAAGATAAAATGCCAAACCCTCAGTGCTCAAATTCAGATAAACTAACTCTTAAGAGATTTTTCTCAGCTTAAGCAATGCTTACTCTTCAATCCTTTTTCTGGAGCATGATTTCCATATCTTTAGCTTTATTAAGTGTTTATGGAAGCACATTATAAGGCAAACCATTAAAACATTCATTGCAGCCTACCTAGCAGTATATGGTGTATGGCTTCCACAGAAAACTGGTTAAAACTTCTTGAAAATCATTGTTGTCACCAATTTTTTATTTTCATCTATGTTGACAAGTACAATTTATTTTAATCAGCTCTCCTATAATAAATACATAGTCTTCTTGATCAACAATAAGATATCTGACTACTATACTGCCATTGGTCATCCTATTAGTTTGCATAGATAAAAACGTATTTTTGTATAAATGACTTTTGAAAATTTATAAATATTTTATTTACAAAATCTTGTCAAAAATATAATATTTTCATAAAAGCAAGGCTTCAGTTCAGCCATCATATGCAGCATTATGAAAAAGTTCACAAAGTTTTACTACAATGGTCTATGATTTTCTAATGGACTATAGTGAAATATGATGATAATACTTCTGAATCCTGTGGTATATCTACAATTGAGATGAGTGCAACCATTCGCCTCTTCCTTATAAAGGCATGTGGTGATGAGTCTGAAATATTAGCTGAATAGAAAGCATTAGGCAATAGCGAAAGAAGAGGTAATGGCAATATGGTTCCATCTTCAGGAACTTCTACTTCTTGGTAAGCAACATTGCAGGCAGCATCTGCAAGGAGATTTCAGTAATTATGATTTGTTTAGTAATTTCACTAATGAAGGATCTATTCAAAATCCTCAAATTATGCTATTTTATTCTATTGTTAGCTTTATGAGAATTGAAATTAATTCATCAATTTTAATAAAAGAAAAAACAGCCCCAAACCTACAAAAATCTTCAGACTTCAAGCATTAAATCAATAATTTGAAGCACCACTTAATCACTTCTTATTTTTAAGATTAGTATTAAGCACATAATATACATTTGAAAAGAATGCATCCTTGAACTGAAGCCGGATGAACAGCAATGAAGCTTGCTTCAATATAATTTTCAAGGGATTCACAGTAAGAATTGTTTTATTAATCTAGTCTAATTAGGGTCACGGTCATTTTTTGTTATGTAAGTTCTTATGTTACCTTTGCTTTGATTGTTAACATATTGTCCTACATTCAGAGGATTAATATTGTGCCTTGTGAGCCAGGATAGATCAGAAGTAGCTAAACCACCAACACTATCTCTTCCAACACAAGACCTAAAATTAAGAAAAAGACTGTCAATAAGCAAAAAACATAAAATGTGATTTGAATTTAAATGAGGGTATTCTAAACATATTTTCCTCGCTATATTTTATCATGAACACTTAACTCCCTCTGGTACTGATTAATACATATTTCTATGAACTTTTATTGGGTTTTCACTCAGGTCAATTGGCATGTGATTCCTGTCACTGTCATAATATTACTAATTCCATCATCAACCTCAGAGTTTTGACTTCAATATTAATATGAAAATTTTCTTTGCATTTTGTTGACAAGAATGATACCTGAATTGACCTGGGAGACAACCTGAGAAAACTCAATACAAGTAATTTACTAGGCAAGCTACAAAACTCTAAGATTTAGGATGTTTAACTTTGTACATACAAATGTGCATAAATATGTAGTGGATACAAATGTGGATAAATGGTAGAGGAACAATTCCAATGCCCTGAGCAGAAGCTTTCACTGAGGTAGCTCAGATGAAGCACCTGCTAGAAAGATAGAAGATATGGTATGCTATCCTAATCATATCTATTTCACTTTCTTCACCCTCGACTACTTGTGAATAACCTCCTATTACCATACAGAACTACGATACTACAGTTTATGCAACAAGGTAGAAATAGAACCTAATAATCCAAAAATAGTATAAGATTAAATTTAATATAATTCTATAAATTATTTACGGATGTACCAATGAAGACTTTTTTACTTGTAAATAATCTTTGATATTCCTGTATCTTTCCCATCTATGTGTGTCCCATCAAGGCAGCGGAAGATGAATGGATTTCCCAGGGACTGAAGCAATATAGGTTCAAATGTGCGGTATATTGTTCCTAAATTAACAATGAAGTAATGCATTAGTAGAATGACTTTTAAAGGTGGCTATTTTGAAGGGGGTGAGGTATGCATAGAATATTAAAAACATGAAAGTATCTATAAAATGTTATATAATAGTGAAATTCCTGAGATAGTTGAGACTAGAGATTTGAAATTTTTTTAGTGTTTCCATGATTATTTTCCAATTAATAAAGCAGAGAAACTTTTTTATGTGACATATTTGTGTAAGTTTTGAGATTCTTTTGATTCCATTAAGTTTTGAAGGACCTTCGGTTGCCTATAATTTTATTGTTAACTTACAATTAAGAATTCCAACCATTTGATGAAAAATTTTAATTGTTCTATTTCCAGCATTCTCTGTTGTATTCCAATATTTTTAATAACCTTTTTTCTTTACAAATATATAAGGGGGCTTATATAAAATGAATTAACTCATATTTTACCAGACATTCATCACTTACCAGGATAAAGTGCAACCAGGGAACCCTTGGGTGCTACACCATTCCTAATAAATACCCCTAATCCACTTCCCTTCATTCCAGATATACTGCTTGGAGCTCTGCTTATGTTAAAACCCATTACTTTTGTCATCACCTAAAAAATAAAGAACAACATGTGCATTTGATTCAGAGGAAAGCCTCACTATAAGATACATCATTTTATCTGTTGTATTTTTGAAGCAACCAATTTAATGTAACCAAGTCTTATACCTTTGCAACAATCAGAACGGAAATAATCATATAATATAATTTTCCAACTGAATTAGCATTTCACACACTCAATTTTGAACTACTGTCTTATAAATTTATCATGTTGTGATGAAAATTTCAAAAAGAATATCTTCGAATGAAAGAAGATTCTTGGGAAAAAATGTATTTTTAAAAGTGAAAAGAAATTACAAAACTTAAAAATGAAGACAGAAATTTTCTTACATGCACTAAATAAAAAAACTACAAATGATTGCTGTGAAAATAAATAAAATCAGTGTTAAAAAAATTATAGAGTTGCTTTTCTTTTGCCATGCTTTTCAGCTATTCATCTCTTTTATCAAAAAATAATCAGGGCTAATGAAGGGGGAAGGTTCTATGGATACCTGGCATCCAGGATCCCAATTAGAAGGGGCCCCATTATGCAAGGATAAGTTCTTTATTTTGCAGAAAGCCAATAATATATCTACAAGAAAGTTTTTTACATCCATTATTTTGCTTTATTTATCAAATATCATTTACTTTGCAGGCAGAAGCAATGAAGTGGGCCAAGTTGGCATTTTCCCCTCATGCCTCCTTTGGAAGATGGCTGGCCCTAAATATAATGTCATTGGTGGTAACTAGAATGTATTGATTGGAGCCATGGAATTTTCTGTGAATTTTACTGAGAATAAACAGTACATTTTTCTGATGGATCCATCTCTCTGCAGGACTCAGCTCCTAGGATGCCATTCTAGTCCTTCCAAATTCATTTTAGAATTTAATCTTTTAGAGATCAGATGAGTTCAAAATTACCAATTTCTCTCTTCTTATTAATATCATTAGAATATTATTAATTCATTGAAAAGAATACACAAACAGATGATTAATTTCATGTTACAAACCTCACTGTTTCTTTTGGCCAGTAATGAATTTTCAGTGCGACCATCTTGCCTATAAAATTTAGGTAATACCTGAAGCAATGTATCAATCACCTCTTTATCTGTTATTATCTTATCTTTTTCTTTTGACTGAACAATCCGAGATGACCTGAGGGAATCAATCAAAAATTTTGTATGACAACTCAATGCTCAAAAAAATATCAGAGACAACAAACAAAGTATACTAAAATAGGAAATGAATTGGCATGGTGTATGTGATCTATCTAAGAAGTAGCTATGCAGTCAGCTATGAGAAAATTGTCAGTAAGTAATATTTTCAAAGAGATTTATTTTTTTAACAAATCATTTATCTTGTATTTAATGAAAAATTTAGCTGAAGATTAAAATGGAGTTTCTAAAATGTCTATATTGGTTTCATGACTGTCTGTGAAGTTAGTTAGTAACCCTGTACTATTTTTCAGGCACTTACATAGATGAAGTTCTCAATCTGATAAATTTAGGGAGTCTTTAAGATATCATAATGTGAAATGATCAAATAAAGTAACTGAAATTCAAACATACAGTTTCAGAGACTATCTAGAACTTGACTCTCGATAGTTAGCTATGGATCATATTTTAGAGAAAATTAGCTTGTAATTTAATGAGATGTGGAAAATGAACTTTCCTAATTTAACTCTGAATTAGAGGTAAATTTTAAAGTAGTTTTATATTTTGGTTAAATTGGACAACAGCTGTAAAGATAAAAGAATAGCACACCAAACTTCAATCAATATTCCTAAGGAGAAACAGACATGAAAAATCAAATGATTGACTTTACCTTGTAAGTCAATCAATGTTATTGAAAACCTCAACATATCACCTATATTGCTTGTTCAGATATTTTTCTGTTCGTTGCCATCCCCAATATTAATCCTTATATTTCAGCAAAATATATAAAAATAACAAAAATTAAGTAATTTTATTTCTGAAAATTGTATATAAACGTATGTGTGTCGTTGAAAATTGTAATATGAATGGCCAAGATGAGGATTACAAGAGCAATCCCGTAGGTGGTATTAAGATGACCTAACTCTCATTTTTATCCATCTCTTGCACAACCGATTCTCAAAAGCATTTCATAGATTTCTTTTCAGTGTTAACAGTAGATGGTGGGAACTAAATGCTCTCCCATGGTAAATGAAAAAATCCTATGATTAACTTGCAAAATGTTCACTCTTTGCTTTATTATATGGACTATCTATACTTTAGTTGACCGAATATATCTCACAGTATTTAATTTATTAACTTAAAAGAATCACACTATTATGTTACTTAGATAACCAATAAATAACATAATTCGAAGGCCTATTGAAATTGCCAGATATCTTAGCAGATCCTGACATGGTATTCCTAATTTATTTACTGGAAATTTCCATCAGCTGATCTATTCATTTGCATGTTTTAAAATCTGAAATATGCATACTTATTAATTTGGTAGGGGAATTTTTGCCCGGCATATCAGATAAATCACTGCTGAGAGTGTAAATCTGGAGAATTTAGGTCCTTCCAATTCCATATCGTTAAAACAGAATTACTTAATCCTAGATACAGCAATTATATAAATAAAAAGTTACTGCTGCGGCAGGAAGTAAAAAGAGTAGGGACATGCACGAAATCCAACTTCATTAACGAATATTCAGGCTATAAACTAAAATATGTAGTACTCAAGCAACATGAAACGAAAATCTCTTTCAATGTCAATCTATAAATTTCGCACTCCGGAAAACAAAACGCCCCACGCGATTCTACAGTCTGACCGGATTCTTAACATTGTCAACTTTACTTAATCAAGTGGAAATAACATAAGTCAAACTGTTTCCATTAATGCTGCTGCTGCGGAATACCTACCTGTTTTTTATGTTAAAGGCAATCCAAGGAACAAACCTATACTTATAGTCATTCCACTTACTAATAACTTTTTTCATTATTAGTTAACTGACGTTTAGTGTGAAAACCCTTAGCGTACTGCATCAAATATAGTGCTGAAATTAATTTACGATATGAAAAATAAGAATGTAAAAGAAGTGTTACTGAAATTTGTTAAGCAGCATTTCACTGTCAGCATTAAATTAAATAAACCTTCACCTATAGAAACGATCCATCTAACAAATGTTTTAAAAAAAGATCATGCACTTATAAATTTTTTAACAATTTAACATATTCTAATCTGTAACTATTCTCAGCATCGGTATGCAGACGATGACCCAGAGTTCATTAGCAGTAATCAGGACGTAAACAAACCAAGACAACGATAGGTCGAGATATCGGTAGAAACTTCGATTCTTTCGATGGTCACCAGTTCGACGAATGTCACACCAGTTATCCAGCGAATGAGGTGCGTTATAGTTGCGTCTGCCCACTCCCCCTCTATGTTCGTTTTGTGAATCTCGGAAACCTAATGCTGTAATGGGACTGAGTGACTCAGCAAGGAGAATTATATCTACGAAAAAGCTACATTAACTTTTGGAATTGTTACCAAAACTGTTGTTTCATCATGGATTCCAGAGGAAAGCAATTCAAAAGCCCTTTTGCTAGGCCATGGATGACAGAAACTGGCGCGGCGGCTGCTGCATCTTCAACCGTGGGTCTGAAGGGAATTGTGGCTGGTAATATTCCTCTTAATTCTTATATATATATGACTTCATATTTTTAGTTATCCTAAACTATATTGAATATCGTATATCAGATCGATAATAGCATTTTTGAAGTTATTTCTTGGGGTTGCGCGTAGGGAACAGGATAACTTTTCTTACAAGTAATGATTTCTTTTCCATTGTCATTCTGAATAATAATTGAAATGTCGTCACACATGAATTTATTCTGTTTTTGACCGTAATTAGTATTAGGGAAAGTCATTCTTTTGGGTATTTCCCTACATTTTGGATGACATATCCCCTATGTTAAGATACAAGGAAAAATGAGCGTTAATCAATATTGTGTACGTAGAACTTACTCGAGGGCTTAATTTTGCTCATATAGTGAATGATAACAATCAACGGCACATTTAGTATTCTTTTTATTCAATTTTTGTCTTTTGCATGTTGCTTTATTACTTAGCGCTTCCTGTCACTACTGCATTGGCTTTCACAGGCGTGGCGAGAATGTTTCGTTGCAACATCATTTCAAATGGAGAGCGTTTGAGATATTTCTGCTGAGCTAAGAATGGATAGTGGCCTTAAGAATTTTTTTATTACGCTGCTATAGCGTACGCTTGTACTGCCTCAGTTAGGGAGGAAAATTTGAAAGTACTTAACCAGTTAACCTACCAATATTTTATTATTGAGTCTGAGCGATTATTCGTATCAGCTAAATATTCGCTTTTGGTTTTGCCATTATACTAAAAAAATACTTTCGGTTTGGCTTTTTGCGGAAGTAAAGCTTATGGTTCCTTTCTCGCATACCGTTCACTTTTAATTCTGACGTCAAGGTCATCGTCCATGGACGGAATTGATATGATGGTGTAGTGAGAAAGTGGTGTGGGTTACGGGTGAGGGTTAGCGAGATTCCAGCGGAGAAGTACGGAAGGTCATATAGGTCAGTAGTTCCATGAATGATATCGGCTTGATTACGTCGATCGTTCTAATTTAATGGCTTTGTTTTATCATTTTTCTGAGCATTCTGTATAATTCCATTCGGACTTTGTGAAATCACCAGGCGAACCAACTAAAATTCTGTAAAAAAATGTCATCTTTTACGCGTCTGATACATTTATTACGTGAAAATAAAGCTTCATACAGTTTATTTCAATCACCCATTACGTGATAAAATGCACAGCATTTTCGTTTCAACGGAAGCGGATTACCTGGTACGAGCAGTCCACTGAAATTGAAATTTTGATGGTATCTCAGAGAAGATAAGACGCCTTTGTAAATAATCTCTAATAGAGCTCTCGTAGCATCTTGGAATACCTTCAAGATCTCTTTTGAGCAGTGGGTTCAATCTTGCTCTAGAAGAGGCGAAAATATTTTAAGATTGAAATTATGTATCAGAGTTATGCGTTATGGTAGGGGTTTCCAGTAATTTTTAATAAAATTCTTAGAAAGGAACGATTTATGCTTCAAAGGTTTTTGTTTCTGTAAGCTAAGTGTTTATTTAAATGTTTGTTACAAATATACTGTTTTTCAGTTTTCTACCGATTTTCTGTTTCAAGATCAGCTGAAAAAACTTCCTCGCTAAAGATAACTTATATCTTAGATAATTTTCAGTGAGTTGATTGGTTTAAGTACCATGAACGAAATTGTAATCAGTGTAGCTAGATAAATTACAATTCATTTGCCTTACAGGGGAATGAATTGTCTACAAATAGCGGTTTATGTAATATTCTGATTACGTAATTGATCTTATATATTTTACGCTCGAGGTAATGTATGATATTCGTACAGTGAAATAATAGCCTACACGGAAGTATTTCGTAAAGATTTCAATAATGTAACAAGTAATTACTTTTACTGATTTTCTCGCCCTAAGAGGGAAAAGAGGAGTCAGTGATAATAATCACTTATATTTTGAAAGCCTACTCGGAAGTATTTCGTAAAGATTTCAATAATGTAACAAGTAATTACTTTTACTGATTTTCTCGCCCTAAGAGGGAAAAGAGGAGTCAGTGATAATAATCACTTATATTTTGAAAGCCGTGCTCATTATTTCCCATGCCTATGGAATAATTTAACGTCATTGTTCATGCTCAAGATATGCTTGGGGAAGATAGCAGACAGCTAATAGAAGGTAGCAGAGCTTGCTCTGCTGACTTTATTGACGCCTTTACTTCTTCTTGTATGAAAAACGTAAAGGTTCTATAAGTTTTGCCTTTGAAATGTTTAATAGGGATATTATTATTACATTTAGCTGTAAAAATTTGACCTAGTTTATGTCAGCTTTCTCTTGCATCGAACGTACTATTCCTACGGGAGCTTTTACAACCCAAAACGAAAGATTTTTACCGTTAGAGTTGGCCAGACTAGCCCTTATTTTGTGGTATAAGCGTCCTCTCTCTGAATCGTTCTATTTTTGCCGTGTTCAACGTATACAATACTATATTAACCACGATTAATTCTTTGAACTTTGAAGCAGCCATTAATCGTTAACAATCTCTTTTATTCTAGTTACAGGGGTGCTATGCCCTATCTTTCCGATACGCACGGAATTGAGTTTTGATCGGAATTTTCGGCCATCCTGGCAGTTTTTCCGACTGGAATCTCATTTGGTATGCTCTAACTCTTAATTCTTATATATATATGACTTCATATTTNTAACGTCATTGTTCATGCTCAAGATATGCTTGGGGAAGATAGCAGACAGCTAATAGAAGGTAGCAGAGCTTGCTCTGCTGACTTTATTGACGCCTTTACTTCTTCTTGTATGAAAAACGTAAAGGTTCTATAAGTTTTGCCTTTGAAATGTTTAATAGGGATATTATTATTACATTTAGCTGTAAAAATTTGACCTAGTTTATGTCAGCTTTCTCTTGCATCGAACGTACTATTCCTACGGGAGCTTTTACAACCCAAAACGAAAGATTTTTACCGTTAGAGTTGGCCAGACTAGCCCTTATTTTGTGGTATAAGCGTCCTCTCTCTGAATCGTTCTATTTTTGCCGTGTTCAACGTATACAATACTATATTAACCACGATTAATTCTTTGAACTTTGAAGCAGCCATTAATCGTTAACAATCTCTTTTATTCTAGTTACTGATATCCTTGCGAGGTATGTTTTCAAGGTAAAGTGACCTCGTTCTCGTTTATCGAGTTTGCCTTCGGAAATTCTCTACATTTGAAAGTTCACTATTTTCGCTCACGTTTTTTCGTAATTCTCATGTTTATGCGAGCGAAGTTTGGTCGTAATTTTTTAGTTTTTCTCACAATGTTTGTAATTGTTAAAATTCCTTAAATTTAATTGAAAGGTGAATTGCATTGCGGGTCGATCTTCTAACTTCCTTAGAAGCATTTATTAAAGACATAATGTTATTTGTTGCGAATGATCAATTCACAGATGAATAAACGTTTTCTCAACTACTGCTTAACGATCCTATATTAATACTTGAATGAGGGCAGTAATAATGGATAATTGTCTATCCCAACGAAGTCTTCAGTATGTTAATTCTTCATTTCAAATCAAAGGAAGTTTATTATTTTGAAAATGATCGATTGAACTTAATTCGTTGCAAATGGACCTTCTGCGTTCTCGTACTTTGACCAGTTTGGTGTCTCGTAGCTCAAAGTAAATAAATGCGATCTTATCTGCCATTGATTAAGTTTAAGTTTGAAAAAAAATCTTATTCTAAAAAATCATTTCTTCTCTAAGGCTCTTGTAAAAGAAAAAGGTAGATTTCTCCTGCACAGTGATTAAGTTACCATTATGGTAATTGTACTCTCATGCTGCTTTCAACTCCACTAATTGTTTATCAACCAGGGTAAATTTATATTCAATTCTTTATGGAAAGCATTCACGAAGAGCATTCTGGTTGGCAACTGTTTCAATGTGCGCTAAAAGGCTTTGTAAGGTTGATTGTATTCAATGTTGCAATCATCACATAACGGGATTCTCCGATTCCTGCGAATTGCCAAGGTGGTCGATACGCATAAAAACCTTCTGTCCGTCGTAAGTGTGTCTGCAATATGGAAAAATTGTAACCAATCCCTCGGCTAGTCTTCTTTAATCGTTATTACAGCAACCGTTTATTAGCTTTGCCGAGAGTATTCAATGGTAATGATAAAAGTGTATATGTTTAATGTAATAACGGATAAATTTATCGACAGTAGGGAATTTACGAGTGTACAGGAATCATTTATCGCAAAAATACGGAAAGATACCCTTAATGCGAATACTACTTCATCCATCTCCTGTCGGATTTTCATTCACGGTTTATTATTATTTATTTATTTCTTTGATTTTCGCGCATAGTTGCCTTGTCCTTATTTAGCGTTACTTGCAGGACTTAACAAAGTGAAGACAGACGTATAATATGAATTTCAATAAAGTTTTCTTTTAGTTGTTTCAGTACCACTTGTTACTACAGAGTCACTTCTGTCCTATTTCCTGCATTCTTGACCTAAAGGTTATCTCCGTTTGGATGTTGGTCTCCTTCATTGGTATCGAGTAGCTGAATTTAAAGCGTTAATTTACTGATTACATTAATTTCGACTTATGCATGAGGAATTTTATTTCATGGGGTACAAGAAGCTCTTGCTTTATTTTTGTAAATAATAGGAAAATGCCCCAGGAAATTTAGATCAAATGAATGTTTTTAATCTGTTCAGATTATTTTATTGCACCAATCACCATCTCATTTATGAACTTATTTTTTAAGGCTGTCGTCCGTACATTAGCAAATGTGTGATAATATATGCGATTAAAACATTTTTTCTCAACTTATGTTATCTTGCAACATTGCATTCTTTTTCACTACAATCAGAAGATTGTTTAGCGCCAACTGTCTGCTGTGTATATGGGGTTAAGAGGCTATTTTGTTAGTTACTCTGTATATGTAACACTAAAATCAACTTGATTAGTGTCATAAATTTCCTGTCGAGTATTTTTTCAGTGCCTTCTTTAGATATATATTAGCATGGTTTATGGATATATTTTTTTATATCTTATATATTAAGTCTTTGTTTATAATCAATTATTTTATATCGTACACATGTCTGATACTTTTTAATTTGTTCTTTGACATGAGAATCAAAAGTTAGTTATTAGTTAGTAAATAATAATAAGCATGCATACAAATATGTTGTACTAAGTATAATAATCATAGTCTGTTACAACAGATTCTTTTATTCTTACTTATCAAAGGTGGCATTACTGGTGGTATAGAGATCTGCATTACCTTCCCTACTGAATATGTGAAAACACAGCTACAGTTAGATGAGAAGGGTGGACTAGGTGGTGGAGAAAAAAAATATAATGGCATAGTTGATTGTGTGAAGAAGACGGTTCGAAGCCATGGCTTCTTTGGTCTTTATCGTGGTCTCAGTGTTCTTTTGTATGGATCCATTCCTAAATCTGCAGTCAGGTAATACATTTTTTAAATTATTTAGAATGTAAGCTAAGTTTAGTGATCTGTGTTGTAATAATTGACCTGTAAAAATAGATTCCGATGCTTTTATATTTGTGTATTTCTATTTCAAGAGTTATTTCATGGTTATTTTTGTTAGAAAACTACTCCAGATTCAACTCAGAATTTATTTAAGTTTTATAAAAATTATCCTTCACTCATAATATATTCCAAGTTTAATAGTAATATTTACTCTTGTATCTAAGATGCACCAGAATCTAAGATTTACTCAAGTTTTGGAATTCATCTTGAAGGAAATAATAATGAAGATGCATGTTATTAGCTGTAGAATGTGTCCCAGCACTTCGGAACAGGTTATTGATGGAAGGAAGGGGTGACAGTGTAGAGTTAAGGCCGGGTGAAACAGAATCTTAGCTTTAAACTTTATAGTTAAGGTAACTTTTCTTTACTATGCCAGTTTTACAATTGTGCATTTTATACTAAGAATTTAAGACTCGCTCGTCTAAGACAAATGATTTTTGGAAGCTCTAGAAACATAAAAATGGTGCATCTTAGATTCAAGAATATTCTGTATTTGTATACCATTGCTTTTGACTTTTGAAACTGAATTAGTTACCTATTAGTTGATATAATATCTCCTAGAATCTGGGAATATTTTGTACTCATTATAACACAGAGGGGCCCACCCCACAAAATTTTAACCCTTTTGCTGCCAGCCTCCATTAGGCAGTAGGTGCAAAATCTGCAAGAGCGTCAGGGGGTGGAGGGCTTCTTTGGAATATAAACTTTTTATATGCCAACTAATTCTAATGGACAACAGTGTATGATAATTGAAAAAGGGGGTTCATACTGAATATTGGTGCATGCCAGTTTTTGTGCTTATCCCTATCATTTTCCTATTTATTTCTCTCCAATATTAATTCCATTTTGTCTAAGAAATACAGTTTATATAAAGTAATCATTGAACTTTATTGATTCAGGTTTTCCATTAGATTGTTCCCTAATAATGCAGCTTATATAGTCTATTCTGTCAATGAGCTGATCTTATATAATAGATCAATTTTGATGATCCCTGTCCTTGTACAATTTCTGTGTCTGCTCTGCCATCTCTTAGCAAATTTACCTGCCTATATGTGTATATTTTAAAATATCTGAATCTCTAATTTACCATGTTTAAAAACTCTTATCAAACAGAGGTTGTAATACTAGAATTATATTCCATGAACATGGGAATGAGGGTGTTTTTATATTATTGGGTTATCTTTGAATGGCACATTTAAAATGTATGCATCTTCATTCTTGTGAAATGAATTCCCTACTAAGTATAGCTTAGGCTAGGTTTGAAACTCCAGATGTTTCTCATCAGTAATTGTTAAATTTATACCATGGCACCATTAATTATGCTTGAAATAAAGTAAAAGTTTTTGCTTCCCTAAGCTTAGATTTGGAGCATTTGAAGAATTCAAGAAGAGAAGTGTTGATAGCAAAGGAAACTTGGCTCCTTATCAGAGGCTACTTTGTGGTCTCGGTGCTGGAGTATGCGAAGCTATATTTGCTGTAACCCCAATGGAAACTGTAAAGGTTAAATTCATCAATGATCAGCGTTCCGCAAATCCTAGATTCCGTGGCTTTTTCCATGGGGTTTCCACAATCATCAAAGAGCAAGGTATTTATAAAAGAGTCAACTTTCCCTAGTTTTGAAGTATTGAATTGCTCTGTTATTAAAAGTAGCTACTGGTATAAAGATAACAAGTAACTATCTTACCAAAATGTTTAAGTATTTTTATGCATCACAATAATTCATTAACTTGTAACGTATTTTCTGGTAAATAACACGCACCTACTAGATGACACGCATTATAAAAATCTCTTCACTGTGATAATGTATAGATAACACGCATTTCAAAAATTTCTTCTGTGATAAATACATTAATAACGCACATTTCAAAATTGTTATTATGTTGACGAGAATGTTTTTTCACTACTGTAATATTTATGATAATTACTCTTGTATTTTAAATGGAATAATTTGATTACGTTAACATTTACAATATGTAGGTTGAAATAAAATTGTCCTAGTGCATGAGTATATTCCTTGTGACTCCCACAATATATGACGTGTGTTGTTTAGTCATTTGTATCAGAGTTCAATATTCAAGATATTCAATGAAACGAGATTTTCCATTGTATATCACGCACTATTATTTTTATCATTTTTCTATATTTTTTGTATATATAACACATGGGTTATCTACCAGAAAATACAGTATTAGATTAAGAAGTATACCAAATTTTTCATAGTTAAGTTGAATTGTAAATAGTTGATGAATAGTTATATCAAGGAATTATAAGCCTGATTCTATCTGGGGAAATCTTTGAAAATGTAGTTGTTGTGTTTGTGATTTAATTTATGCATTATTAAAACTAAGCATGAAGTAAATTGTTGTTGCTGTAATGCTTAGTTTTTCCATTCCTTATATTTGTTCTAATATGATATTTGATAGATGACTAATGATATCATTTAAATGTTGTTGGACATAATTAAAGGGTTGATTTTGACATTAATTTTTGACAAAACTGTGTGTTGATCATTATTTGAGGGTCTTGTATTTTCAAGAGAATTCCAAATTTTGGAAACTGATTTGTTACATATTAATCTTTATCAAGGGAAGTATTAATTCTGTGTAGAAAAGCTATCTTTAAACTGAAAGTTAAGATATTGTGTTATACACCTAAAACATTTAAGTTCTAAAATTTCTATTAAAAAGTAATAGTTATTATTGAAAACCATCATTGTAAAATTAAGTGATACATAAAGGATATGTTTTTGGTACACAGTTTATCATCATGTACTGATATTGTTTTATATCTGTTGGAAGTGTATCTTTCCTTTTTTAACTAAACAAATTATCATAAATTAGTCGATACTTGTTGATTTATGTGCTATTGCTGATAATTTTGTACTATTTTGGTCTTTAATTATGATTCTAAGTAGGTAGTATATGTTGCAAAATTTTATGCTATTGTATTCTCACTCAAGCCTTACTTTAGAATATGATGAAAATTCATTTCATTCATATTCATTCATATTTATGAAAAGCTATTTAAAATATCTTCATGTTACTTTCCCTTTTAAAATGATCTTTAAGGGTTCCCAACTATTGCTATTTCTTATTTATTTAGGTATAAGAGGCACGTACCAAGGTTTGACAGCAACAGTAATGAAACAGGGTAGCAATCAAGCAATTCGATTTTATGTGATGGAGACACTTAAAGATTGGTGGAGAGGTGGAGATCCTACCAAGCCAGTTCCAAAGTATATTGTGGGAGCGTTTGGTGCATTTGCTGGTGCTGCATCAGTATTTGGAAATACTCCTATTGATGTGGTGAAAACTAGAATGCAGGTAATGCTGATGTTTCATACCTTTGTCAAACTTTGTATTCTTAATTTCATTGAAATTACTGCTGCCATCCAAATAATTTTTCCTTGAAGTACCATTGCATAGTGTTGCGTTTGAAATTAGATTAAATTTAGGAAGTTATTGGATAAGTATATTTTAATTTTAGGAATTGTAATTTTTGGGTTAATTAGATTTGTATGTGCCTGTTAAATGTGGTAATGAGTGCTGCTAATTTTAATTTCAGGGATTGGAGGCCTCAAAGTATAACAATACATTTGATTGTTTCTTGAAAATATGGAAGAATGAGGGCCCTTCTGCGTATGTATATTTCCTTTCTTTATTCATGTATAGTATATTGATTGTTTTAGATTCACTTAACTTTTAATTGTTCAACTGTTTTATTGTCAGAATTACCTTAGCTGACAAAGCATTCTTTAAGTTGCTACTACATCTACAGTTTAAGATCTAATAAACATTTAAAAATTGTCTCCTAACCATGGGTGCATATTTTAGTTTTCCATGTAAATTAACATATCAAAAATATGTTTACTCAATGTTTTATTTTTGATGAAGTCATGTTTGTCTGTCAATATTTCAAATCTTAGTTAATTACTTTCTTGTATCCCTATATATTTTGATTGTTTTCCAATAATCAACATTTTTGTCTTTTGCATATTTGGTCCAAAGTTAGTATATTTGATTGTTATTTCAAGGAACATTACTGGAAAGATAGATGAAATAGATTTTACTCTAAGACTATACAAACCTTTGGAATTATATTTATTGAAATGTTTGTTTGCAATTATTTGATTTGGATAATAGCTGAGAATTTTTCAGTATACGAGTAGTAAGATTTGAAAGAGAATGTTCTGATGTGATAAAGAATTTGCCTTTAAATTTTAAATGTATCTCAATTAACATTTCTATCAGTTAATGTATCCTAATTCCTTGTCCTTACTTTAGGTTCTACAAGGGAACAGTCCCACGACTCAGCCGTGTGTGCCTTGATGTTGCCATCACTTTCATGATATATGATTCCTTCATGGAAATTTTTAACAAGTTCTGGAAATGAAAATCTCAGGGGTCCAAAATTTGGTTACTAGTTCCCAGTTGCACATGTCGTTTTTAGAATAATGCAACTCCTTACTCATAATAATGAAAGATTTTTACAATGTAAAAGAAAGTTTCTAAAATGAGGTTTTACTTTGACTGGATTTTGAAATGGTGTACTTAGACTTACTTGTATTCACAATGTCTAAAAAATATTTTACTCGATATTTGTACAGAGTAAGGATTGGTTGCAATATTGGCGCTAAACTTTAACCAAAGTTGCTTAGTGCCTTTTGTTATGAGTCTGTAAGTACTGTTAATGCATTTAAACTTTTATTACAATCTATTAGATCCCACATTTGCATTTAAATATGATTTATTGTGCACTTATATGTGTGTTAACTGGATAGAATTTGTTTTACTGTTATTTCTTGACTACTTTTCTCTCTTCTACATTCCTGTAATTATCATTGCATCATTGTTCTTTTATGGATGACTGAGAAGATTATTTGTTAGATATGTTTTAATAGTTTATTGTTGTTGTGTTTGGTAATTTTATTTTTGGTAAACATTTTTTAAAGTAGCGTTACCTTGAAAACCTACTAATTTTAAGATACCATTATTCATGGTAATCATTTTTATACTCATGGTATGAGAGAATTTTGGTATTTATGTAAGTTAATGCATTTTGTACAAATACCTTGAATAGCTTCAACTTGAATTTATTCTTGGTGTTCTGTCTACATTGAGCTAAGAATCGTTTGGATTTGATATGTTTTGAAAGGTGATGGGAAAATGTCATGTATGAATCTTTCCCCAAGCATTACCATTAAAGTGAAAAACATATCATTACTGTATTGTGGATGCAATGCTTAGTTGCTAGTGTAGACAGCATAGGATGATGCAGAAATGTGTTTTTATACCTGCTAATGGAGACCAATTTTTGTGTTAGGAAGAATAAATACCTTTCTAGAATAAGTTCTTATATTTTTGTTATTTTAATGTTCCTCTGGTATTCCCAATTTCCTATTGCTAGTGTAGTTTGCAAAGAACTATAGTTTACATTGAAAGAAAATTAAGGATAGCTGTACTTGTTTTGTAGTATTTATAACAAAAGAAAATATGAATTTCAGAAGTCTGTGAATGATGATGAAAAATTATCCACCTAAGTGCAGTCAGTAACTTAGATAATTTTTTCTGATTAAACAGAGATTGAACCAGTAAGTTTGTTGTGATAGTGATGGCTTATATAATAATCTTAGTCAGTCAGGAGAATTATGTATTTATCCACAATATTCTAGGTTAACGTTCTATTGTAGGGATGATGAACCTTCTCTGGCAAGAGGGCCAAAATAAATACTAAGAACTTGCATGCCTATGAGGTGCTAAGTCAAATGGTTAGATGTTGATATTATGTAATTTATTACAGTAAGAGTGATATTGTCTAATTTAATACGGTTATTGGAATGTATGTAAATTATAACTACTAATTAACGGAGTCAACTCTTGAGATTTATTCATCAATTGAAGAAAACATAAGTGTAGAGCCATCAGGGTTCTGCATGCCAAGGAAAAACTATCTTGCATGTCACTTTATCTTCATATCATAGATTCGCCACCCATTCTATTGGAACTGCCTGAAAGGGAGAGGTTAAAATTTAAATCCTGGACTAGTTATATTTTTATGGTCAATCCCAGCGTTAAATAGCAGTTTAGGATCAACCCAGATATTTTACTATATTTGTTATTAGTTTTTGTTATTATATATGATTATGTGCATAATATATTATAACATTTTGTTTATTTACGGTTATTATACGTTCATTTGTGAATGTTCTTTATTGTATTTACGTTGAACGCTGCTCAGCTAAGAAAATGCGTTTTTCGAAATCTCTTGATTAATAATTAGAATAACTTAATGAAGTACATATTTAATTGAGATGGGATGATATCAGTGAAGTAAGAATTCATAAGACGTTTACCAAAGAGGCATATCAAGTTTTTCTCTAACGCATTATTATTTGCAATACACTCCTATTATTCTTTCGCGGAACCCGCAGCTTAACACATTTGGGATCTCCAGATTATGAACTAACGTGGGACCAGTCTTTGCGCCGTGTATCCATCGGTAATGATAACCATAAAAGTACTCGTTCAATCTTTAAATTTTAATCAATTAACATTTTTCATTAGAAAAGCCCAATATTCTACACATCTCTATGTAAGTTTTCGTTGAGATATTACCAATCTTTGAAATTCCTATATAACCTGTAAAACAGGTTATATAGGAATTTCACCTTAATTTGTTGCAGGCGCGAATAGATGAAATTCGAAGGAATAAATTATCTCCTATTTTACAATTAACCGATAGCCAGATTATGTTATTTTATGGATATAGTACATATTTAAATGCTGTAGCATTGAAATCAAGGTAAAAATATTATGTATTATTTGCGCCCTTCTGAACTTTAAAATGCGATTGATATCGATTCTATCGAATCAATCGAAAATTTTGAGGCCGCTGTCCTTTAAAGATTTCAAGAAGTTGTTTATTAACCAAATGTAAGATTAACAACTTTTTTAAATATATTCTGCGACGGATATCAAAATGGAACGCTTCGCAAAATACAGAATTGAAACCCTCTGTCATTTTGTATCGTTGAAAACCTGTGCATATACTTTGAGTGCTTCATTGTGCCATTTCACTAGAACTCGTAAGTTGAAACAGGTGCAGTAAAACTCGGTAATTAACAATTAACGTCGTTTTCCAATTATATATTTTCGTTGCCAGCTTAGGTCGTTGTATATTTTGGTCATTTTGGTATCGAGAATACTTGATATATTGTCATAAGGACAGGTTGAAACCTTAATTTTTTGCTCTCGTATCTTTAAGGTGAAAAATATAACATCGCATTTTTAAAACTATTGTAGCTTAGATGAAAATTTACGGAATTTCTTTGCGGAAACTTGTGTTTTTAGAATCAGCTCTTCTCAAGAGATGAAGTAATACGCCAATGACATCTGCAAGAGGACTTGTTGATAGTATCAAATGGTTCATTCTCAGGTGTGAAAAATCGTTATTGAAGAAGTCTTCACAGCTAAATGAGGTACTCTATAACTTTGTCAAGGAAAGTTTTGTGTTCTTGACGTTATCGACGTTACACATTATTTTCTTTAACTTCCTAAGTAGGTATTATGATTTCTTTCTTAGGTCAGTTTTCTAATTGTGCTAGTGGCTATCTTTTGAGTAGTAATTTTACTGTTTATCATTTTATGCCAACAAAGTTTTGACAATTTTTCATTTTGATACCATTGTCTTCAGGAGTATTTTCCATGTGAAAGATAAGGATAGCTGTCCTCTTGATTAGAATGTTTTACAATTTATCAATGTCTTTTGATTCACTTATCAAAATACATAACCCAGTTTTCATTTTTATCTTGAGGCTTCTTACTAAAACCTAGCACCAGAACCCTCTCCACTTAACTCAATCTGTTATTTTGTACTTTGTATATTCATACAATTTTTGCCAAGCAGTAGTAGTGATCAAGAATGATCAGTATACTGATCATTCTTGATCAGAATGACCAGTAGTGATAATTCTTGTATAGTATACTCACTATAGTGATAAAGAAGGATTGATCATGTAAGCCTTGGTGACTAAATATTTAGCCAACAATATTTTCTCTTAGTGGGCACATTATTTTTATAGGGTTATATTCTTTCCCCATCTATAAGTAATTAAATTCACCTAGTAAGTTTTTTCATACAATAATTATGATAGTTTGTCACCAAACTGATATTATTATTGATCATCTGCAAATATTTATATGCACATTAACAAGTTAAGTAAATTGACTTCTTGAGAAGGTGGTTGGTGGTTAAATAATTAGCCACCTTCCTATAGAGCAGAGGAACAGGAAAATCCATGTGTTTTAATGGATTAAAATAAGAACAAGTCCTCTTTTTACTTACTCCCAATGTGTATGCAACCCATAATCTTCCTTAGCATACACACACCAGCACAGTTTCACTGATAGTTTGCTTTCTGAGGCAAGATACAGTTCTTTTTTTATAAATCATAAGACCACATCAATGACTGACGTAAAATATAAAATGAGTACAAACACATGCAAGGAACTGTAGTTGTTTAGTAATGTATTTAAATATTTAATCCAAGTTAAAAAATGTTTGCTCTCCATATTAAATTCTGGAATTTTATTTACTTAAATGGATATTAGAGTAAAATAACTACATTTTATCGATGAGCAAAACCCAGGATGTTTTCCTTGTCATGTTTATGTTCCTTGAAAAATTTATTCAGTTGCTGTAAAGTAATCACACAATGTTATGTGCAGTTTGGGGCAAAAGAACTAGCCTTTTCCTTGATTTATATCATCTGATAATTGTTCAAAAATAAGCTTAGATCATGGTCATGGAAAAACATAATTTTCTCACAATTTTATCAGTTACCAATTTTTGAAGTAAAAACGATCAGAGGGATGGATATGAAGAGGGTGAAATCAGTCTATGTGTGTGATCCTGAGTATGCCTATTCAAATGTATAATTAAAACTGTAAATCAAGGTAAGTAATCACTTGTCAGGTTTGCTCAACAAATTTATCGATTAATTTAAGCCAATTGCATAATTATTATTGCAAATGTATAACATCCTTATAGCTCTTAACCCTTAACCAGTGACGTGCAAGTTTTATCACACAACCGGTGACATGCGGTCTGGGAGACTGCAATTCTTTAAATATTTATAAACTAACTAAATGATACTTTTAACCTCATTTTAAAGGATTAAGGAAAGGTTTGAAAACTCTGCAGGATAAAGTCCTGCAGCTGATCCCAAAGGAATAACAAGTGTGAAAAATAGCAACATGACTTGGAAGTGGTTAGAATACCTGCCTGGAAAGTGGGAGACCTGTGTTTAAGTCCCAGTCATGTCACTATTTTTCACACTTGGTACTCATTTTAAATTTTTAATTATATCATCAGTTATCCACTGATTTGGATTTCAATTTAGTTTTATGTTTATAACCACACATTTTCAATTATAAATTATTGTTTGAAGATAGTAAAAAATTTGAAAAACAAAATTTTTAATTAGCTTTGCATATCTTTTTTCCAGACTAATGCCTTTTATGTATTTGCTAGTATATTTAATAATAAAATCTTGTTGAAAACCATCTTATTTATTTCATTTTTCATCAAAATATTGACGTGACATGAAGTCTCATAGACTGAACATAAAATCAATTTTATAGATATATAAGAGAGATAAACAAAGTGTGAATAATGCTATATCCTACCTAAAACAATCTAAGAACGTAACATAAATTACAGATTTGTTGAAAATCAAATACTTTTATTATTCACAATTTTAAAATTGCGGTGGTCCTGAGATTGCATGTCACAGGTTAAGGGTTAACTCCAGAGATTAAAAGATTAAAATTGAGATTGATTAGATTGTTAAAAGATTTTGAATATTTTTTAAAAGAGATGCATCATGGGATGGTTGTGCAAAAAAAGCCTGTGGGCAAAATGTAGCTTGCCATCCATTTAGCCTTCAAAGATTTACTTTTACCCTTCAACTGTTGAGTAATTTTCCAGCATCAAGAACTTTCTTTATTTGATGATAGTTATACAAATAAATGAAAATTATCCCCATTCACCTAGTGGAGTTCTTTGTCTCTGTCTACGAGAAGTTTTTTTTTCAAATTTAGTAATAAAATCACATTATTTTCTTAATTCTTGCTCATACATATGTTAATAAGTGATGTATTATTGTTTAGGAATTTAAAAATTACATAATGGCTACTTTAATAGCTTATTCGAGACCCAGATTTTAGGTGCAATCATTTTAGTCACATATATTTTAATCAACATATTTCTGCAGTAAAATCTAAACAGCCAATGTGGATAATGACTGTCGGTGCCTAATTGCTGTAGTAATTAACTGGAACTAAGTACTCCTTGTCCTTTGGATAATGACCTATCCCCTGGCCCAATTTAAATACCCTGTGTAACAATCATATTCAAAGCTAGGTGGTAGGGCCCTTAAAGGATTAAGCATAAATTTAATATTTTTTTTTTAATCAAGAAAAATCATCACTAACCATTCGGTTTTAATATTGTTGTTTAAAATTTCTATTGTCAATTTTTGCCATTTTGGTGAAACATTATCATCTTAAAAAGAGAATCAGATAAATCATTTTTATGTTGAGGTATTAGGTATTTTGGAAAATTGTTGAGGTTGTAACCTTTTCAGTTATAAAGGGTACATTTTCTGGAGCCCATAGCTTTTGAGGGTATGGATTTTTCAATAATTAAATAATCAAATTTCAGGATAGAATAGTGGGGAATAAAAATTCTTTTGAGATGGGTAATTATACAGAATTGATAACTTTGACTTATTCGTGGAATCAGTGTGTAGACTTTCGGAAAAAGACGAAAGAAAGGTTTCGGTAAGCCTCTTTAGCGTAAATTTGAAGAAATATTGGAGAGAGGTTCTACATCCCTGCCACCCCATGTAACCCTTCTTATCTCTGACGCCTTCAGAAATGCTGCCTTGGTGCCCATCAGTAAGTTGGGCGTTCCTCCGTCCGAGGTCGCGCAGGAGGCCGGCTGCCCGGAAAAGGAAGTGACAGCAGAGCGTGGAGGGATGAGTCTTCGCGTGCACGGCGCGCGAGTTGGTAGGGCTTGTTTCATTTCGAACCCTCGAGATTGCCTGCTCTTCCTTGACGCTTGCTGAAAGGGGCCGGCTCCTGGTTCTGGACCGGACTTCGGTAAGTAGAAAATAGTCTGATTTAACTTTTAATATGCATCGTTTTCCCTGGCGAAGCTAGATACCATTTCATGATGTTGTTCTCAGTGAAAATATACTTCGTTTTCCAAGTGTTTTCCTCGCATGATCCGTAATCGTGATTTCTCTGGCCTAAAAGGGTTTAAACTAACTAGTGTATGGAAACCTTAGCCGGAAAAGGTATTCCATTCTGCTCGAAAAGCAAGGGTGGATATTTTCTTCGAATATCATAAGCTATTTTCTTAATGAAAATTAGCAATATGATGATCGCTTCACGTAAACTCTATATTTTACGGAGCGCTATCTTTAATGCAAATTTATGAAGACCCACCAATTTAGTTAACATTAAATTTAGCTATTGCTATATTTTTAGTATTATTGGTGATATTTTTGTTCCGTTAGGCTCAAAGAATTTATTACTATGTTTGTATAACCATTTTTAATTTAATTAATCCCTTGACAAGTTAAGTTATAACAGAGACGAAATATAAGAATTTCATTTATTTTTCCTATATTTTTTCTCATTATTTTTTGACATTCCCCAACACATAACCGCTTCTTTTCACCTTAAACAAATGTTTCTAAACTAAATACAAATTCTAGCTTAAGAATGCATTTCCTGAAGAAAATGAAACGTTTCTTTCTCTGACAGATCGTGCCGGTTGCGGAATATTTCCTTCATTCACGGCATTTATAATCTTTTTGGCTGAAATGCAAATTATTTATCGGAAAAAGTCGGCCTAGATTTTTCTGAAAAATAATATCGCAATAGATAAGAGTATCTATCAAAAATTGATAATCGTAATTTTTAAAATTTCTCATTTCGGCTTTTGATGATGAGCAGCCTTTAAATACTGGTAACCTTTACCGCCAATTTTAAGAAAGCGCTTATTGTTCATTGTGCTCTAAGATTCTTAGGAAAATGGGATAAAAACTCACATGCTATCTCATGTTCCAGCAACTTACACACCGTTTTATGTGACGTCTCAGGCTTAAATGTCATGGATTTAATCCTTCCCACAGGTTCATATACCTTTCGAACGCACTTTTCCTTTGTGGGGTTTCGCCGACCGCACTTTAACGGCTAGAATTTGGCACTTGTCAGACTTTTTTTTGGTCTTTCCCCCGTGACAACAGCCTCCCTCCGACCGTTCGCCTTAATTTAACTCTCCTTCACCACCTCGTGATTGACGCACTGTTTCCTAGTGGTCTTATAAAATCACGCGCTTATTTTAAGGGCTTGGACACATTAGATGAAGTCGTTTATGATCGACATTCATTTGTTGTAAGAGTAGTATTGCCCTTTGTTTACCAGATCTTTGTAATTATCTCTAATCTTGTTTACGCGTTGGGCGTGGAGCAATCGAGAGGAGAGTGTTTTTTTCATCTACTGTACCATCTAATACTGCGAGGAGCACTTCTGGTAGCAGGTTTTTATTGTCTGCAAAGAGTTCTTGTAAGATAAAGGTGTACATAAATGGTTATTGGTACTGTTAAAAGTGCTTCGACAGCTTAGGTCATTTACGTAGCACGTGGGCCCCTACCCCACCGGGAATCGAACCCGGGACTGTTTTCACCGAAGTCGAACGCGTTGCCCACTTGGCTATCCGGGATCCCCTAAATGGATATTATTACGTCGGAATGTTATATCGGCCGCAGTGTGTGTGTAAATCTCCTCGATATACAATATAGAAATAAGATATTCCCCGATATTAAAGAGTATCGCAAAGAGTTTCCGTAACAATATTCACAAATTTTCAATATAGATGCCACTTGTAACACGACACTCATCTAGTCCATTCGATTGACTACCACAATTAAGTTTGTGCAATGTATGTTTAGTGCCATTGACTGAATGAGCAACGTTTTAATCCAGGGAAGACACATTTTGGTGAGTGCGATTCACTTCTTTATCACGCACAGTTATATTGATGAATTTTATTATTACTGTCATATATGGCGACAAAACAAAAAAATACAAAATATGATGTCCCACTCAAGCATATAAGCATAATCATCACTAAGTTATATTTTGCAGAAAGCAGACACATATGTACTTTAAATTCCGGAGACATTTCTGTACACCCTGTATTAAGAATAATCAGACGTGGGCAAATCGTGCTTCCCTAGCCATATTCGGCTATTCATTTAATTACTGTGGTCCCAAACTGTCTTGAGTTAATGACTATTTGAATTATGATTCTCAGCTAATTTCTTGAAAAACAGAAATAAACGAATCAGTCTTATTTTGACTTAAAAAATATGAGATACGAACCGTTTAAGAATATTATAATATTGTTTATTATTGTTATAATAATATTCCTTAAAAGGTGATGTAGTATTTTTACTTTCGATATTTTAAATTCTCATATTCAAAAAAGTTTTGTATTTTGTACGAGCATTTTGCCCTGCGTCTCTTGAATTCGAAATGTTCCTACGAAATGAGGTTCCTGCTGGATTTGATGAAAATTTGCATCACGTTTATATCACAAATATGCGTGTGAGTTTCTATGATGAAATATAAGGATTTTATTTCGTAATGAGTTATATACTTTTCAATAGATTCATTGTTTAGTAGCTGATTTTGTTTCCATAAATGAAAGAATTGAATTAAATCATATAATAATTAATGGCATTTTCCTCCTGGATTAATTCTAACGTCTGTTTTTAGGATTATTTATTTCACTCTATTTACTAATTTTCTTGGTGTTAAATCTTCTTGGGAATTTCTTCTAGATCTACTGCTACTTTATGAGAGAATGGTCGGAGGTGGTTTGGAATAATTTTTTAGTAGTTGCTTAGGAATATTTAGACCAACTTTTGTCAGTATTTTCCAATAAAAGAAATGGTACTTTCTCAGAAATTTGTTATATATTGTATTGTATTTGCTATTATCTATTCTACAAACGATAAAGATGACGCCTAGTCGCACTTTTGAGATTAGGGATTTTTCGTTTATAGGAATTTTTTCGTTAACGTAGGATTTGTTTCGACTGTTAGAGATATCAAACCTCGAAGACGTAATTCTTTTGCAATTGTCCTATAAGTGATAATAAGAATTTTCTTATGTAAACCGGGCACAACATCGAATGTCTATTAGAAATAGAACGGTTGTACACAGTAAAATTTCAATCAGTAAGTCATATAAATGCCCTATTTCCTTTGAATATTTTTTTCTGAAAATGAGGACAGTCGTTAGGAATTTGTCTCTCTTATCGACCCTACGCAAATGATTTTGCAAATTTCTCAAATAGCTCTAAGTGTCACTTTGAGGCTTTTTGTGATTTATTCCAATTTTCACAGGCTTCTAGGTTTTCTTCATTCAGCTGCTTTGATCAAAGAATGGGTAGGAGGCTTTGGTTTAAGAGGATACGGAGAAATTGGCCGGCCAATGAATACGAAGGAGCAAGTGGAAAGAGAGAAGGCGGTGGAAGAGGTTGTGGGGTACACCAGGAATACCAACTTAGAGGATTCGATTTTGAGATTCGTCCATTGATAAGCATTGGTTATTCCTCGATAGGGGGGAATAACAAGGAAAAATGGTTGATATCCATTCGTGAACCAGCAGAACATTAATGCAAGTACCTAGGAAATTAACACGTAAGCTTGTTGTGGGGATTTTAAACTTATTTTGACTTGATATTTCGGCATTCACTTCTAAATCACATAATTAGTCAACACCTAAGGGAGAAGTTAATGGATATATTATTTACAAAATGTACAACACCACCGTCTCTTTTATATAAAGGGAAATATCGAAGGTGAAGAATATTACTATATAAATTGGAGCGTGTCGATAAATTGAGCTATATACCTGCATAAGCAAAAAAAAACCTTCCATGAAGTCTGGTATTCCCTCATGGTACTCGTATCTTCATTTATCATTTAGCCTCGAGGCTCGATTCGTTCTGCGGGAGTCAACGGTAATGACCGAAGAATACAGGAGAATCATTTCAAGTGCAAGCTGTTGCCCTCTTTTTAGTAATTATCAACGATATGAAGCATTTCTCTTTCATAGAATCCATCTGTTCCCAATCGATGAAATGTTATCAAATTAATGGCTGTTACTTTTGCTCACACTAACGTGGTATTTAGCGAGATGCCGATTTGTCAAAACGTTGCAAATTTTTGTCTTTATTGTGCAGTTTAAGAGAATTCCATTTTCAGTATTTACTGGAAGACTCTTGTTAAATTGAAGAGGGGAGGATGCAAAGGAACTAAAATTTACGATTTAATTGACAGAATAATTTAAGATGCAGAGTGAAAATATTTCACATTATCAAAAAAAGTTATTTTTCCTCCCAAAAAGAATTATCAAGCAAGAAATTAATTTAAATTAGCTTTTTTATATTCCCTCTAATAACAGTTGTGACATTTTCGGTTTTTTTTATGAATTGCCGCTGTGGTAAATACTATTTTTGAAACAAAAATCTTCCCTTTTGTAGGTAATTCTCTTTTTTCTGGTACTTTTAGGTTTTAAGTGGTAACCGGTTGTGTTTTAACAACTCCTACGCAATAAACGAAAATATGCTCTATTCGCTTCTATAGCCATCTTGATATTTTCTTTCTTTTCTTCGTTTTTGGGAAAGTTCCTCACCGTAAGATTCAGAAGCTTCATAATTAACTGTTATTGGGAAAATTTTATATGATTAGGGATAATCTGCCACGCTAGAGTGAGGAATTGGACGAGGCTTTCGAAAGATATTAATTATTGAGAATTGAGGATGATGGGATGAAAAATTCAGGTGGAAGCCGAATTATCAAGGTCTGTGGGTGGTTTTGGCTGATTGTGGATCGGATCATGCCGCTGAGATGAGGAAAATTCTTCAAAAAATCAAACCGTGATGCTGGAGAGAAAGTTTTATTATTATCTCAAGTTTTAATTCAGAATCTTTTTTTAAAGAGAGTTGAGGCAATCAAGGAATATACAAAGTATGTACCAATTTTTTCAAATTGTGAGGGAAAAACTTTTTAAAAGTAAATTCAATGGTATTTGGCCGGACTTCGTGGAAAGCCATAATGACAAAATAAGTAAGCACTTTGTTATTTCCACAGAGAATATTTAATCTAAAATAGATAAGAGTATCTATCAAAAATTGATAATCGTAATTTTTAAAATTTCTCATTTCGGCTTTTGATGATGAGCAGCCTTTAAATACTGGTAACCTTTACCGCCAATTTTAAGAAAGCGCTTATTGTTCATTGTGCTCTAAGATTCTTAGGAAAATGGGATAAAAACTCACATGCTATCTCATGTTCCAGCAACTTACACACCGTTTTATGTGACGTCTCAGGCTTAAATGTCATGGATTTAATCCTTCCCACAGGTTCATATACNCTTTCATAATTTTCTCAAGTAATTAATTAATTCGTAATAATAATCAATGTAAAGCTCGGTATTATGATTTATATACTGAAAGTTGGATTGTCGGATTCATCAATTGTATTATCACCTCTTGTGCTAATAGTTGATGGATTCTTCTTTTCTCATTCCCGCATACGGAGCAATTTTCTATTGGAATTTTATCACATACTCTGTAACTTTGGCGAGGAAAATGAGAAAAAATGTTTCGGAATTGTTCGATCATAAATGAGCGTAAATTTTTCTTGCGTTGCTGAATAATTTTAAAATTTTAGGACTAGCTCGAGAATTCAAGGCGATCACACCTTTAAGGGCCATATCCTTTAGGGAGCCCTGTATTTTCTCATCTAATTGCTGCACGTTGGTGGACGCATTCTATAAGCATTTCGCGAGTGAAATTCATAAAAATTATATCTTCGTATTTCACTCGTTTGAAAACCCTTTTCGTTTCGTTCGTTTTCTATCCCGCTCGTATTCTATTTTCTATCTACCTATTTTCAATATTATTTTAAATATAATTATATATTATAATATTTATGCCAACGGCAACACATACGCTACAAGTAATATTTTATCGAAGCTTAGCTTTTTGAAATAAGATGGTAGAACTACGTTATTTTATACAATACCTCAATAAATACACTACTGGTTTCATTACTTAGCAACATCATCAGGTGTTAACTCAGCATGATCAGGTGAATCTTAGCTTGTTATAAATGGTGTCGTTACATTCTTGGGCGAAGAAAATACTAAAATATTCGTGGAATTATTTAAAATTTCAACGATTAGGATAGTATTTTTGACCTCACCTTTGTTTTTGATACCACTGTGAGAAAGGGAATAATTAGGGCTAATGAATCTCCTTTGCTCTTGAGAGATATATACGTTATAGACGTCGTAAACTCGCATAATCTCATCGTCGTAAATTTGTGATGATAGTTTGGGAATCTAAAACGCAGTTTTCCATTACATGAAAGTTTATTCATGAAAATATCGACTACGGTACTCTGTAAGTCATGATTAACTGCTTCAGTCACTTATGCTGAACGTTTGAATGATGTGGTGGTGTCGAATGTGTTCGAATTCGGTTCGACTGTATGTTTCGAATGAATGTGGTCTTGATATTTATGACTGTTGAGTGCTGTAAAGTAATCATTCCGATGGCTGGATGGGTCCTCAACTCCTCCCCCATTAGTTACAAAAGCCTCTCCCAAAGGTTTTTGGGAGAGGACGTGGCGGGTAGGCAAGATGAGAAGTGAGGTAGTTGGCCCTTACTTGGGCTGAGAGCTTTTTCACTGACCCATTGTGCGATGGGTGGGAAACGACCACGAAAACGCAGCACAATGTCTCAATAAATGACATTTTTCATAGATGAGGAGGAAAAAAGTTAACTTAGCTCAGATAGCTTCGGCTGAAAACCCAAGGATAAACAGAAGTAAATATTAGCGACATCACTGGGACTCGAACCCAAGTCTCCCACTTTCCGGGTAAGAATTCCAATCACCTAGAATATCTGCATGGGAGGTACTCACGTATACGTGGTATGGTAGTTTATTAGTTGGAATACCTGCCAAGAAAGTAGCTGATCTGGGTTTGAGTTCCATGCATGTCGCTATTTTTCACCTCTGTTTATCCTGGACTTTTCATAGATTTAGTGAGGAGGGATAAGATTGAATGCAATTATTCACTCTCATACCTTTATAGTAGCTTTCATGTCGTCATAGGAAAGAAGAGCACAGACATAAGCAAATGTAAGATACATTTTTCTCAATGTCTTTATGAAAGAAAAATGGATAATATTCCATTCATAGAGGTATGAGGGCGCGATGATATCTCTGAAATCCTCAACGGAGCTATCCAGTGCCATCAGCCTTTTCACGAAAATATATAGGACGTAATTGATAACAAACCAAGGTTTAATGCTTTAGTAACTTTCACTTAATTTGATGATAATGGGATTGTTCTCTATAACATTAATAAATTGGATTCACTTCATCGTATTAAGAGACGCGTGGTTAAATTGAAAGACAACATTTACTTCTGGACTTTTAGTTTATTGAGCAAGTGATGCTGCTGTCCATGTCATTCATTTTCTTGCTATTTACATTAATGTTGACATTTCTTTGATTTGATGCAATTGCAATGGGAATTGATGATACCATTTATCTCGCTAGACTTGTAGCCATCCCTGGGTCTTGAAATATTGAAAGAACTTATCGTTCCTTGGCCGCTATGATCTGGTATATATACGTACGTAGAATCCCAATAGCGCCCTGATAGATCATCGGCATTGTGACGCCTTAGAAACGCAATTTACAACGTTGAAAAAAAGAATGAACGTTTTTGTATTCGGCATGAAATATTTGGATTAGAATCCTCACTGGTGATGCTCTACTCCANCCCCTATTCCTTTTGGAGAAGCATAAAACAAATCGCAAAACTCTGTGGTTGTAGTATTGTTGAAAGTGCTCCGATAGCTGAAGTAATTTCGAACATAAGGGCCTCCAACGGGAATCGAACCCGTGACCGCCTTTATCGAAGAAGGGGAGCCCCCCAAATATTTGGATTAGAATCCTCACTGGTGATGCTCTACTCCAGAGGACAAGATGTTTAAGGGCAGCTTATAACATCTCTTTTATTTTAAAGATAAAGAAACAAAGATCTGCGATGACACTTATCGCAAAAATATTGGCGTTCTTCAAAATCAATGAAATACCCTTCGCTTGACCCAAATTTTGTGGTAGACTGAAGAATACGTTCATATCTTAAGTGTTATCGGATTAAGTTTCCAGCAAGTTTCCTCAAGCGGAGGATCGCATAGAATTTTATTGCTCGGAATTATGAATGTATGGCAGTAAGAGGGAAACTGTTCCTTTTTCCAGATTAAGTTTATGTTTGAAAGAGATGATTGTGAGAGCTTTTGTTAAAGAGCTTGGCTGCGCGAAAAGTGTGGATTTTGAATTTGTAATTCACTCGCGATACGCAATAATCATAGCTTAATCTCTTTGCATTTGGTGAATCATTTAAACAATATAAGGCATAGAATGCGGCCCGCATACACCAACAACTACCAGTTCATAATTGCTCCGCTCAAAAGTAATTGCATTATTACTAATCTTATTTCCAGCCGTTACGTGCGGTTCAGTTAGTCCTCGTCAATATGAAAACCTTTATCACGAATCGGTAACCGGATTAATTCTGCAAGCGTGGGTCTAATCCCAAAAATCAGTCCATCTCGCCGGAATTAGTGAAGACAATCTACGGAAGTGCGTATTCCGTGCGTGACGATCGATCCGGCGCAGTTAATTGGATCTTTTTAAAGAACGCGAGATTGGTCAACGCTCAGATTTCGAACATTTTAAAACCGGACATCCTGCTGAAAATTAAACTCGGCAAGAGTTCCAGACTTGATTCCCTTTTTTGATTTTTCGTTGTTCTAGCAGCTATCCGCAAACATTCTGGATGCAACTGCATACGGCTATCTTCGCTTGGGCAAATCCGCTTACTTTTTTCCGCCCTCAAAAAATGCCGGTTCGGATAACAAGATTTGAACGATGACTTCCGTGACCTTTGGGCGCAAGTGCGCTTGAAATGCCGTCGGAGTGTTGGACATTCAATCGATCATTTTCATCCCCTTTCATTTCCAACCCCTCTCGTCTATAACTCTCATCTTCTCCTGCACATACTTTCCCAGATTGGTCTTTTAGTTTTCAGGCATTTTTAACGAAGATTTTATCTTTTGAAATCTCCCTTACTTTAAACCGACAGAGATAATTGTTTGCATTTCGAAAATGTAGAATCTCTAAGAGTCTGCTATCTAATTATCTAAATCTAAAGAATCTAAATTTTGTTTGAAACTTATCTCTTCTATCGAATAGAAGTGGATTCAGATGTACATATTTGATGCGATAGAAATATTCTAGCCATCCCTGGGTATCTCTATGGGCGGAGAATATAGATTATTTTTAGTCAGATATCAATCATAGTTAGGAAGTTACCGATCGCGGAAAACTGAAAATATCTGAATAGCTATGTAATTCAGGCATTAAATTGGATTCGACACAAAATGTCGAAAATTTTATCTTGATAGATAAATCAATTTATGAGAAGCTAAATATAATATTATATCATGTCTCATATTTAGATATTTCTGTAATATGAATTTGCGGAATATTTGATCTTAGCGTGAAGGCATTGCAAAAGGTATTTCTAGAGAAGGAATATCGCTTACTTTATGGAAGATCATATTTGACTCTTAAAACTGAAACGATCTCAGAAAGGAATGGAACGGCCATACTCTACATATGACCGTAAGACCTGAAGCGTGTGACATCTGAAGGTCATGTTACGTGACAAGATTATTTTTTCTGGAAAAGTTAGAGGTATATTACTTTATTTATTAATATCTCGGGTTTTTATTTTAAAAATTATTATTTAGTAT
>KZ308123.1:1900815-1954402 GCA_000376725.2 Ladona fulva | reverse complement strand
GCCAATAGAAGCAATATAATAATAATAATAATAATAAAGGACTTTATTCAATATGTCCCAAATCTAAATTGAACGGGTGTTTTATTAAATAAATATAAATTTTGAAAATCTATTTTCGAAGTACAAATTAAAGACGAAAATATTACCAGAAACTGCTAAAGGTATATATGATGATACGATGATGAGTTATGATTTTCAATTCATGTACTGCGGGTAACTAATCAACTTATTGAAATTGGTAAGATTCGTTTGATCTGTGCATACCAGTAATGCGTACAGAGAGAGGGTATTTTCTATAATAGGACACTTATGGAAAATGTTAATTATGGAAAAACGGAATCAAAGATAAAACTAAATTTCGATTCGCCTTTATCGGAGTTTTATGATTTTGTCAACAATGCATCTCGCTGGTAGAGCAGTTAAAATTAAAAATTAAAAGCAGTTAAAAGCAATAAGACTGTGAATGTAATATTAACAAATTCGGTGCAATTTATTACATTTTTACGGTACAATAATTGTTATTTTCTCTGATTTCCTTTCAAATGCTTATTTGAGTTTAATATAAAACTTCCTAAAGAAATCGTTTTCATGCTTTTTGTTTCGTGTATATTCTGCTTTTTCATTGTCACTCTTCCTATGATCACGTGAAATTTCTCTCTCGATATTATACTGTTCAAGTTTGTTACTCTATTGTTAACAGTGTCAACTACTTGCGTTTTTCATTTTACTGATTTCAATGTCTCGTTTCATTGCCATTGTCGTTCATATGTTTATTGTTTGATTGTGTGAAAGTGCTCCGATAGCTGAAGTAATTTCGAACATAAGGGCCTCCAACGGGAATCGAACCCGTGACCGCCTTTATCGAAGAAGGGGAGCCCCCCTGATCTAGCTCGCTGTAAAAGAGTCATAAGAACTTTTAATATTTCTTTCACTTTTGTAAAATAACACCTACCTATCGTATCACAATTCACGTATCATTCAAAACGTCCTAGATATCAATTGGAACAAAGGAAACTATAGTAGTATCTCGATATGATTAGTAAATTTATTCCAAAATTTTCTTTTATGCCCATATCTACTTTTTTCCGATGTCACCTATCTAGTCTTAGAGATTCGGTGAAATACATCTTACTAAGTATTTGCGGCAATTATTTTCAGGTTTCCAGCTAGGTCAAATCAAGCGTCACATCCGATGCCGGCGTTCCCGTAACCAACCCGTCGCTATCCTCTAAGCATCTTAGTAGTAGTAGTATTGTTAAAAGTGCTTCGACAGCTTAGGTAATTTCGCACGTAGGCCCCCACCGGGATCGAACCCGGTACCGCTTTCACTGAAGTCGAACGCGTTGCCCACTTGGCTATCGGGAGCCCCTCTAAGCATCTTCTCAAGCACTAAAGTCATCCTCGGTGCTTCTGCTTTCTCCCACCCCTCATATTGAAAAATATTGATGTACATTTTTTTATATGGGATATAAATATATTAATTTACTAGATGGATTACAGGATAGTTTTGCCTCAGGAATTCGATTTTACATTTCTGTGGATAAGTGTAATAGTAATGAAAAATCTAAATATTGTGTATTTTTTCGGTTCAAATTTTGTTGTATAAAAGTTAAATTAAGAAATGGATCCATTTTGGCGCGATTTTAGCTGTTATAATTTTTAAATGATTTGAAAACTTCCGTAATGCCGGCATACCGAGTTCAGTTTGCATCCACTCATTTGTTTCTGGGAACGGCTAAAGAGTTTCCAAGGAATATTTGACTTTGCCAAGTAATGTTAGAGTTCATGCATGTTTTGCGTGATTTTTGACATTTGTCTGCGGGGAAGCAAACATTTGATACGGCAGCTCATCTCTATTTTCAGCTGTGGGAAAATCTTCGCCTTCTTGCTTTGTCTTTACTAAAACACCAGCAATAGCTGATATTATGACCTTATACCCATGTTAATTTAAAGTTAACCATCTATAAATATAAGAAGTTAGCATAAACGCTGATTTTTACTTCATATCTCTGGTATTTTAAGTTGTAATATGTATCCATTCCCATGGGAAACCGCTTCTCTTACACCGCAATAGTAGATTCCCTTCTTACACCCAAGTTGCTTGTTTCTTAGCAGGTCACTGCCTACCCTGTCTTAATTTAAAAATATTTTCCTTTAAATATTGCCGTGGAAAATGATAGTATAGCTGGGAGATACCTGAAATTTGTTTACACTTTTGGTAAGAATCAAGATTTAACGTTCTTTGCTTCCATTGGCCTAAACGTTAGATTTCTCTTATTGTTAGATCTAATGTACCTAAGTCTGTTATATATTCCTAGCCACGGATACGGAGTTTTAATTAAGCGTATTAACCCAGGACTTTGTCCTCAGGGGCCTTCGATGTAGATAATCCCGAGGTACTCTGTGTGTGCCGATCGTTTACCTAGACTTGCCTCTTGCGAGCATGATTGTACAGCACGTAGTCTAATCTCTGAAGCCAAAAAGAAGGTAGTGATTCCATTTATATGATTTATTCTGTAGAAACATTTTACTAAGATTAAAATCATCTTTTACCTTTAAAGCAAGTCACGACGAAACATCTTTAGCTTATCGAACTATTAATATACATACTCTCATTTTTGAATCTTGTGTCTTAGGACTTATAAACTAATTAAATGCAATTAAAGTTGTGTTACTTTGTCTAGAAAGCATCGGACGCTAGTTTCAGATCGGTTTATAAGCATACGAAAATCTTCAGGCTGAATCACTTTCTCGTATTTTGTAATGTTAGCTTTGTACTGTAAAGAAAGTTTTGCCTGACAAGAATGCCTGACAAAATACATAAGAACATACAAGCCAGCTTATAGTTTATAATCTATCGCTTACTTATTACGATTGATAGATTTACCGGACCAAATTTATTATTTATTTTTGTGGGAACTTTGTGAGTGAACTTCTCTACGTATTGTGTGAATTCCCAGATATTTTGTCACAAAATAAGTACTTTTCACGTTTTTCTGTAATTATAGTATAATCTTTTGTTAACATTTATCTTATCTTTGCACGTGGGGGATCAGATATGTAGCCATATGTGGCTTGCATGCCATATGTTTGGGGTCCTCATGGGTAATGCGCAAAGTTGTGGTCATGAAATTTTTATATCTACCTTAATACCCTACAAGTCGGTGTTTGGCAGGGAGGATCATTGATAAATTGCAAGTAATATAAAAGTATAGAATAAAATATTTACAAAATAGTACAACTACAAATGGCTAAATAATACAACTCCAATAATTGGAATATTATGCATGGACCATATTATAACCCTCCATGGACTAATAGTGAATGTGGTGGGAGGATATATTAATATAATTATTATTATTTATTATCCATAGTAATAATGATATTAATAATGAAACGTTTCTATTTGGGCGAGATTGGAACTATAAGTCTCATTTTCCATTCAACTCAGAAGTATCCTTGTGGTGGATTTAATAGCAAAGCAGCTTTAATAAATGGAAAGTCCTACAAGGACAAGTATATAGTGATCAGAAAGTCATATTGTGTTATTCGAAGAATATGAGAACAGACGATGATCTTGCCGTCACATGCGATCGCTCTTCATCCACCCCATCGCTCTTTCTCTCATCAAGCTCCGAGAATGGTTCCACAAATCTCATTCATGTTTAAAGTGCTACTATTTTTAGTACTCATGTAAGGATTTCCAATTTAACGGCAATAACATTCAAGAGCTGCTGCATCCTTCATGCCGTTGATTTTCCCTCCGTATCACTTTAGAAGCGATCTATCTAGCCTTTTGAAAACTTCACAGCAACCTAGAGAAACACTTGAAGTCATCAATCTCGGGGTTGGAAGCGATTATATTAGCCAATTCTCGAATAATAGGCCCATTAGGCTGGTTTGCTCATCGTAAATATTTTAACTACTCCATTAATCCTTCCTCAAGATCTTAGCGACACGTTCCATGCGATCTAGAGCGTTGGAAGAATATTAGTCCTTGCTTGTGCACGTTTACTCACGCTGGAAATTAGGAGTACGGTTTTACTACAGATTTTGTCAGCAGCTACACACCAAGCGCCTTCCAATAACACTGATGATGAGACAGCGACCCTATATCTAAATACAATCTAATAATAAAGTATACGTTTCCTATTTTGTAAGAATGCAATTCCGGCTATCCAGCACGGATGCGAAAGATTGATTCACCAAAAGACAAACTGGACGTTGACAACAAAATTGATTTGACCAACGGTCGATGGAACTTAATAGATCTATGGAGCATCAACCCAGTTTTCAAGTAATGTTCATGAAATCGCTCTAATAAGGGTATTCGTTTGTCGATGGAATAATATGTATCTTACATAAAATTTGAAGAAAGCCTTTGTAAAGAACTAAGGATAAAAACGCTTTGTAATTTCCACATAAGGTATAATTCAACGATCGGTTTCAGCTAAAGTATGTACCATCATCAGATAACGAACCAGAGCAAATTTGAGGGTTAAAAGTTGCACATCATCTGCAAAGTGCAGACTTTTAAAAATGAGTCAAATTTTGAAGCCATGCGATCGATTGATTTTAAGATGCCTTGTAGAAATGCTGTTAATAGGGTTGACATGAAAATATGTATGCAGATGGCCGGAGGTTAGCTATCTTCTCATTAATACGAAAATATTTCGCAGAAATGTCCAAATTGTTTTCGACTCGAAAATATGGTCCAATCAAAGTTTCAAAGACAGTGGAGAACTAGAAATAGTAATCAAAATTGACGAATAGTAGGGAAGGATTTTAAAAGGCGTAAAATGTACCATTAAAAACTGTTGATTCGAAGAACATTTTTTATGGGTGAATTATCGGAATTGCATTCAAAATTAATTTTTAAACTCAATTTTGAATTGCTTGTCAGATATAAATTATATTTAATTAAAAAAATGTATTTCAATTAGAAATAACTTTTCCTGGATATGTTGGATAATATTTTAATTACTTCTGATGAATCCCAATGTTTGGATTTCCATTATTATATACCGAACATTTTACCAAACTGATTACATGAACTATTTCGTAAACATCTCTCTTAAATGATGCATTGTAATATTGGAATGTTTAAAATTGAAATAACTCCTATTGTGACTCTTTGGTCCAGAAAGTAAGGGATACGTGAAGTAATTCTATCTGATTTCAAAGAATTTAAATAATTTAGTATATATTTTGGTTTTTGTCGTGGAAAAATTTACTTCTTCTAATTTATAACGCATAAAATCTGAGTTGTTATTGAAATAAAGGATATCCCTTCGCTGTCCAGGTTGCAACTATAGTAGATTTGTTACTGCGAAGGTTGTTTTATTTAATTTATTAAAATGAAAAACGCGACCAAAATTATTCCGGAGATGAATTAGTTCTTTAACGAAGCAGATGTAGTTTATTCGATTCGCATTCAAGTATGTCTCCAATAATGCGCACTTACTTATTTATAGTATAATTTTTATGATAAGTGAAGGCCAAAATGGCGGATAAAAGTGTGTTAAGAATGAACATAAGCTGGAAGTCCCTTCCACTTGAATATTCATGCTTTTAGGAATCTTTTCTAGAGAAGTCCATAATCTAATCAAGCGCTGCCATCAGTGTAAGCTTTTAGACAAAACGTTATTTCCCTGCAGTATTTTCCATGACTCCTCTCATAGTCTCGTTCATTGGGAGAGATGGACCTATTTTTTGTCGAGCAATCCAGAAGGTTCCTTTATGAGATAACTTCAACTGACAGACCTTTAGGCAGCGCAGGTAGAGGGCGATGATGAAATGTATTCCCTCGGGAATTATTAGATAACACGACAAAAGGTTCAATATGGAAGCTTATACTTAGATCTCTATTGTTTAAGGATAAATGCTGTACTCCTTCATTCCGCCTGCGATTTATTAGAGCTCTACATTTCTCTTTGATGAAATTACTTTTTCCAATGCTAAGTTTTAGGTTAGCTTGAAAGACGTATTGACGTTTCAAATATTATTGAATCCATAAAGATGATAGAGTTTTAGGAATAAAAGGACGGTATCCAATCCTTTGATGGGCGGATAAACTTTATAATGGCCACCAAAACATGCACTTTTTATTATCTTTTTAACTTTAAAATCGTTTTGTCCCATTTATTAGCTACGAGTGAAGGAAAAAACTAAAACTTGCGTAAAGTTCAAAGAGCACCTTTTTCATGAGAATGAATGCCCATATCCATTATGCCCTTGGTCTTTTGCAAGTTCTCCAGATCCGCTTCTGCGTTAGACATGCATTTTTTGAGCTCTCAAAGTGACGTTCTTTGACACTCGACGAGTGATTTAAATGTCATACACGTAATATTAGGGCGCACATGTTTTTGAAGTCGAAACAGTGCTGCTGCTTAATCCAATCTGTATCCCATCATATGAATGGTTCACCTCCATCTTTAGCTTTGGATGGATTTTCACCATAACATTAAAGCTAGAATATGGCGTTACAGAAGGAAATTTTATTTAGAACGTCATTGATTATTTTTATTAATCTTCATCTCGAGGTCTGCATTATTGATTGCATGCTGTACGAAAAATGTGAAGTTTTGTTTTTAAGTGATTCGCTGAAAACGGTTATTTACGTCCATAAGCACTGTGAAATATATAAAGCGATATAATTTCCAGCCCTTCAGCTATTGGCTAGTGACTATTTCGGAGGTATTTTCGAGACGAGGCTGGCGGTCGGAAGTAATTATCTTGACCAGCAGGGAGAATTACGTAACCACAGAGGCCAATCCTGAGATTCGAGCGTTCCGGTGTAGAGTCATACTCAAAGTTTTCCTGGTTGACATAATTCGGTGGCTGATCGAAAACGGTAATTCAGTTAAAGCGATAATGAGAAACTCATCACAGTAAATAATTTTATCACAGTAAATAAAATCACTTTATGCATTTATTCTAATGGAAGGCGCTAATTGTACTATTACAATTATATGTGAAAGTATTGGGAAGAATAACAAGAAAATCTTTGAATTTTCACAAATCTTGAAGGAAATAGCAAGCACCTTCTCAAATTTCCTTATACACTAGTACTTTCCGTGAAACTTGACTGTTCTTAATTTCATCGACTTTACTTGCAAACTCCTCATTTGCGGTGCTTCTTTTCATCAACTTGTTTAAGAAATGACGGTAAAGATTACAAATATTCTAAGTGAAGAGTATCGAAAACCGGTAAATGATGGGAAAAAGTCGTAGCCTTTCTTGAGCATCATCTTATGGTATCGAAAGATATATCCTAATATCTTCCTTATTCTATCATTTTTATTGTATTTTCTTCTTGTGTCTTTTTAAAGTGCTTTAGCCAGTTTTTGATTAACTTTTGTCTCCACGTCTTTTATAACTCTATTAATCTACTTTCATCATCCAATTTAGTTTTCTATCCGTAGGTTTCGCAGGTTTTTCACACCCCCCTCCTTGAGGGTGTGTTTTCCTGCAGTGGAGATTTTTCCCTGAGCTCTTGGCTTAGGTTTTTTAATCCACAAAGTAGTTTTCTTCGTTGTAATATTGCAAGCTATCTATCTATTTTCTTGTCTAATACGACGAAGGGTTAGATGTAAGAAGAGACTTGTTAGTCTCAATCTCGCCCTGAATAAAGTCCTTTATTATCATTGTTATTATACCCTGCAAACCGCCTTTCGTTGACTGGCAGGGGGTGAATGAACCATGACTCTGCTTCCCTAATCGATTACTGTCACGTATCAAAGCAGAATGTGGAGTGAATAATAAAGACATTTCATTTGTCAGTTGTGACATTGGCTATCTATTGTTTTCTTAAGAGTCAAGTGAGTCGCAATTAGTGTGGTGTTAATCAATGTTTACTTCCCGACGTTTCTAAACAGGCAGTTCGGCTATTCTGAATTTGGGTGTGCTTGGATGTTGATGTTAAACTAGGGAACCAGTAGTTGTGAAGCAATCATACTTCCACATTTTTGAAAAGCGACGACATGCAGATTTCTTTTCATGTATCAATTGGTCACAGATTTGATCTCGGGCGAGGTAATGCGTTTTCAGAACATGTAGACTTAATTTTAATCGTTTGCGTGCTCTATGTCTATTGCAAAACGGAGTATGAACCATCGGACGAACTTAAGACAATTTTCATTAAAAAAGTTTCAGAAACATATTCTTATCGTCGATTATAGATTTCGGCTCAAAACGGTGAGAACTATCATAAGGTATTGGTGTTTTCATTAAAAATTTTCGTTTCCGATAACCTGCCCCATTAGTTATAACCGTTAATAAGTCAGGATAGAACAAGGGAAGAACAAGCTATGCGCCATGCGTCTAGAAAGATGCTTAGTAGATGTTTTCTCTATTGTTCTTTACCGAGAAACAGGAAGGTGTTAATCCTTTCACGCAATTCACTTCTAAAAGAAAACTAATATTTTGGCAGCTATTTTCAGATGAATATCAGAATGAAGTATTTTTTTTATTTCAGCACATGTACATTGGGAATCGTACATAATAGGAAAAATTACAAATATTCATTCGCTATATAATCAGCGGAAATATTAAATAAATATCAGCTAATTAGAAATGCCTAGTTTTGAATGTTTTTCTCAGTATATTTTAAAATTTTTGTTATTGTTACCAAATCGAGTATGTCATCAATGATTACCTCAGCCGAAACAGTGTGTATTAATTTCATCAAATCAAAGATAAAACATCAATAGCTTCCAGCTATATTGTTATGTCTCTATCGTTCAATCTAATGGCTTCCATCTTTGTTCTAAAATATGCTATTTTCACCATTCCAGTAGTTTATCATTTTAGATTAGGAGCTGCAACACTTGGAGCTACATATTTCGTTTTGGAATTAAGCAATCGATTCATATTATGGAGCTCCGCTAAAAATGTTTTTCATTCGTTTATTTTTATTATATTTTTATCTAATTACCATTAAAGGACTAAGAGTAATGTTCCATTAAAATGTTGTGCTTAGATTTTATTTTCAGTTCATTAAATAAATTTCCTTTGGAAACTAGTTTTCGATAGATTGGGGATATTGGATGATGGCATCTTTGAAAATCTACTCTCTTATGCGAAATTAATAAGAGAGGAACATCTGTGCCAGGGATGTATTTTGAAATAAAAAAGAGCCTCCTTCAATGTCATTGCATACAACGTTAAGACTTACGGCAGTGCCGTTACGAACTTTTTCATTCAATTATCCGGCAAGATGATCGCATTAGGAACTCTCATAAAAGAAATGTTTCCGTGCCATTTTTCAGCAAAACCAACCTTTTATCCTAGTTCCACCGGGCTCTTTATTTTGCATGCACGTTGTCTTCGCGGTAACGATTCTCATTGCAGACTACATAGCACAATTTCACGCCCCTGTGGTCTCTTTTCGTAAGCATGGGGTGCGCTCGAGCCGCTCTTGCTCGCAGAGCAAAGATAGCAGCTTTAAAGTCAGGACGCTAATTTCGAAAGACCGAAGAAAGGGTGGCTGAGCCATTAGCGTTCGAAAAATAAAACTCAATTTCGCGTGAGAGATCCTCTTTCTCAAAATGTCTCTTTGTTCTGGCGTCGCGTCCTCGGGAAAATTTGTGCATCACGGAGAAGCGGGTTATGATAAAAATGTTCTGCGATACTTGAGGCGAAATGAAAATTTCTTCTTGTGGATAAGAGAGGCATATTGCTAAGTCGTTGAGATATTTCAACGGGAGACTACGATTAGATTTTCCTTTCGTTATTTCCGTCGAGGAGTTGAGTTCTGGGAAAGTTCTCGAAAAAGCGATGGAGGAGTCACTTTCGGGTTTTATTTCTTTCGCATAATGAATTTGTGTCTTTGGATGGAGACGAGAAGGAAATTTCATGTTTCTTTCTCTCTATATAATCGTGTGTTGTTGCTTTCAACGTGAGGGGTTTTCAGCTCCTATGATACGTTGAATATCCTCAAATACTTATGAGAGGTTTATGAAATAATTGCATCGCGTAGCCTTTTAGATCTAAGAGTGTGAAATGAACAGATAAATGAAAGAAACTAGAGTAAATAGTTAAAATGCATACTACCTAAAATCTCGAAAACGAAATCAATTTGGTGTTTAACGAGGCGTTACGAAATAAAATTTTTATGAAGAAGTTTTTAACGAGTTTTTAACGAGTTAAGATAATTTATGTTCAGTAATCAGTGGGTTGGGGGAAATGACAGTACTTCTAAAAGTTTCTGTTTCAGAAATTTACTTTCCTTCGTACGCTTTGGCGATTTATTAAAAAAATTCGAATATAAATAAAACTGAGTCGCCAAATGAATCCTATTGGAAATTTAAAGGAAGAAATTTTAGCAGCATTTGGCAGGGAGGCTCGATTTTTCTGAGACTTAAGAATTTTCATCGTAAGTTTTCTAAATACTTAGTTCTTGCTATAGGTTGTAAGTGCTTATTTCTATTCTCCGACGAGAGAAAGAAATAAAATATAAGCAAGCCTACATGAGCATCTTCTTTTGGTCACTTGTGAGCATTACTGCTAATTAAGTTCTTTGTAGTGGTATTAAATTAATATCAGTTTTTGGAGAATTTGAGACAATTTTAATATCCTGGACACGATAATATTTTCCTCGCTGTGATTATATTACTTGTGTATATGTGTATGAAATGCAATTTACTAGATTATAAAAATGAATTCTTTTTAGGGATAAGCTCTTGATTTACTTCGTACACTCACAGTACTCCTTCGTATCTACATGGATGTAGTACTTGGAGCACACACACGTGTTTATCAATTGGCACTCAGATAGATTCGAGATCTATGAACAGGTGCTCAGAAGTAAGAAGGACAGATTAGATGAGGATTGAGCAGCTTTTAAAAGTATTCGAGTGGAAAGGAAAGTCACGGATTGATAAGATAGCGGACAGCAATACGGAGGGAGTACTATCTACGAAGTAAGTGTACGGTGAGCGATATGATCGAAGGAAAGATGAAGCGTCTGCGAGGAATGGGTATAAAGTGATTTCCGATGAGCCTGTGAAGTAAGAAGAGACAACAGGTTTTTGGCACAAAGAAGTGCCGCGTCTTTTACAAATAAAGGATGATAAGAAGTGATGGATCGAGAGGAATCTGAAAATTTATTTATTTTTTCTCTATATATGCAGCAATTTTCCATTTTTGATTTCTAAGTCAATTGAAAGAAGACTTTAATTCGGATATAATATATGCGTATAAAAGTGGATTATTAAAATTCATACTTCACAGAAATTTATGAAGTATTCGGAATACAAGAAGTGTTTGCATTAACCAGACTAACTATTCTCCATTTGAGAGTTATAATTTTTTTCTTAAGAAAGTGTTTTAAATTTCACTGTAAAAGAATTAACCACAGAAGAATGCATATCGTTTTCAAATTCAAAGTATATTTCCTAGGATGTACAGGAAAGAAACTAAGGGCATGATTGAGATTTGAACCCAGGTTTCCTACTTTTCCGGTAGGTATTCTCACCACTAAACTACCATGCTGCGTTTCTTCCACTATGTTAACTGGATGATCGAGAAAGGCAAGTGGCGCTCCATATGGTGGCACCAGCCACTGCCAGAGGTCCTCTTCTAGGCAGTCGACTCACAAGGTGCTGGTTTAGGAATTTCCCCGAAATAAATCGCAAGGGTGAAGAGGAAAGGCATGAATTTAACACGATTAACCATGCAGCTGGAAACCCAAGGATAAACGCAGCTCTGTGAGTCGACTGCCTAGAAGAGGACCTCTGGCAGTGGCTGATGCCACTACGTGGAGCGCCGCTTCCGGCACTCACGAAGCATACCGTTAACAGTGTTGAAGAGACGCGGAATGGTAATTTGGTGATTAGAATACATACGCGGAAAGTGGGAGACGTGGGTTCTAGCTCCAGTCATGTCACTATTTTTTACTTCTGTTCATCCTTATGTTTCCTACCACATGGCTATCCGTGCTATGTAAATACCTTTCCTACCCATCCTTCAAACAATATTAATCTTTATCTATAACCAATGCTCTTTTCTGGATTGAAATGATATATTTACATAACATTTTAAGTTTTAAGTTGAAGACTTGTCTTGACTCGATTCATATAGTTATATATCGTACATCAGGTTTGCTATTTAAGGACAGCTGGAGGGATTTCTCTCGTTTGCTTTCATACATTTTGGGAAAAAGAGAAATATCCCAAAATTAGAAGAGATCATTTAATCAATGAGGGTTACATAATCGATTCAACGATAATGAAGTCCATCTTTACAACCGGTCATTATTCAGATAATTGCCGTTACGCCCTAATTAAATTTTGTGGAACCGCTCAGTATTGCCCGTTCCCATTAAAGAAATTAAAGGGACGATAGCAGAGAAGTCAGATCAGGATCACTTACTAAAGAAACCGCAGCTTCCACCACGCCATTGAAACTTCCGTGCTCCATGGTGGAGTTCCTCGTATGCTGGCAGCATAAAGAAGGCCCTAGCAGTCGGTAGCGTGTGGTTTTTTCGGCCGAATGTATCGCGAGTTATGGACAAAAGGACGGAAACCTTCCATTTGTCCTGGGCGGCGGGTGTGCGAACACGGGGTAATCACAACCTATCAGTGCCAAACGTTCGTTTCCATCTGTCGCATACAAAAAAATCCGCCTCGGATCCTGTCTATTCTTCTCCGGCGTTCGTTTTCCCATTATTCTTCCTTCCATGTGTCCTTGTTTCCTGATTTCTTTCCCTCCCTTGTTTTTTGACCAAATCCCTGCATAACTCATCTCTCTTTTCTTATGTTTAGATTAATCTTTACTTTCTCTATTTCTTCTGTTCTCTTATACCTGGGCCACTCAAGATTTGTGTGCATGTGAACTACTTAATTGCCACAGAAACTTCGTGATTTACCAAGTTGTGGAAAAATTGAAATTTAATTTCAACAATCACCAAGCATAACTAGATAGACTATTAGAATACAATTTGATTACAGTATTTATATGGTAAATTTATACCTATACAGTATATCTATATGGGTCTATGGGTCTATCTGCCAAACGCCGAAAGGGGACTCACAGGGTGTAAATATAGACGTTGGTGTGGAAAATACCCAAAAGAAAATTTTATTGCATAACTTTTATTTCACTATAAGTACTTTACTCGTTATTATTAATCAGCTGGAAGGATGTCAGTCTTCACTGTGATGCGCTTTGGAAGAAAAATATAATATCTTGGCTTATAAAATAAGGCAGAAAATGCATTTCCTGTAAAATTTTTGATATCTGAAATACGACTTTTTTATTCTAAGTCGACGGTATAAACGGTAAGTATGAATTCCACGATGCTGAATTTATCAGTGCAATGAAATTTACTAGCTACTCGACTAGTTTAACGCGGTTCTGAGGGATTGTTTCCGTTAGATTTCATTCCAGTCTTCCGTGTTTACTCACTGAAAATTAAACTCTAGTCATATTGTAGTGAGTCAAAACTTTTGTTGGATCGCTAGATTAAAATGGCTTTTAGAGACTGATTGCTTTACTCAAGATAGGCTGCAACAGTTGGTCCGGACAATTCACAAATACAGACTATAAATTCTATTTTCATGACCCAGGCTTTGCTGTTGGACTTCCACAAAATTGAGACTGAACTTCTTATATATCTGGAGTTCAAATAGGTCGTTATAATCTTGAAGAACTTTGACCAACGTGATTTTTTCATTTGATAGTTATTACTGAAGACTTGTATACTGTTTCAATTGTCTTTCGTTAAGTTATAGAACTCTCAAGTCGGGTTACGCTGCTTCCTCTGAAACGAGCCCGAAACACCACATCTTTAGTTTGTGGGTTTCTTTGTGTTAATAAAATAAATCTTTCTGTTTTACTACTCGGTCATGGATTGTCGTAAAATATTCTTTACGGAAGTCTTGACTTTTCGGAACTTTGTTTTAGCATCTTGAAAATTTGTCACGGAGATGTTGATGGCCCTCGATATATCAATTTCTCTGACTTACGTTTCCCAGAGGCGATCTTCAATGATGCTTCAACATATTCCCACTTGCCTTCTCCTCTTTCCATCTTCTGAGTGCCCTCACCGCATCCCGTATCAAACGGACATTCCAACTGAGCTTAAAGAGGAGAGAATCATATCGAATGAACAAACTGAACCTGAGTTGCGATCCACCTGAGGACCCCTCTGAGTTTCTCACCGTGAGATCGCTCTCTAAACAGTTGTCGGATGGAGGAAATTTGCATAAGGCTCACGAAGTTATATTTCGATGTAGATGTTCCTTTCGCTTGACCCGATTGCCGGCTTGTCCGAATTCTCTCATAATTTAGGTAATAGAACAAAGGTTATCCGACCATCTTTATAATAATTTACGTACTTTAATAACAAGGCGTTATTCCTCTCTATTTCAATCAATTAATTTAAGTGGTTAATTTATATCACTGATCGTAAAAACTATTTTGGGAAAGGAAGGAAAATTGCAACTATCTCTACTGGAAAACAAAACTACCGTCACTGTCCATTATTATAATTATTCGAACGAAGCTCTCCTAAGTTTTTAAAACTATTATGTTAAACTGTTATGTTATTATTTTAAAATATTATGTTAAAGCGAGGAAGTATTTCTATGTATTCTTCATTTCTCTGAATATTTATTTTACATCTTACAGTGAAGTGAATACCGAAGTGATATATTCTAACACCATATTTTTGCGTAATATAAACCTCGCAAAGAGGAAAGTTAATGTTAATTGTTAATTGCAATGGTAACAAGAACGAGAGAAATGTATAAAACTTTAAGCAAAGAGGTGTGCGCGCCTGGTAACGCCAGGATAAACAGAAGTGAAAAATATTTAAATGGCTAGGAGTCGAATCCAATTTTCACATTTACGGGCAGACATTATAATCCCTAAACTGTTATGCAGACTCAATTTCAGCCTGCTATTCTATTCCTAAATCCGAGCTACATTCAGCCTCCCAATATACGGGTATATGCTGTGTAATATCTTTGTAATTTTTGGTGAAAAGAGAAAGAGTAGAAGCAGAATCGATATAACCACCCCCGTATATATACATTTGAATTGTACTTTATCATCCTTTGATATTTTCTTTCCGATCCCTTAAATTAAAAGATATAAATACCATTTTTGCTAAAAATCTTATTATTAACTATTTTATCAAAAGATGTAGTAAGTTTTAACGATATTCTAACAGATAATTTTAAAAAGCGGCATTTAAATCACTTTTAATTCCATGAATTAAATTTGGGAAACTTTACGTGTTGATATTTTTACGTAGCTTCATTGCCAGTTGATTTTGTTGCACATCGACTTAGTATATCTGTCGCTGTGGAGCATAGAACATATTTATTAAAATTTTGTTTTGATCCCATTCTTACGAACGCATTTATAATCATACCCATCCATATTTGTTACTCCTAATGTTGAAAACATTTTGCAAGGCATGTAGGGTAGGGTAGGGTAGGAAAATACGTTTTGAAAATGCGCATGCATTTCTGTTTTAATGACAACAATAAGTTGAGGCATGCTTTTCATGCTGCGATTGCGTTTCATGCATTAGAGATCTAGGAAAGTTAAGGTATGTTCCTGCCAAAATTCCGTTAATGCATTTGGAATTTTGGATAAAAGCGGTAGACAAGCGCGGTGTAGTAAATATCTTTGGATGGGGGAATGAAACCCCTTGCTGTTAAGGAAGAATCAAAATCTTTTTTCTAGTGGAAAGTGCACTTATGTCTTTACCAACCAATCCCGTCTCGACCAACTTCCCTCTGCAGTATGAACACATTTAGAAAGCTTTCCTTCGGAGAGCTGGATGAATCACGATTTAAAATCTCCTTTGCGCGGTTCATTATCGATTCGTAAAAATGAAGCAGCTGTTAATTGAGAAACAACGATGGACTTGTGTACCTCCTCAGTTTCTTAATGTATCGAAGCTTTTGAATTGGCCATGAGGAATCCAGATGCGGCATGTCTCCTTCCCCTTAATCTCGAGAGATCTTTGGAGCGTATCGGAGAAGCTTTTTCGAGGATCTCTCTGCAATACCCACCGTATTATTCGTCGTTTAAATTCAAAGCGAGTGATGGCAGTTTTATATTCGACTTTAATGCTCGCACATACATTACGACTGCCCACTTTCATTCCTTCCTTGCGGTGAAATAATGTTCCTTTAAAGAGTACTTAAGTGTTACAGATGTCTTAACGGTTTCAAGTAATAAAGACTCTTTAGAGGGGAAAAGGTTTTACGATTGGGCTGTTCTTGTGGAATGGGAATCGCAATATGTTTCCGGTTATTTTTATCGAACTTAAAAGCTGGTTGATTGTTATGGGTTATAGAATTTGCACGTTATAGATGGCCATAATTCAACTCTAGTATGGAAAGAAATGAAATGGTAGTCATCGTTTTCTTGAGTTGAATAAAAACACGAGTATTTTATTTAGCTTTATTTATTTTGTTACGCCATCATTATGTGACCTGATGTGTTGGTGGTTTATACCTCCTTGTCTGAATACTGAGATATACTACGAATATAAAAATTAATTCCTCATGCTGTAATGCCGTGAATGGTTGTAGTGTAAACTAATAGTCATTTAATGATTGTGTACGTATATTGATCGATTTTGCGAGATAGTAAAATTAACGTCCGTGTATGCTTTTAGTCTTCGTAAATAATCATGTCGAAACTTAGATAATAAAGAAGCGTTTTTTTAGAACTAGAAAGATATACTATGTATATAATTCACAATATACACATATTCGGGTACTCCAAAAACCAGTTATGTAGTATAGTATTTGAAGTAGTGTAGTTCCTTTTTTTACAGAACATAGTCTTATATTGCGTATTAAAAGTGCGATTGCAGCCAAAGGGGTTAATATTTTAAGAAATATCTGTGTTTCTTTGACGCTTAGACGAGAATTCTTTAAATTACGGAAACAATGTGGCGAAACTCGTGCCGTTTCCGAAACAAAGCATTCCAGTCCCTGTTATGTAACCGATACAGTAAAGGGGTTGATTAATGTTGGAACATAAAATGTCGATTCTTCGTGAATATGAAATCGTTCCACAGATTTGAGGAGAGAAAATCCCTCTTATTTTAGTTTTACGGGGAAATTAGCTGGATTTCCTCGTTTTTAACGACCTCTTTCAGCGGATCCTCTTCGCCATAAACTGCGAATAGGGTCCTACTCAATGGTGAGAAGGGTATTAAGCGTTTTTCTCTGCTGAGGAAGGCCTCTGTTCTCTTCCGGCATAGTGGTCTGTGATAATGTAGAGGTTTAATTCTAAGAGCTTCCTTCGTCCAACCCTTCTATCGCATATTTGCTCATCAGGAAGCAGTGATATCGATGAGGGACTTCTTGATCGATTGAATGTACGCTGCCAATTAGAGATGGAATTATTTTACCGATGTTCAGGCCTATGGATTTCCCCAGGTTACTGGAGGGGTTCAAGAACATTTTTGGTGAATTTTTCTGCGCTCCCAATAGTATTCTCAGATTAGAACCCTTCATTAAGCTTAATTGGATGTGAAATGGAATTGGGGCAATTTTTGCTTTACCAACGTCATGCATACCATTTTCAACGCGATCAAAGGAAGCCAGTATGAAATGTATTCAAATTATTTGTCAAGTCATTGGTTTATGATGTTTTTTACTAAGTAATGCTTGTGAGAGTACGAGAAATTGAAGGTACATGGAAGTTTATCTTGGATTTTTAGTTTATGTGATTTTTCTTTCTCTCTGTATGATTCATTCATAGATTGCACGATGTAAGCTCAATATCCTTCCCGATTAAGGAGCAGCATCTTTCGATTTTATTGGAAACAACGATCTCGCTGTTTTAGGTATTTTTTCACTGCATCAGAGAGCAGTGATAGTGTATCTGCAATAATGTTTTGGGTAAAATTGTTTTCAAAGGTGGAAAATTTGAAATTTACGGAGTTTTTCTATATCTGTGTGTCATTTGATATTAAGTCGTGCTCGATTTTTCCTCCTCTAAACTTTTTTGCTATATATATATTACATTTAAATAAAAATAAGTTTTGGAAATTATGTTGATGGATTTCCGAGATTTATCGTGAAGGTATGGGGATCGTAAGTTTGCAATTTCTGCTTCATATTAAATTGAAATATATTGTATAGCTAATATTTCCTTGAATTTTGCTAGAGATAGAACGATAATCCTTTAGAATTTGGGCCTGTAGCTGTTTTTCAATCTGTATCTGGCTTCTTTACTTTGGATATTTTTTAATATCGTCTTCCACTGTTTTCAGAATATTCTGAATTGCTTTCTGTTACGGTGCCAAAAGTTTCCGTTTCGACATTAGTGAATGCGTTTTAAGAAAAATAACCCAGAAAATTTGAGAATATGAAAATAAATTCAGTATTAGAATTCTTTAGTATAAGATTAACAAAAGTAAAATGAAATTAGTATTATATCAATAACTGTAAACTATTTCTAGTGAGGTGTCTCGTGTCTAGACTATATTTTTGGGAGGAAGACATCAAGTCGTGTATCATAACATAGTTTAGCAGAGCTTCAACGTGGAACAGCAGAGGAAAGAAATTTTCAGCTCGCAATTTTCGTACGCTAATGCGAAAGTAAAAGCATCCGGAGCCCGTAGTATTTAAATATCGTTTTATCAAAACACTATGTTTCCGTGAAAATGCGCCGTTTTTACTATTTGCGATGAAAAGATGTGTTTTTTAAAATTTTCGAGCTCAGTCTTCAGTCATTTTAGCCGTAATTGTAATTTTTAATTTTGGTTCTTGGAAAAAGAGAGAAGGTAAAATAGAAAATTTAGATGAGCGTAGTTGACCGTTTTTTTCGTTGTTTGGTAATTGGTTGTATTTTTTCCACATCTATTTTAAAGTTTCCTTTGCTTTCATTGTAAACGTTTTCATTGTAAATCAATTTTTATGTTTGGTTTTCCTTGTGTGTTTTTTTCATCCCCTTTTCTGTGTGTGTTTTCTCGTAACGTGTTTTTTTTTGTTTTTTAGCCTTGCAAATTTCAAAGAGTTTTTCCCACACTATTTTTTCTATTTGCTTTTAATTTATCTATATACAGTAAATAACGACGTACGATGTTAGATGAAAGAGAGGCAAAATTGAGCCTTAACTCGTCCATGAAGATTCTATCTTTCTATCTATCTTATAAAATCAACAGGTCGTTCTTAAGTTGCGTATAGTTTAAATTATAACGACGTTATATGGAGGTATGCTGACTAGTCGGTTTGTAATCTAGGCGTAATAATTTCTAATTTTTTTTGTACATTAAGTTTTAAAGAAGATAGATAATGAAATGGGAGAGAGAGGGTTGCAAATTTATGTAAATCGTGCCTTTGTGGAAAGAATTAACGTAGAGGATGTTCCTGGCAAAAGGGCTGCAGGTTCTCCACATTAAAATAGTTATAGTAAAGCTGTAAAGAAAAATTACGATTTCTTTGTAATTGGAAGAGAAAATTATGGATAAAATAGGATCATTTATTTTTTTTATAAAATTAATTGATTTAAATGTCAGAAAACGGTTTCCCTTCTAACAGGGCGGTATTTGATGAAGAGATGCACCGAAGACCCTGGTTCCAATTCAGTTACACCGAAACTTAGCCGCTTACCTCTCACTAGAACATGCCATCTGAGACCCATTTCCGTATGAATTAATTCGGTCATTTTAGCTATATAGAAGCACTGCCTTTCAGTATGCTCTAGCTCCAGCTCGAGTTTAATTAGAGGCTGGGAATATTAGGGTCAACCAATCCCGTACCGAATATAGGGCATGGGTTTCGAAAGTCCATATTTTAAAGAGATCATTCCGAAATACGGGGGAGAATTCCTTAAACACAACCCTCAGATTTTTTCTCTTTTTCATGAATGCGAATGCGAGGGCGAAGTTCGCATTCTCGCCACGTATGGGAAAGCATCGAGAAATCGACCCCTTCTATTCAATTCTCTGAGTCACAGTCGTTTGACTTTTGCGATCTGAATGTTAAATCAAGCTCGAGGCCGTTCTTTCCAGTTTTCTTCCATATCCTATGCTGAATATTTGTGGTTTCCAGAGAAATAAACTAGGAATTCTGTAGAGAAACGGTTGCAGTGGAAAAACTCTCCTGCCGATAAATATTGTTTACGAGATGCGCACCGTTAAATTTGTTTGTCTTGGGTGCAGTTTTTCATTTTTCGCTTCGAGAAAGGTGAATTTACTGAGATATTTTTCCGATTTAAAGCAGTACAAATCTTTGTTTTCGTTGGTCGTAACTTGGTGGCGTAAAATGAGTTGCTTTCGACATGTGAGTTGGGTAGTGTTCTGAATAGTTTCTAGGATACCATAGCTTCCGAAAGTTTTGTTACCGAAAGAAATGCGTCAGCTTTTTTCTGCACGTTTCCCTATTTTGTAGTAGAATAAGGTTTGCCAGAAAAAGACCTAGGAAAACTAAGCTAAACCCGTAAGCTGTTTTTATCTTGGTTATAATTGACTTTCTAGCAAATGATCGCGCTCAAGAAGAGTCGAAAGGGAAGTAAATGGCGCACTTTGAGAATCAATGATTAGGAAATATACGAATGATCACAGGGGCGTAGCCAGGTTTATCCATTTGGGGTTTTGAGCCGTGGAGTAAACACTGCATAGTCTACAATCCAGGAACAGGAATACTTCCGCTCAAAGTATAATGAAAATGTGAACTGATTTATTTTAACATGTATACCCTGCAAGTTTCCAGTGGTACAATTGTGGCATAATTGCGAGAGACCATGCTTTCGATTATTGTTGGCTCTGTTCTCATGGGGGTTTGAACCCCCAAAACCTCCCCTTAGGCTAATCCTCTGGATGAATAATTAATAATAGTTTAACTAAAGATTTTATGAAAAATGAGGTCATGATGTACGCTGACTATATTTTGAATATAAACAAGGCGTGGTGAAAAATAACCCATCCTATTTAATTTATTTTCAGCCAGGCTTTATTCGACATAATTTATAATTGATCAAATAGTAAGTGGTAATGAGTCGTTAGCAGACTAAGATTTGTATCTTATGAGAGTGGTCGAGTGCAAAAACCATTTTTTAGTGTAAACTTACTAGATTCCTTTTCTACAGGTAAGCATTGAATTATCTTGATTAGAAAATGTATAGCTTGCATTATAATAGTTCTTAATTACATGTGTCCAGATGGTTTCATACTTTCTTGACCCTTTTCATTAATTTTCACTACTTTAATTGATATTTACATTGCCGTCTGAATTGATATGCTGGAGATATCATTGAAAATAATTAAAGTATATACTTTCTCATGTACCCCTTTAATTGATATTCTCTCGATTTTATAGCTACGCATTATCATCAGTGCTCGCCGAATTTTTTAGTCAGTTTTTATAACAAATTAAATAGTGAAAGGGGCATAGCCAAGTAGTTTGCTAAAGCCCAGTTTACATTACGGTTAACTGCCTAACCGTAACCGCAGCCTTTTAACCGTAAAATAACGAATGCAGAGTTGCGATCATGCTAATTAACTTTTTCTCTTCCGCTTTCAAAAGCTGTTATTACAAGGAGTATTTTTCTATCATAATCATTTTTGTAAGGAGGTCGAAGCATAATTTTCTTATGAGTTCGAGCCAAGGCATTTTGGAAGAAAGTTTCACGAAAGTGTTTTTTTGCGTGCAAAAATCGGGAAGGTGTAACCACCTTTCCTGTATCTTCAGAGAACGTCGGCTCGGCCAAATATTATCCCAAGCTATTCCTATGGTCCATTTTTCTTCCCTAGTCAAAGGTCGAGCCGCTTTGCTCAGCCAAAATTCCGGAAGAGTGACCCGTGCAAAACTGGCTTATTCTCATTCTTTACACCTTTCGTTCCGATTTCGGAGTTTCCTGTGGCGCAATTTGCGTAAAAATACATAGTAAGTCAAAATTGTTTGATTTTTTTCATGTTTTTTTACGACTGAATACTGAGGAAACTAACAGTAATACTCAGTTAAGGGAATTAAAACATTATGTTAAATGCTGTGGTTGTGCACATTAATGTTAACAAAGCTACCCTCATCAACTACTTACTGCGAAAAAGAAGTTGTCAAGAGTGTATCGAAGTAGGTAGTCGTTTAGAAAAGCCTGGAAGATGGGAAACTTTACCATATTTGAATAAATCAATGATATGTTGTTATTTAAATGCTAATTGATCGTTTAATTAACAGTATCATGACAAACAATCGAAACAGCAGGAAGATTGTTCACATCGCAGAGATAGCCGCTCGAACGATCGCGGCCCGCGCCGTGAACGGCGTTACCTCCGAAAGAAAAATTGTTTTTCTCGGGTTAGTTATAAACTTATGACGTTGAAACTTCAAATAAAATAATTTCACTATTTTCTGAGAAACTTTCCCGCTGGAAGTTTTTTCCAAAGCAAATAAGACGGAAGATAGCCAGCATGTCCTTTCTTCAATGCATTTTACCAAAAATTCTCGACTTCCCCTACGATTTCTGTTAAATACTTGCCTCAAAAACGTTTGTCTGCAAAATAAATAATGCTATCGGAAAGAAAATAATTTGAGGCAGAGTTGGATGTTAAAACTTCTGTGTTCTTTAAATTAGAGAACTTAAGGCACGCTTTCAAACAGAACAAGAAAAAAATCCAGAATTTATTTGAAATTTAACATTATCGTTTTATATGCAAATATGATAAGTAAAGATCCAAAAGTTAAACACCCAGTAATATTCGGCATCAATTCCATTCAATACTGAGAAAATTCAAACAATGTTGACTTAATATGTATTTTTGCATAAAATGCCGCAACAGCGACCGAATATCTCCCGTATTAAATGCTCGGGCCATAGCATTTTAAATGATGTACTTCATAATGGTGAATCAAGTATATATCTGAAGTTTAAATATATCTATTATAACATGAGAAGGATAATTAGTCACAAATTATTCTGGTGATTTATTAATGACATCATCTAAGGATGGAAGGCGAACATAGCGCCTCTCCGCTCCTTAGCGATGACTAACAATACATCTCAATGTTGTTGCAAAACATTTTGTCGAGGTAATACTTTGTATTTATTTTATTGTTGAAATTAGATTTTACTTTGATACAGTCACAAATTTAAAGAGTTGTAACAGAATTTTGACATAGTTATCCACACTCAACGCTGAGCAGCCGCCTTCTGTAACCAACAAACCAACCGTTCGTACCGAAACGTGCTAATCGGATGATTCGCATATTTCCGGGAAGGCAAATTCTTATTTTAAGGCCTGATTAACAGAGACTTGTTTGAGAAGAGATACTTTCGAGGTGGTTTCGAAACTCTTGGTTGTACAAGCTAATGGTAACACTCGAAATATACGGACACATGAGAATACTTTGGGATGGAGACTACTTTGGGAGGGTCCATAAAGGTCCTTAGGGTCTTTCTGAGTTGGGTTGGGTTCCTGAGTTTCTCATCTTGAATTCAATTTTCTCACCATTATATTAATGACAATATTCAGTTGTTTCAATTTGTTTATAATTTGATATTTTCGCATATTAGCAACTATTAGGGGATCATTCTAGCGGATTGCATACTACAGAGAAATATTTCGTAAATAATCAGTCAGATCATCAGATATATGTCGGCTACCAAGCATCTAACCTGGTGGAGAACCCGAGAAGACTTCACACATTAATATATTTTACGAAAAGTTTGTTTGTTTGTTAAATAACGTTTTCATAATTATCGTTTTGCGTTTTTTCATCTATAACATTTTTAACCAATTTAAAAATACCGGACTAGAGAATTAAACAATTTCGAAGTAAAAAAGCTTATGAGTAATTATTAATTTCTTGCATGACTAGTACCCAAAACAGCTTCCAAGATCCTTTTCTTAAAAAAATTACGATGCCTTGAGACCCAACCCAAGAAGACCATAAGGATTAATTTTATGTATGTACCCTACTCAGGTAGTCTCCTCCAAAAGTTTTCCCATGACTCCGCATATTTCGGGTGTTGTCATTAGTCCGCGTTACCATGAGTACGGTATTCATTGGAGATGCTGTTGATGAATTTTGCGGAACTTATGCGGAAAGAATTTGGAGATGTGGTATCATCTTCGTGGACACTTATTCAGGAAAGAGAATTGACGAATCAAGTGGAAACTCTATGTAAGTTGCTTCAGTGGCGTATATATCAGAACGTCATAGTTTCTGCAAATGTATTTTATTTTTAAACCGGTTTCACAAGTCCAGCGTCTTCAATTGAAACTACTTAAGTCTGCACACCCACAGTTATAATGAAATACACTCAGTAATTTAAGAGGCTTAAAAATACTCCGTAAGCCGTATTTCGGCAGATGGAACTCGCGTTTGGGAAGTTGTCTCCAAACGCTAGTTTTATCTGCCTACACACGGCTTAGGGAGTGTTTTTAATCCTCGTATTCATTAACAGCCAAGTTCCGATTTCTTTCCTTTCAGTAATGATGAATTTTGCATGTTCTCTGTACATGGAAATTTCAATTAAATCGCAAAAATAGGAATCTTGTTGACTTTGTCAACTGCCCATAATAAAGGGTAAAATTTCGTAAAAAGTGACAACATGGAGTGAATTTTAGTGAAATATCGCAGAAATTATATATTTATGTCGTATATACCTATATAATCAATTGGCTGAACATACGAACATCCTTTCTCACGGAGACTGTCCCGGCTTTAATGGATGGGCCCAGTCAATTTTCTTTTGTCCCGGTTTGATGGAAAAACTCGGATGTCAGATACGAAAACTTCATTCATAGAAATCATTTAAACGGGTACTCTCATAATGTAGTGACGCTGAAAGCACTTAACCCTTAGGGGACATGATATTAACTAAGACTGAATTTTAAGTCAACGTCCTGGTTCCTGGTTTCCCAGTTTCTTTCTTTCATTGTGAATAAACACAATAAACCGCAACGGTATTGCTATGTGAATCTATACTGGTGTGTGGAAATACCCCTTCGCATCCCTAGAAATGCAATGCATGCTATATACGCGACGCGTGATCGAAGTCTTTTAATCATTTATCCTTCACAAATAAAAGATGAAACAAAAGGGAGACAGACAGAAAAACCGATTGAATGTTTTTTATGTATGGGATATGCGATACGTACCCTTAGCTTGATAAAAGATTAAAATTGGATTCACTCATGGGTATATCTGAAGAGAGAGGCTTGCAACGGTTGCAATGTAGGGATGATTTAAAAAAAGTGGAGACTGCTCGACTGAGTCGAACCTCGATCTCAAGGGACGGCTGGAAACCTTCGTTGTCAAGGTATCGACTTTACGAGGTTCCGAGTTATCGAGGTCTCTACACGAGTAATCGACTTATCGAGTTTTCTAATATTTTTCCCTGCAGGTGTATCGCAATGTAGTCGATATCTAACGAATAACATTAAAAAACGGAAGATGTCCGCAGTATTTAAAATAAAGTTGATTAATAATGTACCTACTTATTAAAATTGGTAAAGTTTATGGTTTGTGAAAATAGGAGCGGCAAGGGTAAGAGGGAACGAGCGGGCAGGTCATCTATGGTTGTACGCGTCAAAAAATGAGAGTTACAGAGGTCGAGACGCCTAGACTTCTACTTATAGAGGTTTTCATGAAATTCTCGAGAAATTCGGCCTTAAATCCGAGCTACCAATGGCTAATTCCTCCATTAATCGAGGTTTTCTCGAGGAACAAACTTTTTCTTCGACTTAGAGAGGTTTTCGATTTATTTAGGTTCGAGTTATCGAGGTTCGACTGCAATTTCATAGTAATTTGAGTGTGAATGGTTCACATTTGCATATTCTAGTTAACCTTAAAATATAGAGTAATAAAGTAATTAACGTGTTATTAAGAAAATCTCGTAAAATCTGCGATCACTTTTTTTCAAGCGTCGCCGGATCGGGTTTGAGAGATCTTGAATTAGTTATTACTTAGAACATCAACTTACTAAAGCAGCGTCTCTTAAAAATCACCAAATCATAGAAATCACGACATACGACTAACGAGGTTGAATAATGTATTCTACAAGTACGAGAGAATTTTTTTAAAGGAATGTGATGGCTGGCACATCTTTCTGCCATTGATGAAAATCTCGGCAAGGGGAACTTAAGGAGTACATGAACCTGCTGTCCTAATAATAACCGCCCCTCCTCCCTCACCAACTGAAAAATCTTATCTGCCGTTCTGATCTTGGCAGTCTCTTGGGTTTTATGCAAAAGTAGGTTTATCCCGTGGAAAAAACGTGGGACCCATAAACAAGAGTGTATTGATTATCCAGGAGAAGTATTTTTATCGTATGGCTCATTCAGTAGGCGACGAACACAAGTTTCCACTTGCGATTTTGCGATGGCAGAGACTAAATTACACGGTCCTTGGGAAATGAAGCCACCTTTCTCTTAGCCCCCTATCTTTGTATTCCTCGTATAAAAAGAGATGCTTATTTTGCATATATATTCATATTTCAACGAAATATTATAGCTATCTATTCAGTTAAATCGTTTAGAAGTATTGTTTATTGTTATATCGCTTGTATTCCTGTAGGTAGCCTGTATGTGTATTGTATTCCTGTAAGCACATGAGAGCTAGTGTTTATCAGTATTGGACAGTGCACTTTTTGGGTTTTTCTTTGATTTTGACATGGATAAGTTCCAACAAGTATAATTGGAAAGCTAATAATTTAATGGAGGACGTTTCAATTTGTGGAAACTTATCAAAGACTCCGACAAAAAAAGGATTCTAAATTGAGAGAGCAATCATTATATTACGCCAAATAAGCAGTCTAATGTTTCTTTTATCATTCTTTCTCTGATTCTTAAACTTAAATCATTTCTTAGCATTTTATGAGGACAACCCGAAGTGATACACGTGAGTTAATCGGGTGTTAAATTTTCCAGAATTGTACAACTGTATTACTTTTGGAATAGGCTGTGCCTAACTAACTAAAGCCTAGTAGAGATGTGAACCATCAATTTACGAAGAATCACGTAGGAGAATGCCCTTAATCGTACGGAAGCAGGGGTGATGCTGTACCATTTCACGCTTGGTTAGGTATCAGATTTTGAAATAAACGAAAATGGCTTTGCGGAAATATATCGGGAAAATTCTGTTGAGATTTTTCGTACTTGAATCGCCTACTTTAATTTCAATTTGGTATACGTTGGTCGTTACCCTTGAAACGATTCTGAGGAATCTTTCTTTCTAAATAAAGGGAAAGATCTTGTAAAATAGATCGGATTCATTGAACGTAGCGGCGAGGATAATGGACATTTTTGAATCAGAGGGCGTATCTACGCTGAGTTAATCACGTAGTACTGGTGTGCAGCACGCCTTCGGAGCATGGTAATCAGCCAATAAGGGCGGAGTTCGAGGAGTCCCTCAGGCCCAATAAAGGGTGGTGCGATTTGTTGAAATTCTTATGAAGCTCTGTGACCCAGATAGGGATAGATAGGGTACCTTTGGAAAAGAAGAGAAGGAGAATGGATGCGTCTCAATGCGAAGTTCGTTGTGTTTATTAGTGTACTTAGAGGAAGTATTCAGAGGATTCTTCGACTCCAATTGACCAGGTTACGAGTGGCAAGTGAGAAAAATTGCTTGCAGGTGGAACATTGTAAAATCATCCATTTTTCATGAGAAATCCAAGCTTATAGGTTATCTTATCGAATCACGCACTCCCAACTCCGCAATTGATAATTTGGCATACATATGGGCATTTTAAAACATTACCTACACATTTCTCAAAATTTCAATAACTGTGTCATGCAGTATAGTTTCAATAACAACCCTCTTATTCGTATAGTCTTTCGTTATCTACGAAGCAGATGAGTATCTCATATTAGAATTACATGCAAGATTGCATAGCTATTTTCTGCGGCTAAATATTATGATACATGTATTTTGATATATGTGATAATAGCAATTTCATGACATTTTTGTTATTTATGTATTGTTCAGTTGTAAAAATGAAGGATTTTCCTGTGCTTCGTTCATTACCTATTGCTTTTTGTAATGATTCTTCTGCTTCTAAAAACAGCGGTCATCCTAATAGATTATCTCACCATTAAAATTTTATCATTAAATGAATCTGCTCTGTCCCTAAATGAGTTTTTAAATTGCTTGATTCGAAGTATGAAAGTGGATGTTTAATTAATAAATTTGTTCATTCAATTCAAAATTTTCGTTTCAAAAAGTTCAAATTGGAATTCCATTTTATCGAGACAATGTTTTCTTTTATTTTGTTTTGAAGAATGAGCATAGATTCATGATTGATTCGACGGATCAAACTCAAATTTATTACCACAGAACAAAAAAATCGTATGGGAGTGATCGGAAGCTTACGGACGTAAGTCCTTAAGCTCTTAGACTGAAGTTATGGGAGGTACAAGCGATCCATTCGATGTCGTTACATTTATAAGGTGAAGGTATACATGGAAGATGGATTTTGAGACATTGGTTCGCGCAGTTCCTCCTCGGTCGGAGCTTTTCCGCTACCCTTATTTCTACTTGGTCGATCGCTTAAGGGTGTGGTCCGCCTCTCCAAGACGTTATCAGCGTTGAAAATGACAGCTTCCAGCTCTCTTTCCCTCTGTATCCCAGTTCCTCTCTCCTTTTCTCTATCTTTATCTCCGGTGCTCTTAATCTCATCGTCATCCTCTTTCTCCTCTTCTTCCATTTTCATCGACGTAGACGAGGTGTAGGGGACGTAAAAAATTAACGCGATATCGATGCGTGTCAGGGGACCGAGTCGAGGGAACGCGGAGTAATTTCGGGTTGTGAAAACATAAAAAGAGATAATAATGGGGGAGGGCGATGTCTTTTCGGCAACTGAAATGGAAAAGGGGAAAATGCTTCGTGTCTCTGGAGTTTTGAAGGAAGGGGACGAAGAGGGACACAGGTATAGAAGAAGGGTGAGAGGCGATGGGATTAAAGTGAAAGGGAGAGGGCTCGTAGATGTATAGGAGAAATGATTAATAGATAGAGGGCGAGGGAAAGCGTTATTGGGGATCAGGTAAAAATCCGAAGCGAAAAAATTGGAAACGTGAAGTGATGGGAGAGGAAATCTCAGATGAAGTCAACGGGAAATGTGACGAAGGATGACAAACGCGGGATATGAAGCGTCTCGTTAATTTAATCGGCTCGAAATAAAAAGCTCTCACCGATCATGATGAGTTCATGATCTTTGACGACTAGAAGATGGATGTAAGTTTCAAGATGGTTATAACATTGAAGATGGTTATAAGGAATTTACAGTTAACCTTGTTATTTGTAGTCAGAGATTTGTTGGTCGCTAATCGAGAAGTAATTTGACCCAGAGAAAATGAAATTTCGATCTAGGGATGCGTAGTTTTATTTGGGAATTGGAATACGTGCAATTTGCAGTTCCCTATATTATTCTGGCATTAATATTAGTCAAACTTTTTATCTATTAATTCAGCTGCTCATACATCATAAAGAGTTTTTGCTGGTTAATGATGTGTATTTGAAGCTGTTACTTCCGGTTACTGTTAACCACTCGTTAATTGTAAATAATATTACTGGACTTGAAAGTACGGTTAGACCCATAAAAATTTCATTTGCTGAATGGTGTGAAATTGAACGCTAATCATAAATTATCGCACACACAATACCCAAAGTCCACAATCTGATGATCCATTGTTCGGTTACTGGGTTATTATTTTTTTAAGGACTATCTCTGCGACTATTCGAACAATTTCTCATTTAAAATTTCAGCCGTAGTTAGTTCTTCATTTAATAATTTTATTTTGAGATTTCCCATTGAGTCAACCCACTTCGACTCAGTGCAATTGAATGGAAATATTTTTAACTCTGTCTTCTTTTGACGTAAACAGTTAACCAGTTGAATTCTCTCCAAAGAGAATTCCCCTTCATCGATGTGACAGTTTGAATCACATTGAATCAATCAGATACAATTTTCTATGAAATATCAAGGGAAATCGAATTTTTAAGAGAAGAAAAATTCTGCAGCTAGTCATTTCCATCCCTTACGATTTGAGATTACGAGTAATTGACTATGGTAGTGCCTTAGATTGTTTTTGTCAAAATCAGCTACCAGTTTTCTATATGTGGACTACTGTGGTACCCCATTGATTCTCTTTGCTCGTACCAACTATTCGTATTTAGAAAGCTACGAAAAGGGATTTGCAATATATTCAACGGTAACAAATAACGGGTGGTCAAAACGCGGAGTTTGACATAGAATTGTCTATTTGAGCCTAAGTCATATCCGGTGAATTGGGCAGTAAAACTTTTAAAATGATTTCTCTTTGTATTTTCCGCGAGTTTGTCTGTTGAATTAAGTGGAGAAACTCAGAAAAGAAGAAAATTATTCTACATTTTTTTAATGTAGTTCAACTCTTTCGGAGCCAACCCCTTTGATCATCTGGACAAAATTCTGCTCTAACGGAGGCAAACGTCATCTGCATACATTCGTAGCAAATTCAAAGTCTTACTGAAGTACTGTCGGCTTTTATGATTTTCAGCTTTGACATTATATTACCTATGAATTCGTATATCCAATAGCATCTTCTAATCTTTGAAAGTGCAATTTGAAATTTGTAAAGGAAAAACGTCTTTCACCGTCATTTCCACGAACACAAAAATATCGAGTTAACATACTGCTTTCCGCAAAAAGATACCTTTTGATATAAATCGGCATCAAATAAAGCTCACAGTTACGTTGCCACTGTCAATACACAGCACAGCTGCGGATTATGAGACACGAGGAGCGTATCATAGTGGTACTTAAAACTAATTACTTTGCTTTGATGAATTCACATTTCGTGCTGGTTATCTGCAGCATGTATCACAATCCTCTTTGTTTTACGGAAATCCATTCTCTAATGTTTGGGTTGCGAGTCTATCTTTTAACAACGTTTTGTATCCTTGTTTTTGTGTCCTAGATATGATTTCAGTACGAGTTATTCATAGGCAAGAAGAAGTTTGGATTCGAAGTCATTTAATATGGTATATCACGCGATCAATCATTCCTTTATAGGGGAACATGTTACCACATTCATGTCCGTCCGTATTATCCATGACCATAACTACAAATTCGGTACCTAAGCGTCACTAGGTTATCAGCTGGTCCTTATATTGCTGAGGCCGCAAATGCAAACCTCAGCGCTTTTATGGCCAGTTTTACAACCTAACGCAAAAAATTTATTTTATACCTTGATGCATACAATATGTTATATTTACTATATATTTTACATTGGTAGTTATTGAGGAACTTAAGTGTTGTATGCTTCAAAGTTTATAGTGTACCTTTTGATGAGAGAGGATTCATACGTTTTACTCAGTTGTATTGGTATTGTAAAAAGGGCTTCGATAACTAAAGTCATGTCACACATGTAGGACCCCACCGGGGATCAAACGCGGTACCACTTCCACTTAAGGTGAATACGCAGCCCACTTGGATATCCGAAAGCTCTACGATTTAGTTAGGCTTACCTATGTAATTACAAGATATCAATATGAAATATATCAACGTGAAAAAATTCCATGTTTTCTTAAAATTTTAGGAATCGGTAGTTAATTGAAAATAAGACTTTAAATTTGTTTCTAATTTTTAAAGGCTTAAAGTGGCGTTAAATTAAAGGAGAAAATCATTAATTATTCGTAATTTATTTTTACTTTTATTTTTCTTCCCATAGATTGCTATTTAGTAAATTAGGTGGAACTTGAAAATGATCGAGCACGTGAAAGCATATCTTGTCCGTCAAGAGAGGATGATTGATCTCAAGTAGATTGATTAATCAAATACATTGACTGATTTGATTAGAAATGCTAAAGCATGATGTAATGTTTCGTAGAAAAGAAGAATACTTCATTCAATGAAGATTTTTTTCGTCTCTACCAAACGATTAGGGTATTATACGTCGTCTTTGCTTTCACAAAATTTAGTTCTANTGACTTTTGCGATCTGAATGTTAAATCAAGCTCGAGGCCGTTCTTTCCAGTTTTCTTCCATATCCTATGCTGAATATTTGTGGTTTCCAGAGAAATAAACTAGGAATTCTGTAGAGAAACGGTTGCAGTGGAAAAACTCTCCTGCCGATAAATATTGTTTACGAGATGCGCACCGTTAAATTTGTTTGTCTTGGGTGCAGTTTTTCATTTTTCGCTTCGAGAAAGGTGAATTTACTGAGATATTTTTCCGATTTAAAGCAGTACAAATCTTTGTTTTCGTTGGTCGTAACTTGGTGGCGTAAAATGAGTTGCTTTCGACATGTGAGTTGGGTAGTGTTCTGAATAGTTTCTAGGATACCATAGCTTCCGAAAGTTTTGTTACCGAAAGAAATGCGTCAGCTTTTTTCTGCACGTTTCCCTATTTTGTAGTAGAATAAGGTTTGCCAGAAAAAGACCTAGGAAAACTAAGCTAAACCCGTAAGCTGTTTTTATCTTGGTTATAATTGACTTTCTAGCAAATGATCGCGCTCAAGAAGAGTCGAAAGGGAAGTAAATGGCGCACTTTGAGAATCAATGATTAGGAAATATACGAATGATCACAGGGGCGTAGCCAGGTTTATCCATTTGGGGTTTTGAGCCGTGGAGTAAACACTGCATAGTCTACAATCCAGGAACAGGAATACTTCCGCTCAAAGTATAATGAAAATGTGAACTGATTTATTTTAACATGTATACCCTGCAAGTTTCCAGTGGTACAATTGTGGCATAATTGCGAGAGACCATGCTTTCGTTTATTGTTGGCTCTGTTCTCATGGGGGTTTGAACCCCCAAAACCTCCCCTTAGGCTAATCCTCTGGATGAATAATTAATAATAGTTTAACTAAAGATTTTATGAAAAATGAGGTCATGATGTACGCTGACTATATTTTGAATATAAACAAGGCGTGGTGAAAAATAACCCATCCTATTTAATTTATTTTCAGCCAGGCTTTATTCGACATAATTTATAATTGATCAAATAGTAAGTGGTAATGAGTCGTTAGCAGACTAAGATTTGTATCTTATGAGAGTGGTCGAGTGCAAAAACCATTTTTTAGTGTAAACTTACTAGATTCCTTTTCTACAGGTAAGCATTGAATTATCTTGATTAGAAAATGTATAGCTTGCATTATAATAGTTCTTAATTACATGTGTCCAGATGGTTTCATACTTTCTTGACCCTTTTCATTAATTTTCACTACTTTAATTGATATTTACATTGCCGTCTGAATTGATATGCTGGAGATATCATTGAAAATAATTAAAGTATATACTTTCTCATGTACCCCTTTAATTGATATTCTCTCGATTTTATAGCTACGCATTATCATCAGTGCTCGCCGAATTTTTTAGTCAGTTTTTATAACAAATTAAATAGTGAAAGGGGCATAGCCAAGTAGTTTGCTAAAGCCCAGTTTACATTACGGTTAACTGCCTAACCGTAACCGCAGCCTTTTAACCGTAAAATAACGAATNGCTACCAAGCATCTAACCTGGTGGAGAACCCGAGAAGACTTCACACATTAATATATTTTACGAAAAGTTTGTTTGTTTGTTAAATAACGTTTTCATAATTAACGTTTTGCGTTTTTTCATCTATAACATTTTTAACCAATTTAAAAATACCGGACTAGAGAATTAAACAATTTCGAAGTAAAAAAGCTTATGAGTAATTATTAATTTCTTGCATGACTAGTACCCAAAACAGCTTCCAAGATCCTTTTCTTAAAAAAATTACGATGCCTTGAGACCCAACCCAAGAAGACCATAAGGATTAATTTTATGTATGTACCCTACTCAGGTAGTCTCCTCCAAAAGTTTTCCCCTTTAATTGATATTTACATTGCCGTCTGAATTGATATGCTGGAGATATCATTGAAAATAATTAAAGTATATACTTTCTCATGTACCCCTTTAATTGATATTCTCTCGATTTTATAGCTACGCATTATCATCAGTGCTCGCCGAATTTTTTAGTCAGTTTTTATAACAAATTAAATAGTGAAAGGGGCATAGCCAAGTAGTTTGCTAAAGCCCAGTTTACATTACGGTTAACTGCCTAACCGTAACCGCAGCCTTTTAACCGTAAAATAACGAATGCAGAGTTGCGATCATGCTAATTAACTTTTTCTCTTCCGCTTTCAAAAGCTGTTATTACAAGGAGTATTTTTCTATCATAATCATTTTTGTAAGGAGGTNACATTACGGTTAACTGCCTAACCGTAACCGCAGCCTTTTAACCGTAAAATAACGAATGCAGAGTTGCGATCATGCTAATTAACTTTTTCTCTTCCGCTTTCAAAAGCTGTTATTACAAGGAGTATTTTTCTATCATAATCATTTTTGTAAGGAGGTCGAAGCATAATTTTCTTATGAGTTCGAGCCAAGGCATTTTGGAAGAAAGTTTCACGAAAGTGTTTTTTTGCGTGCAAAAATCGGGAAGGTGTAACCACCTTTCCTGTATCTTCAGAGAACGTCGGCTCGGCCAAATATTATCCCAAGCTATTCCTATGGTCCATTTTTCTTCCCTAGTCAAAGGTCGAGCCGCTTTGCTCAGCCAAAATTCCGGAAGAGTGACCCGTGCAAAACTGGCTTATTCTCATTCTTTACACCTTTCGTTCCGATTTCGGAGTTTCCTGTGGCGCAATTTGCGTAAAAATACATAGTAAGTCAAAATTGTTTGATTTTTTTCATGTTTTTTTACGACTGAATACTGAGGAAACTAACAGTAATACTCAGTTAAGGGAATTAAAACATTATGTTAAATGCTGTGGTTGTGCACATTAATGTTAACAAAGCTACCCTCATCAACTACTTACTGCGAAAAAGAAGTTGTCAAGAGTGTATCGAAGTAGGTAGTCGTTTAGAAAAGCCTGGAAGATGGGAAACTTTACCATATTTGAATAAATCAATGATATGTTGTTATTTAAATGCTAATTGATCGTTTAATTAACAGTATCATGACAAACAATCGAAACAGCAGGAAGATTGTTCACATCGCAGAGATAGCCGCTCGAACGATCGCGACCCGCGCCGTGAACGGCGTTACCCCCGAAAGGAAAATTGTTTTTCTTGAGTTAGTTATAAACTTATGACATTAAAATTTGAAAATAAAATAATTTCACCATCCCCTGAGAAACTTTCCCGCTGGAAGTTTTTTCCAAAGCAAATAAGACGGAAGATAGCCAGCATGTCCTTTCTTCAATGCATTTTACGAAAAATTCTCGACTTCCCCTACGATTTCTGTTAAATACATNCGTGCTGGTTATCTGCAGCATGTATCACAATCCTCTTTGTTTTACGGAAATCCATTCTCTAATGTTTGGGTTGCGAGTCTATCTTTTAACAACGTTTTGTATCCTTGTTTTTGTGTCCTAGATATGATTTCAGTACGAGTTATTCATAGGCAAGAAGAAGTTTGGATTCGAAGTCATTTAATATGGTATATCACGCGATCAATCATTCCTTTATAGGGGAACATGTTACCACATTCATGTCCGTCCGTATTATCCATGACCATAACTACAAATTCGGTACCTAAGCGTCACTAGGTTATCAGCTGGTCCTTATATTGCTGAGGCCGCAAATGCAAACCTCAGCGCTTTTATGGCCAGTTTTACAACCTAACGCAAAAAATTTATTTTATACCTTGATGCATACAATATGTTATATTTACTATATATTTTACATTGGTAGTTATTGAGGAACTTAAGTGTTGTATGCTTCAAAGTTTATAGTGTACCTTTTGATGAGAGAGGATTCATACGTTTTACTCAGTTGTATTGGTATTGTAAAAAGGGCTTCGATAACTAAAGTCATGTCACACATGTAGGACCCCACCGGGGATCAAACGCGGTACCACTTCCACTTAAGGTGAATACGCAGCCCACTTGGATATCCGAAAGCTCTACGATTTAGTTAGGCTTACCTATGTAATTACAAGATATCAATATGAAATATATCAACGTGAAAAAATTCCATGTTTTCTTAAAATTTTAGGAATCGGTAGTTAATTGAAAATAAGACTTTAAATTTGTTTCTAATTTTTAAAGGCTTAAAGTGGCGTTAAATTAAAGGAGAAAATCATTAATTATTCGTAATTTATTTTTACTTTTATTTTTCTTCCCATAGATTGCTATTTAGTAAATTAGGTGGAACTTGAAAATGATCGAGCACGTGAAAGCATATCTTGTCCGTCAAGAGAGGATGATTGATCTCAAGTAGATTGATTAATCAAATACATTGACTGATTTGATTAGAAATGCTAAAGCATGATGTAATGTTTCGTAGAAAAGAAGAATACTTCATTCAATGAAGATTTTTTTCGTCTCTACCAAACGATTAGGGTATTATACGTCGTCTTTGCTTTCACAAAATTTAGTTCTATTCCAAAGGAACTTATGCATATTGCACTTTCTTTATTTTTCTTCTCGTATACATAATTTCTTTATTACAATAGTTTTACTTTAAACTAATTATAAAATACTATAGCACTAAAAACTGTAGGAAATTTTATGTTTCAAGATAGACTTTTATCTTATATGCTTTTTCAAAAGTCTCCTCGTCTGATAAGATGATTCTTCTTCTGATTAAGATGTGTTTTTTCAAAAGTATATATTATTAATATTTAAATGAGAACAAAAGTCAGGGGTGTCCCGCAGTTATCGATGCCAGTAACATTTGGATTGACCCTATCAACTTAATCGTTTGTTCAGGTTTTTGTTATTAATATTTATTGGATGAGTTGTTGCATAGATGAGTTGCAGTTGGTATCCGCATCTTATCGGCTTGAACGTTGAAGCTGATAGTTTTCCGATGGATTTCGGAGTTAAACTTTAAATTTAACCCTGGGTATCACATTCCACACCAAATTACTCCAACGGTCTATGAAGTAAAACCGTAAAAGTTAGACCAAGAGTATAGAAATACTAGCGGCTTCTGTCTAATGACGAGTAGTATTTAGATTCAACGAAAAACACCAGGAGTGGAACTAAAATTTACGAAAGAGCTGTAAATACGTGTAAATAAAGGATGATAATGATGCTGAGATGGAGCTAAATTTTGAAGTAGGAGAGGCAGGTTGAAGATCACGAAGAGCGAGAAGAGGGAGAAAGTGGAAACTATGATTTATTGCCGTGATATATTGGACACGTACTTCCTAGCGTGGGGATGCTACATAAATCAATTTAGGAACGTGATTTACCTTAAGTGGAGCGCATATCGGTATTTATGCTACCTCGGGAACCAAATAATGAAGGTGTGCATCATCATAAATTACGTAAAGTTTCCTATACACAGATTTTCCACGTTAAAATGTTATTTTTATAGCTTCCGAGCCAACTCTTTGATAATATAAATTATGTAGGAGATATATGATTACTTGGAATTCTAGTTTTGTCTTCGAGGGTTAAGTACACGTTAATTAGTGTTAGAAATTGAGGTATTTTGGTACGTTTTAAAAATAGATGGTTTTCTGCATCATCTCTCCGTACACTAATTAGCCGATGGCCATACCCATGTTTTATATTTTGTATATTTCATGAAAATTTTGCTGAAATGTATGTTTATTGCTACAATAGGATTTTAAGTTGAAGTAATCCTGGATAGTGCTTGTCCCGGGATACCAGAGGTAAAATAAAATTTCCTGTTTCCCGGAAAGTCAAAGTGTATCCCGGGAAGTCCAGGTTTCCCACATGCTGAGGTTGAGCTTAAAGAAATGTATCGATAGTAGGAGTAATATGGAACTGTTATCAGAGTATATCCTATTAATTATCTTAGACCTGCCCTTAGTACCCATCGGACTTAACGTGCGTATATTTCATTTTCCGTTTGACCGTTAATCGTTGGCCCAGCTCTTTTCTTCTCTGACGATGTTACAGGAATATTTCCTTTAATATTTCCTAGTCGCATAAAATAATGCCCTCTTCCTTTTTCTTTGAAGTTAAGCAAAAAAAAGTCAATAAGTTATAGTGATTTTAATTATGATTTTTTAAGAATTTATAATTTTTAGGTACGTACATAAAAGACATTTTTTACCAATTTCTTCCCTCAATTTTGTGCGCAGTATTTTAAAAGACTTAGTTGTTAATTATTAGAGCGTTAAATATTTATATCATTCATCAAAATGCTAAACCTGTTTTTATTTGCGTGATATTTTAACAAGAAATTAGTTTTATCTGGTTGAATACCAATTGAATATCTGAAAATGAAAAGAATTCGTATTATTTTCGCCGTCAATTTCACTCAAAACACTAATCTCGAAAAATTCCTGAGATCTCTGGATTGACATTTTTACCATTCCGTAAACTCAGGATTTTTAAAAGTCTGTGAAATTACAAGCAGTATGCATTTGATAACATCCTTTAAAAGAAATCTTTCCTTGCTCGAAGTGGAGCGATTAAATCGTTTTCGAGGAAGTTGTTCCACAGATATAAACCGGTTTTACTCAAATTAACTGTTTTATTACAAAGATTTAGGATCGTACTAATCAGATGTGTTTCGCTCTGATGATCTTAATGATATCATCTTTAAGGTCCCTGGTTCGAGACCCGGATAGTAGAAAATTCCTGTAAGGGAATGGTTGTTTTCTTTAGATAACAATAGTTATTAAAATTTATATAATTGGGGTCTTCCTGTTTCCATTAAAGAATTTATTATTATTACTAACGTCAAAGGAATGCTTTCATCAGTTTTAAAAAGTTCTTTTACTGTTATAAGCACGTATAAAAGGATGAGCCTTCCGCTGTCTTTGCTCCCTGTTTCAAACTTAATACTTTCAAACTTCAAAAATTTCTCAATTAAGTCACCCCTAGATCTGTTTTGAAAAAGAATTAATTGTACCCATGATTTGACGCGAATTTGTTCAAAATTACCTACCTCAAGGTGAGGCCAGGGAAGCTATCTCTGCACTTTTATTTGGTGCAAAGAGGGCAACTGGAAAAGTCTGTGCCTCTATTTTTTTCAGACGTGATAATGAATATGCAGAAAAATCGAAATGAAAAGCTTATTTTAAGCATCTCTTCCTATGTACCACGTGTTCTCTACAGAGAGAACAGGGTCACTAGGCCTATCGCACCGTACATACGTTTTGGGATGCCGCTGTTGAAGAATTCGGGCGGTTAATCGCATTGAACTCCTATCCTATCAGGACCTCGCCCACAGTGATTACCACGTGTTCGCTCTAATGCATACGTCCCTACCAGCACAGAGCTTCGTGTGCAACTACTAAGCAATGATCGCTGTCCGTCAGAGGTTCCGCAATCAACCGGCCGAATCCCACAACTGCGGAATCTCCAAACTACAGGGCTGTGACGATGTGGAAAAACACTGAAAACTACTTACATGAAACAATTTTCATATTTTGCTTTTCCTGCACATTTCTGATTTATTAAAAATTGATAAGGCTTACTTATTCGTCTTCGTAAATCGTTTTCAATATGTTTTTGATTTTCAACTCTTAGGTAAGCCTCTCATTTTCGGTAGGTAACCGATCTTTATGTTCGCTTTTCCGTGATGACTATCCATTGGGACCCGAATCGCCAAGAGGGCGACGCGTTCGACTTTTCATGCAGCCAAGCTCTTTAACAAAAGCTTTCACATAAAATAATTCTTCAAACATAAACTTCATCTGGAAAAAGAAGCAGTTTCCCTCTGTTACTACACTAAATTCATAATTCCGAGCTACAAAATTCTATGTGATCCTCTGCTTGAGGAAATTTACTGGAAACTTCATTTGATAGCACTTAAGATATGAACGAGTTCGGGGCTCCCGCATAGCCGAGTGGGCAATGCCTTCGACTTTGGTGAAAGCGGTCCCGGGTTCGATTCCCAGTGGCGGCTCACGTGTGAAATAACCTAAGCTGTCGAAGCACTTTAACAATACTACTACTACGATTATCCACTAGACCTTCTCTTTCCAAATATCACCATAAAGATCGAGAAAAGGTGGATATTTATGACTCGGTCTTAGCCTTCATTGACACTGCTCGTCACAAGTTCATCGCCAATGTTTCCCGAAATGTAGAATTATTTCCTAAAGATTTAGGATCGGAAATATTCGTGCGTAGGAAAACTCAAGGATCGCTTGGTGTGCTATTTTAAGGTTTTGGCTTACACTGGCAGCCATACGGACCAAGTTTTCCTTGACGTCACCATCACGCTAGTTTAAACGTCTTCTTTGTTAATCTCCATTTCGTGCATCACTACGAGCGATAGACTGATTTTATGCCCCTTTGACTTCGGTTGAAAGGGCCAACTATAACCAAGGAGGTCTACTTCATGCTCGGTAGGATCCGTTCTAACAGGAGTTATTTTTCATTAGATTTAGTGGAGAGAAGAGGTCAAAGAAATGGAGTCACCGTTCATTCGATCGACTTCGGTTTAGCGTGGGCCTCTCTCCAATGCTCATTGAGCCGTGCAAACTACTGATGGGTGCTGGACCACATACAAGGATGGGCGCCCAAAATGAAGACCCTGCTCATTGGATATATCAGCGCTGCCGAAATTGGTATTATAAAAAGGGAATGTGTACTAGTCTCGCTTTTTTCCAAGGCCGTTTAAAAAAAGGTTCTAGTCATCCTTCGTTTGACATGTCTGGGGCGATAATGGAGAATTTTATGCGAAATCAAGGGCAAACTGTTTTACGGTGTTTTTGGAGGTATCTTTCAAGACTTCGAGTTGTGAAGTCTGAGTCATTTTTGTCCGAAGGATCAGAGGGGAAGGTCACCGTAACATAGAAGGAGAATGCAATTTACTATCGACTAGATGTGAAATCCTTGGAGATGAAATTCTTTTTGAAATTCGAAAGGGATCGCAATTTTTCATCCGATTGAGCTGTGGACGTGCTAATTGCTTTTGCAAGGCAAAGTTAAAAAATGGAAAATTAATTGCCACACACATACGCACTTAAAAGTATCATTTCGGTTTTTGCTGATTAATTAGGTGAAGTCTATTCATGGGAAATGCCATAATTGGGAGGAATACTTATTTTTGTTATCGTTGTCCTCAGAAACATCCATTCATTGGTCAGCTACAAGAGAGACGTGAAAATTAGCAATAAACGAACGCACATAACCATTACAAAAAATTCGATTAGCCGGAATTCGAACCCGGAATATTGGGGTTAACGTGCAAACCACTCCGCCACTTCGGCCGGTAATAAGTTATCAGACGATGTAACTACATTAAATATAAAAAGTTATCACCTCATTAATTCATTGAAATCCATCTTTGAGCTATGCCTCTTCTATTTCTAGATGACCAACACAGAAAAGTTATGTTAATTTAGTGTAAAATTAAAATATGGCTTTGTAATCTAAGTTACTTTGAAGGCAGCTCTATTAGAGTTATAAAGGCACCAAAATTATTTGACTTGGTGACTTAGGGATTCAATCGCTACAGATTTTGCTACAAACTGAGAGGTAACAAACGTTAAGATTTGAATTAAACATTTATAATCTGGTCTAAGTACTCGTAATATATCGGTTCCTCTAATTATGATATTTAGGAACATGAGAGAGCCTGAAGTAATTTTTAGGGGAGAATCTTACTATCTGCAATCGCCGATAGCTTTTTATGAATATCTCCGCCCCGAATTTGTAAAGGTTTAGGTGAAAGTACTATGATGATGAATATGATACATATCTAGATGAATGGAATCTTTTTCATTCGTCTTTCGGTTCAGGATATAGAGAAATATATCTTTCATTTAATTTTGTCATAGTCTTGTTCGTAGTGGTGGTAATGTGAGAACAATCGGATAAAAATCTTAGTTATTGGTGCTCGTTTTGGTCGTAACCTTGTATACTATGGGCAGTTTTATTCTTACCGTCATTGTGCTGCACACGTGGTCTTGTTCCGGTTAGAATTCTGGTTCCTTCAGAAGAAGAAGAGCGAAGACTAGCTACCTCCACATCATGCATCATCATCGTACTCCTAGTCGCATCATTCCTTATCCAAAGCTTTTTATAGCTAATTTTGAAGGCTATGAGGATCCAATCAGCCTTCAAATTGATGACTTAACGGGGACACACCATGGATATTTCTTAATTTAGCATCTTTTTACGATTCTTCAGGAATTTTTGCTTATCGATTTTTTACTAATGTTATTTAAGATAACATATCTTGAAATTGAAAATAATAAATCTGAATATAAAACATTCGAATTCACTTTGCTTAGCTTGTTAAAACTGATATTGAGTGACTTTGAGAAATTTTTTTAGAGATTCAGTGTATTTGAGCTTCCAGACCATAAAAAGCCCATCCAAAGAAGTCAAAATATTCTAACGCAGAATTCCTTCTTTGCGAAGGACTACGAAAGCAATGAATTGGCGAAACCCGGAAAGCTGTTAAAGGTTATTTATATGTTGTATTTGTTAATATGTAACGACAAGATGTTTCGAAAATTCTACAAGTTTCAGATTGGAAAACACTCATTCCATAATTACTTTTAGGAAAATAACGACTTCGTGTATTTGAGTCTTCTTTTTTTCCGTTGTCCTGTAGGCTGGTTATTTTAGGTGTGTTATTATCGTCAACTGTTTGATCCCGTCAAGTTTTCGAGTCACGTCCTTTATGTTGTCGTTTTAGCCCTCTGGCATGCCTCGTAACATCTTTGACCTTGACCCACTGGGAAAGATTTCCTGCCACCCGTTGTTTTCAAATCCGTGTTCATCGTTGTTACCTCTGTCGCTGTTTCAACCAAACGCTAGCCAATTTAAAATTCCTTTGCATTCGTTTTTCTTGAAAAATTTTCTTTCTTTACATTCGCAGCTCTCTGAATTAAAACGGTTTCCAGAACTGCCTCCATATCGCCCGATCGACAAACTTCCACCTCGGGAAAACCGCGAATTTGCGGCCTGTATTCGATTGCCGCAAAGGTCTGGATGCCATCCAGTTGAACGTGTCGATAGAGTCGTTTAATAAGTCGCTAGAAGTTCGGGAACAGTTCTAAACCCTGGTTAAAATGCCGGTATAGTCACATGATATTCGGGCCATTTATTCGAGAAATTTAAGTACAATCAGAACAGGCTAAAGCGGGGTTTACTGCTCTGAAAAGCCAAATATATTTCATATTTTGGTAATATTTTCAGAATGCCGGAAATGCAATAGATATAATAAGTGAAAATAATCTTTCTTTGTTTTACTGAAGACTATGAAACATACTCTGGAGAACTCTGTGGAGAAAGAACTAGTATTTGCTCCGGATCTTAATAACGTGAATTAAACTTTCAATATAAAGTATTTATTAGCATATAGATCTACAGAATTTAAAATAATCAAATTGGTACTGTATTGTACATTTCGTTTAGGCGATTTGTTTGATTGAGTTAAGATCGAGACTATCAATAATTTCACTCTATTCACTAGTAGTTTTACTCAGTATAAATTTTATGGCTACATTTTAAACTTGACTACGTATTGTGGTTGGGTTTCTATTATTTATAATTCCATATAATAGCTACTTAGTAACAGCATTTATTTTTGAAATAATAAAAACTATCATTACATAGCTGTTGAGTTAGACATTAGTTAAACATACGTTCTTTCTATTTGGTAAATAGTCTTTGGTACTTAAGATTGGGATAATTTTCATCTTTGTTTTGATGATGATAATAATAGTCGCTAAGAAAATCCTTCGCTTAAATCATGGAAAAATAAGGAAGGTACCTGAGCAACTTATGGCTAAAATTCATTCTTCATAGTGGAATAAGACTACGAAGAAAATATTGCGTTATAAATTTCGATTAATAATCCCTTTTCCCTACGTCTTTTCCATCGAAAATTAGTCGTCTAATTTAATATTGTCTATAGATTGATAAAAATGTATCACTTCATTCTAATTTTCCCGGATTGAATATCACAATGATACCTCTAAAAGAGTGTAATGGGATGAGTATTTAAAAGTGTACCCTGTCTTTATTCAATGACATTATTGCCATTTCTAATAGTTTACTATATTATTTTAATCCATGAATTACAATATACTACTGTAAGAAGAATTTGTTGAATGTTAGTAGACTTTATAAAGGAGTTTAGTCGTAGCATTTTATTCGGTAAATATTTTAATTATAATGCCTTTAAATTATCTTGAGGTGAATATTTTGAAATCTGTATTTCACACAAGTCGTCAAATTTCATAAAATATTACATTAGTGTAATATTTATTTCTGTAGTAATAGTGATTACAAAACTTCTACTTTGAATGTGAATATGATCACACGATCACTTTTATGAATGCGATTTGATTCGGATTTTCCGTGTTGAAAATCATCTTCCATTCCCTAGGTACTTCATCTTCTAAACGGGATTAAGCTCTAGTGGATAATCCAATCGATGATATTTTTTACTTCGGCTATACCGAAAAAAACCTAATTCCAACTTGAGCTCCGTTGGAACCTAATCTCTAGGAAAGGAAACCAGGAAAGAATAGAGAGTGCGTTTCATGTTCTGAGTTTATATGGTCGAGAGACGACACGTGTAACCTCACTCGGCCCACTTATTTGCATCTGAACGTCGATCCGCAAAAACTCATTTAAAGCAACTTATTTCCGCGAAATTATCAAGTGGAATTGAAGTTATTAAGTCATACTCGGGAAAGCGAAATCGAATTTCAAAATTGCTGGAATTGTTCTCCGATGACGCTAATCTAATTTAGTTACGAAATTCTTTTTACTGAATTGAGTGGGAATGGAAAGATCGTAGTTTCATTTCCTTCCGATATTTTATATAAAAAAATTAAATCTCGTGCTTGATTGAACCAGGTTTGAATGACGACTGCATGTAGCGATATTCCATAGTAACAAGAAAAAGTTAAACGAATTTTCTTTTATTTTTACGTGTCAAACAGGATAAACAAACGCGATGTACGTTTCGAGGTATGGATTTGCGATCAGATCTTTGATGTGCCGATGATTGATTTTCACCTTCTGAATATTCTGGATAAATGATTAGCCGGATATAACTGCTCTTACTCCTGTTCCGGATGTCAACTTCCAATTAAAGCAATATTCGTTTAATGAAAATAAAGAAATTTTCTATGTCGAGGTAAAATTAAAGTATCAACATTATATTAAGGGTTGTGTGGTTAGAAGTATGTATGTCACTAGAATGTTTTGAAACGTTTTTCTAAGGCAGGAAAGAAAATCTAATTTCTTAAGATGCCGTCACCCTACAAACGTTAACTTAGCAAGCGTTTCCTAGAACCATTTTATCTTTATCGCGCCAAATCAGCCCACACGCTTTTACTTGAACTTTAGAAGAGTTTTTATTTCTGGAAACGGGATGTTTACTGAGATAGATCGTGTAGTTGCGACACCGAAGCTATTGCGTTTCTTAAAACCATTGTAAAGTTCTCTAGAAAATCTTATACTTCGTGGATCAGCCAAAAAGTTTTAAGGAACTTTTTCCTAGTCTACACTTGATATCGTGGATTCTATTTTATACGGCTTTTTTTTCTGTGTTAATGATTTTGTCTTCTGACGTAGATTATGCTGCGCTAAATCTTTGTTTGTGTTTGGATGCCAATTAGAAGTCTTTCTCTGTGATACGTTAAATTGCGTTCGTAGACCCATTCATACGCATTAATACATGTGCATCTCTGTTTCTGGTTCTGCAGAATTGTCCATAATTACAGAAATGAGGTATTTTTTACCAGTTTTTAGCGAAACACATTAATAGAAAGAGGAAGAGAAATCGAGATGAAGTTATAACATTCCTGTGCATCAGGGTCGTTTTATTTCTGCTATATTAATGATAGTACGCAAAATGAAAAACCTGTCGATGTATTTCCAAGAATGATACATTTTTTATATATTCCGGAAATTAAAATGGCAATTATTCTGGAAATACAGCTTCGTAATGGTGGAAATGCGCTTAACACGCTTCCAATTCGACACGTGTCACTAGGATACTTTAATACGACACGTGTCGCTATGAAACTAGTCAGTCATCATTAAGCGTGATTTAAAAAAAATTCAGTGATGCATCTTCATTTGAAAGGGCGTTCACGAATGCTCTTGGAACACTCGTTGTGTACTTGTCGATTGGAGCGTAGAGGAAATTTTATCCGCGCTAGTCTCTTTTATTTATCGATTGATCACATTTTATTTTAAACAAAGGTCATATCTCTTAGTTATTTCCAGGAAAGAACTCGTGCACCCAAAGTGAGGTTGTGATAATTTAGAGTTGAGGAAGATTTTATATCGTAATCTATGAAAAAGCTTGCTTGCACGAAACAGAAATACTATTTTGTATGTCACAGACACAAATAAAATACCTTTTTCAAATGAACCCGTGACGTATTTAATGATGAGGCGATATTAGTTTGCGATAGAATAAAAATTTGAACCTCCTGTTCAGTTTTGGATTTTTCATGAGGTAGAAATCCTGACATCAGGATATTTTCGAGATGCTACTCATTAATGAATGTCACAGGTCATTCTTTGAAATAAATTGTTCTCTTAGCTCCTTAGTAATTAATGGTGGTGGTATTGATTTTGGATGCTTTTATTATTTGCTATTTGTAACGAAACTTCTCCTGTATTAAGAAATTCTTCTCGGGTAGACAACCGTGTTAGTTCTTCGGTGTAAACCGACGTTTCGGCATCGTCCTCTGTTGCCATCTTCAGGGAACTAACCCGGTTGTCTACCCGAGAAGAATTTCTTAGCATCGTACACCGGGAAAACATCAAACTCTTCACTTCTCCTGTATTGTTTTTCTATGGTATTTTTCAGCTGTCATAGGAGGTTTTGAACACGAAAAATGTTATGAAAATGGGTCTCATCAATCTCATTTTGCTAAACATCTTCTTCTTTCAAAACATCTCTCAACGTTCAGACCGGAAATGCTTCATATAACTGGGAAGGGAGGTAAAATGAACATGCTGGAAAAAATAGAAATAATTGAAAAAAATAATGACGAGAAATTCATACTTGCAAATGAAATACTTTTTCCCCACGCCTCCCCTCTACTTACTGCTACACTGCCTCGTCCTTCTAACTCCTAGTTCTGGTTTTTCCCCCTTTTTGTTTTCTTCCTAGAATTACCCTTTCACCTTCCCCTGAACCCTTTGTTCTTCCTTTCTCCTCCGTACTCTGGCTCTTCCTATCCACACTTGAAAATGACGCTTATGCGTTGAAACATGTCGTGTGTCTGTTGTAGTTATGTAGTATTGTGCAAAGTTATTTGAGATTAAATTTACCAGTTTCCCTTGAAAAGTGGTGATTTTTTCAACAACCTGTCATGGAATACTACAGAGTAAATCGCCGCTCCGTCGAATTTAATTATACGTATCGGAATATTCCTATCCATTTAGCTATATGCCACACTTTATATTTAACACCTAGGGTGGCCAAGAGGCCGATCGACGGGGGATATTCAGTCATCGCGACTTTTCATCAATAAGATTCTTCATTTTAATTTACCAATTAAATTAATTAATTATAATTGATATAATTTAGTTTAACTTGTATTGCTTCTACTATTTCACTCAACATGAATCTACCTATAATTAAATTACTGATGAGTTTCGTTAGTTTAACATATACAGAGGAAGGGTCGGAAATACGACTATTATTAATTTTGGTTACTTGAACTTGTTTGTTTCTCCAAATCGACTGCGGCCGAATGGTTACTATTGAAGACGGTGGCAGCAGGCGAAAATTTGGCCTGATTTTACATCATCACGTCGTGGATGCCATATAAGGGATGTATTAATGGTTATCCTTGAAGAACACTCATTTTTCAACGGAAGTTCGGCAGTATTGTATAGTACTGTGTACAATTTCGCAGAAACACTGCTTTGAGTATTGTTAAGGGTAATGATTATTCCGAGCCCCCTTTTTTATCAAAATATGCCTTAATATATGACGTACTTCAGATTAACTTGAATAGACCTTTGGATATCATACTTGAAGGTTATCAGGTATTCTTTAGAAACCTATGAGGCATATCTAATTGCTGAAATAGAATGACTCCAACAGTCGTTTTTTGGGAGAATTTTCTTGTAATAACCTTCTTTTTCTGGGTATTCCGAAAAATATTATTACTTATATTACTAATCATGAAAACTTTTGAGATGAAGCGAAAGTCTACCATTTCTATGACCCTCAAATCAATTTAAACAGCATTTCGGATCTATAAGTCATTTGTTCGCCCGGCCAATAAACCAGTATTGGCGGACTAGGAGCCTACTGTGTTGAATCACCTGATGCGGAGCTCCCGTTTAGGCAGAAAGGTAGCACGTCCACCAGTGGTGAATACCGTCTCGATTCGATCGGCTGGAGCGCAATTTTCCTAAGGTGGGTTGGCGGCAGGTAGGGCATTCTGCGATAAGTATAACCGCCAGAACCAAATGCATCCTTAGCGTAATCATTAACCGACCCATAGGTTATGAGTGTAACAAAAGCTTAGAAAAAGATTGCATTAGCGAATGTTACGCCTGTTTATAAAAGCGGATTGAAGGAGCACCCAGGAAATTACATACCTATCTCATTAATATCACTCTCCGAATAAGTAATGGAGTTAGCTCACTTATAATTTTAGAGAGCAATCGCTTCCTCAGTAAGAACCAACACGGATTTAGACAGGCCCGATCATGCGAAACTCAACTAGCTTTAACCGTTCACGGTATCTTAAAGTCAGCTAAAAGTAAACAACAAGTGGATGCAATTTTCCTTGACTTCAAGAAATATTTCAACAGGATCGCTCACTACAAATTAATTTACAAATTCAAATTAGCAGGTACTAGTAAGGAGGTAATTGAATGGATCAAGGATTTCCTCTATGAAAAAGAACAGCAAGTGGTACTTGATGGCGTTAGTTCGGATAAAGTAGAGTCACTTCAGGCGTACCTCAAGGCAGCATAATCGGAGCTTTATTCTTCCTGATTCATATCTGTGACCAGAGATGAGATTGATAGCAATATGAGGGTATTTGCTGATGAATCGGTAATATATGTAGAAATATCAAATGACGAAGATAGCATTTCACTATCAAACGATTTAGTTCAAATTCAAAGGCGGTAAGAAAAATGGCAACTAGATCCTAATTTAAATAAATGCTCTGTAGTATACTTCTTCGAAAGGAAACAATTGCGTCAGCGTCAGAGCCACCCGTACAAGATTAGTGGAATAAATATAAATGTAATCGACTCAATTGAATATCTCCTAGTCACCCTTACAAATAACTTAAACTAGAACACACAAATTCGAAAAATCTGCGGTAAAGCAACTAAAGAGCTCGGTTTTATAAAGTGTATTGTAGGTAGATGCGATGAAAAGATTAGAGAGCGATGTTATTTTACCTTAGTTAGGGGCCACCTAGAATATGTAGGGGGTATATGGGACCCAGCCGGTGGAACGAATACTCGCAAAAGTGCAACACAAGTTGATACGATTTGTTAAAAAGTGCTACCATAGAAATGCTAGCGTTACGTAAATGCTCTCAGACGCAGATTGGAAATCCTTGAAACAAAGAAGATCTATGAGTAGCTAGGCTGCGATTGCTTGATAAATTCAGAGAAAGTACATTTACGGAAAACGTAATCGGTATTATGCGTGCCCCTTGCTGCTTCGCCCGGTCCGGCAATGAGCGTACGATAGGAGAAGTAGATGCGAAGACAAGTCGTTTTAGGGACTTCTTCTATCCGCGGATGATACACGATAACAATAAGTTAAAGAGATATCTGGAACGCTTGGTATTTACACCCCTACCTCACGCCGAAAGGCGGATTGCAGGGTATTTATGTAGATATAGATGTTATCTGATATCCAAAGATATACAGAAATGGGAATATTAATTTGATTAGGACTCGAACTCAGATCTCCCTTTCTCCGGGCAGATAATCTAACCACTAGAATACCGTGCTAAGTCAAATTCATTCTGCTGCTGCTTTGCGTGCAAAGCAAAGCTAGTGACGCTACACTCAGTGGTATCAACCAGCGCCAGAGGTCCTCATATAGGTAGCCAACTTTCAAAGCAGTGGAAGAGGAAATATCCGCTAAGGAATCACTTTCTCTGGACTCATGACGGATAGTAACACCCCAAATTTGTGAATACATGGGAATACTTTTGGAGGCGATACCTGGATAGGGTCCATAGAGTTAATCCTTAGGGTCTTCCTGGGTTGGGTTTCAGGGCATCGTAACACTTATAAGAAAAACGTTTTGGTAGCTGTTGTAGCTACTTGTGGCGTGAGAAATTAATAAAAACATGTAAGATTTTTAACCTTTACATTTGGTTTATTCCGTTGTCCGGTATTTTAAAATTTGTTAAAAATGTAATTTATGAAACAAAACGCTTAGAAATTTTCATACCCGCAGTAAAGGAAGAGTTAAACAATTTTTCTATTTATTCTATGAGGATGAAGCATTTTTGTAGGAGAGAAGCTTATTTAATTTTGCTTCAGTAATAAATAATGCTTAAGTAATAAAGCTTAAGTAATAATGCTTAACTGATATATTAAAATAAATTGATTCTGACAATGATTTTATAATTGTAATAATAATAAATAATAATTGGGTAGGCTCCAAACTGCAGCCTGTTCAATGATAATAATAATAAATGACAAAAATACAAGAAATATTTCTTTACTGTGTGCAATCCGCTAATATGCTTCCTAATTACAATAGTGAGAAAAATAAAAAATTGGGAAACTCAGGAACTCTCAACCCAACCCAGAACACCCTATTTACTGGACCCAATTATTATATAGACCCAACCCAGGTAGTCCACGTGTGTCCATATATTTCGAGGTTACCACGAGTCGGTGCTTCCATTTGTCCGTGTTACCATGAGTCCCAACACCCTGTATACAGGTTCCGTTTCACAAAGTTTTCACTATAATAGGTTTTCGATACGCTGCACTGTATCCAAGGACACAAGTTTATGATTTCGAAAATCATTTACTTCGAATAGATTGGCGAACCGGATGAAAACTCTCATCGGGCCGCAAGTTAAACAATCCTGTTATAAACTTATTCAGAAATGGAAACGTAAGATAGAAGGGGCATAGGAAACACAAAAAAGGCAGGAAAGTGGAGGTGGTGACGAGAAATAGTTCGATAGTGGGCGAGAGAAGGTGATAGGGGACGCACGAGAAGGCAGGGGTTGAAGAGCGTAGGCGTCGGTGGTTTCGGTTGTGAGAGGGATGGATGGTTCAATATTTTGCCGCCATGCGAGTGATGCTAAGGTATATTGAGTAGGGCCGCTAACACAGGCTTCGGAAAGGGAAATGTATAGAAAGAGGTGAAAAGAGAGAAAGCGGGGTCGGACTCCTTTTTACCTTTTCACCCTCGTTTGAGAACGGGAGGCGAAAATAAATGAACCGAAAAGGAGTGGAGATTTGGTAGGAATTGAACATTGGGAGGAGTGGTTTCCTTTTGAGAAAAATATTCTGGTGAAGGTTGTGTGAATGTAGGCGAAAGCGGATGAGTGAATGGAGAATTGGGATGAATTTAAAAGCGTCACGCTCGATTTGATTCGGGTCCGGAGATCCTTAATTGTGGTTCTATTTGGGGAAAGCTTAGATGACGGGAGCGACAGAGGAGATGGGTGTGTTTCTCCTTTGAAAGGAAAAAAAGATGTCTGACTCAAGATGACGCTATTGATTTTCAAGTCCCAAAAACGAGTTAATGCAGTCATCCGATGAGGAATCTGTGACTTTTACATTGCGACTTTTGTTTTGACAGCAACATGGTCGTAAGGCCGGAAGATCTGATATTATTCGTGTTCTTGAGGTGATATGTAATGTTAGGATAGGCTGCGATTCGGAATGGTACTCGCTCTACACATCGATTAGCTAGAATCAATTGACAATTTGAGAAAACCTTTGTGAATTTAAAAGAATTTTTACTTCGAAAAGTTACAGTTAAATTTATATATTATGTGAAAACTATACACTTTTTAAAAAGTATGGGAAAGGAAAAGGTATTTGACATTGTATATAGAGGTGAGTGCCTTTAAACTCAAGGATAAACAGTGGTGAAAATTAACGATGTGACTGGAACTCGAACCCAGGTCTACTACTTTTCTAAAAACTTGTTTTTCCAAGCCATTGGTTGATTTCATAGCTTATATTCTATAAAGATGACTTTAAATAAGTATTATTTTGTATGATCACTTTTGATTTGGTACGAGTACTATTGTAATATGAGGGTATTTGCTGATGAATCAGTAATATATAGAAAAATATCAAATGACGAAGATAGCATTTCACTATCAAACGATTTAGTTCAAATTCAAAGGCGGTAAGAAAAATGGCAACTAGATCCTAATTTAAATAAATGCTCTGTAGTATACTACTTCGAAAGGAAACAATTGCGTCAGCGTCAGAGCCACCCGTACAAGATTAGTGGAATAAATATAAATGTAATCGACTCAATTGAATATCTCCTAGTCACCCTTACAAATAACTTAAACTAGAACACACAAATTCGAAAAATCTGCGGTAAAGCAACTAAAGAGCTCGGTTTTATAAAGTGTATTGTAGGTAGATGCGATGAAAAGATTAGAGAGCGATGTTATTTTACCTTAGTTAGGGGCCACCTAGAATATGTAGGGGGTATATGGGACCCAGCCGGTGGAACGAATACTCGCAAAAGTGCAACACAAGTTGATACGATTTGTTAAAAAGTGCTACCATAGAAATGCTAGCGTTACGTAAATGCTCTCAGACGCAGATTGGAAATCCTTGAAACAAAGAAGATCTATGAGTAGCTAGGCTGCGATTGCTTGATAAATTCAGAGAAAGTACATTTACGGAAAACGTAATCGGTATTATGCGTGCCCCTTGCTGCTTCGCCCGGTCCGGCAATGAGCGTACGATAGGAGAAGTAGATGCGAAGACAAGTCGTTTTAGGGACTTCTTCTATCCGCGGATGATACACGATAACAATAAGTTAAAGAGATATCTGGAACGCTTGGTATTTACACCCCTACCTCACGCCGAAAGGCGGATTGCAGGGTATTTATGTAGATATAGATGTTATCTGATATCCAAAGATATACAGAAATGGGAATATTAATTTGATTAGGACTCGAACTCAGATCTCCCTTTCTCCGGGCAGATAATCTAACCACTAGAATACCGTGCTAAGTCAAATTCATTCTGCTGCTGCTTTGCGTGCAAAGCAAAGCTAGTGACGCTACACTCAGTGGTATCAACCAGCGCCAGAGGTCCTCATATAGGTAGCCAACTTTCAAAGCAGTGGAAGAGGAAATATCCGCTAAGGAATCACTTTCTCTGGACTCATGACGGATAGTAACACCCCAAATTTGTGAATACATGGGAATACTTTTGGAGGCGATACCTGGATAGGGTCCATAGAGTTAATCCTTAGGGTCTTCCTGGGTTGGGTTTCAGGGCATCGTAACACTTATAAGAAAAACGTTTTGGTAGCTGTTGTAGCTACTTGTGGCGTGAGAAATTAATAAAAACATGTAAGATTTTTAACCTTTACATTTGGTTTATTCCGTTGTCCGGTATTTTAAAATTTGTTAAAAATGTAATTTATGAAACAAAACGCTTAGAAATTTTCATACCCGCAGTAAAGGAAGAGTTAAACAATTTTTCTATTTATTCTATGAGGATGAAGCATTTTTGTAGGAGAGAAGCTTATTTAATTTTGCTTCAGTAATAAATAATGCTTAAGTAATAAAGCTT
>KZ308123.1:1836603-1897070 GCA_000376725.2 Ladona fulva | reverse complement strand
ATATAATAAGTAATTTAATATAGAGCATGAAAACAGAAAAAAAGCTAGTAGTTTGAAGAATGGAAGGTAAATCATAGCTTTTGGACATAAGCTAAAACAGACCATCATATAGAATAAAAGAAGCTGCGAGGTGGCTTTCCACCAAAGGGAATTACGCAAACATTTTCAAAGGGATTGAATTAATGATTTTTCTGTTTTTACGTTTAATTAAAAAATATAAACGACGGGATAATTTCTTTGCTATAGTGATATCAAAAGGACATCTACTCTCTCTATCAGTTGTAAAATAAAGTGGACGAAAAAGTTATCATCGTCGCTTTACACTTATATTAACTTTCACTTCATGTCTAATTCCCTATTTTTGGATGGATCTTATTTTTTCCCAAAAATGTTATATTTGGAGAACGGGCTAGTAATTTAATATAAAGACTCTCAAGGACTGTAGCTTGTCATTTTAAAAATAAATATGAAAATCTTTCGTCCAATTTTTTTATAATCAAGTCAATGCGTGGTTATGGGAAAGGAGAGTAAATGACAAGTTGACACTAACGATTGTTCAACATCCTTTGTAGCTGAAAGCGAGGCATCGGCAAAAGCTAATTTTAGACGATGTATCGGGTGATTCCAATCTGCTAATGGCTCGCCCCTGATTCCCTGCATTTACACGCCGAAGAGCACGTGTGCAAAGTTCCAGTACATGATGTGCGAGTTTATTGGTCGTGCGTGAAGAGCTGACGGAAAAGAGATCAGAGGTCAAAGCGGTGGGTTTCCGACTGCGCGATTGAATGGAACGAGATGAGGAGGCGGGCATTTCTTATTCCCTCAACTTTCCTCCTAATCTGTTATACATTCTTATATCCCTTTTTATTTAGCAGCTGTAGGTGTTTTAATTTCTGTAATGTCCACTTTTTCCACTTTCATTTTTTCTTTAGCTTATTTGTCCTCATCTTTCCTAAATTAATATAATAAATAAATAATCGATTAATGTAAGGTGAAACTCACGAACTGAAAATCACTGCAATGATCAATAATCTGCGCAACCAGTATAGTCTACTATATATATTAAGTCATACATTAGGAGAATCCCTCCTAAGGTTTCCTGATACGATTTACTTTGGGAAATATTATCATTTTATAAAACTTTACGAAACTGTCTGTATAGTATTCAACCAGTGGACTGGTTTGAAGCTCATCCCATCCGTCATTAGCTCTACAAGAGCTTTGGATTAGGAATTAAACGTATATGAAATGTTAAAGAGTGAGGTAGTCAATTTAGGAGACGTTTTTTTACTGAGTCATGCTGAGTTCTCGTGAACGGAAAACTTTAGCGGAATTTCATCCTCTAACCTGCGGGAGAATGCAAATGAAAAGTATTCCATTCATCAAGAAATCTGGAAATAGTCCTGGGAAACTTTGAAGAAACCTTTGCGAAACTACAATTCATGAATTTAATTTAATTTGAGTCATTCAATAAAACTACCTAAGTATTCTTTATTTTATTCATAAAATGAGGCTTATATCTATTTTTTCTTAGGTAAACAGATTATCTGTAAATGATTGCCATTTAGTAAATTTCATTTATTTTTCATGTACTTATGTGTTTCTGATATTTTTAATTTTTAGCTATTGGTAGTGAACCCTAGTAAATCATAGTGATTATGAAAATTGCAAATACTAAGTATTCTTGTATCGAATATGTTTTATACTATTGTTTTTAATTTTCTTTGCATTCACCCGAAAGTTCATAGAATTTGTCTACGTACTTTCGTAATAGTTCATTTATTGGTAGTGTTCACTATTTGCAGTATATATTATTTGTGTTTATTATTTGTATCATCTATTCGTATCCAAGCCAGTGGTTTGTGCAGGTGTTTTACATTCTTCTTCTTTGTGGGTGTTTTCCTGCAATGTATCCATTTTCTAAGCTTCACTGAGGTTCTTCATCCACATTTCATTTTTTCTTTTCGTACTAATTATATTACTATTTATGGTGTTTATTAATTAGATCACATTATCATTGACGATAGGTTAAATGGAACAGGAGACTTTAAAATCTCAATTCCGCCCACAATGCCTTAAACGTTATTTATTTATTCATTTATATTGAGGTGAATAACCGAGAAGACTGTCAAGTCACAAATCTTAAAAAGACGCCCCTCTCTATCGAAATACAGTTGCACACTCTCTTATTCCATCCCCATGTCGAACCCGTAAATCATTCTTGAGGGACGCAACAAGAACGAACGCTTTTACGTCTCCCACGTGCATTTATATCGCCAGACGAGGAAGAAGAAGGGATCGGAGCAGTTTTCAGCATCCAGAAACGTGTGTCGCCCCGTAACAAATAAAATGACGGAAAACTCCCTCTCGCATCCTTTATATTTTTCCCAGAATTCAGTCGTTATCATCGGGAATGGCGTTGTCCCTGGTAGTGAAAGGGCGGAATGGGAAGGACGAATGCCGGGAAGAGATTGGTGAGTGAGGCATAGGAGGAAGAGGTAAACAGAAGATGAAAGGAAAGAAAAATAGAAGACAGGAGGTCGAAGAAGAGTATGAAAAGGATGAGGGAAGAAAGAAAGAGATGAGAAAAGATTGAGAGGAAACTAAGTGGAAAAGGAAGGAATAGGGTATATAAGAGTGATTCGAAAGTGCCCCTGTGTGGGCAGAAGCAGGAGGGAATGGAAGTGAAAGAAGAAAAGAGGAAAGTGAAGGTACAAGGGGAAATATACGAAGGGGAAAGGGGAGGCTTGGAAGATGGTATAGTTTAGGAAAATGAAAGTGTAGAAGTGGAGCATGGGAAAAGTGAAAGAGGGAGTGAAGATGAAACCTAAGAGTTTAAAGAAAAGTGAAAGGAATACTCTGATAAAAAATTAGATGAAAACTTGGAGAAGAAAATAGAGGAAACAGGACAATAAAAGTTGTGAGGAAACTGTAAAGTTGAAAAAGTTCGGAGACACTGTGAATTGAAGGAAGGGAAGATGTGAAAGAAGTAATTAAAATCATTGGGATGAAAATGAAGGGGGGAAGTGGAGTGAAAAACAGGGAGATGGAATGGGGTGTGGGAGAACGGAGGGAAATTAGGGTGCGTAAATAGGAGGAAGAGGGGGAGAAGTGAAAGGAAAGGTGAAGGGAAAGTGAATGGTAAAGGGTTCGGGAGGAGGGAAACAAATGATGGGAATGGGGGTGAAATGAGGAGGTAAATGCGCCCTTACGAGAAGGACAGTACGTATCCTAAATAAAAGGGAGTATGGGAAGAGGGGAATGTAAATGAAGCGAGGGCAGATTAGGAGAGAGTGTGGGATTTGAACGAGGTTTACATAGATAACTAGAAGAACAGTTGCGGAAAGTGCGGGAGAGATAAGGGTGAAGTTGCGGGATTAGGGTAGGCACTGATGGAAGTAGAAGGTAGGCTAGGGACTGACGTTTGTGTTAGCATGGGTATAAGGTCTGAGTAAAAAGGGAAACAGTTAATCTATAGGATTGGATTAAACAGCATTCGAAGGTAATTGCCGTTTGCCTTGTCTTTCTCAACTCAATGACTGCGTTTACGAGTGCTGAAGAAAATGACTAACAAGTAAGAAGTAAGAAGTAAAAGGCAATGGTACATTTAGGCTGGAATGTTCTGTTGCATCAGCAAGTAAGGATGCATTTAGAAGATGAATGAATATTCCACAAATAGTATCTAGGTATTGACAATATTATGGTTGGTAGGTGTCAACACGTCCTATCCGCAAATATACCTATCTGGTCAATTATTTGGATGACAAACATGTAGCACATTACAAAAGGATGTAATAAAAACAAAAATACGAGATGCAGAAGCTATTAAGGGCGGATGGAGCATTAACTTGGTAATTACCTTGGACCCCGTTCACTTTAACGGGTAAGTATGCGGACTATGTAGTAGGAAATGCATAGTTATGTTAGGATGTAAGGTAGGCTTTCATTTAGATGGAAAATGAAGTTACACTCTACGTCATCCAGCTTAATGCTCGTAGAAACTACGTAAACAACGGGTGAATTTACCCGGCAGGGCTAAAAGAATAAACTGTAGTGCTGTAAATGAGGTACTGGAGGAATAGATTGACTGGTAGCGGGATAAAATAAAGGGTGTGTGTAAGTGGTGTAGTACGTAGGGAGTAAGTATGCAGAATGGCGTGGAAGTAGGAGGTGTGAGAGAGAGAGCATAAGTAAGGGGTGGTGGAGGAGGGAGAGGGAAGCGCCGAGGTCATGGCGCTCTCCGAATCTCTATGGCAACGGTCGGATCCGGAGGCACCTGAGTGTGGGGCGGGGTGCAGCGTGGGGGCGAGTCGAAGTCCCGATGGCTGGAATTGTCGACGGGGCCGCCCTTTGGGGTGGCTAGTGGAAAAACTGCGTAGGCCATCCACGGATCGAAGCTGCTGTTTGTTGTCCTCGCGTATAAGGGGTGTTTAAAGTGGAAAAATGATGCACGCACGCCACGGTACGTATGGCGAGAGGCGGAGCAGTGATAGACACGCGGATTTCACCATCCGTCTAATCTTCGGGTAAGTCGGAGAATTGTAATTATTATTACGTACAGCTGTACCGCGGTTTATAAATTGTGGAAATTCCTCCGGCTCTTTCATGCGTAATGAACGACGGGGAATGAATGTAGAAGGGACGAGGGAGACCAAAAGGAAGGTTTTAACGCCGAGAGATTAGGCTTTGTTTTGAATAGAAGTAATTACAGACGGAGGAGGACTCAGAAGTAGTAACACAATTTACTCCCCTCTCAGCAAGGGAATTCATTCAGGATTATCTTTATGAAAAGTTGAGTATTCTTGATGAGGTTTTGTAGAAATGGAGTGAAAAATTGTATCCACGTTGTTCTAAGGAAGCTAGTGTAAAATGGTTACGTATGGTACGAAACTCGAGTTGTGGTAAGAAAAATCTTATGTACAGCAGCAACAGTTGCTTTCTGCAAAAATTTCGATTTTTGCTGTGGGAAAATTCAAGTGGAAAGATTCGGAAATGTGAAATGCAGGATTAATCAGATGTTAACTTNTTCATAGCTTATATTCTATAAAGATGACTTTAAATAAGTATTATTTTGTATGATCACTTTTGATTTGGTACGAGTACTATTGTTATTTCATGTAGTATATACAGATAATTCACAATTAATAGTTATAATACGGATAAATCTTTACTAATTGTACATTATATTCTTTAATATACATCATATCGTTTATATGAATAACTTCAATACATTATCATTTGAGTTCATGTTATCTTTCCATCTGGAAAGACTTTTAATAGCTTTATAACCTTCCTCAGAAGAAAATCTGCATGGCTCTTATTAAATTGATATTATTTGTTGGTTTCCAATAAATTTATCTCATATTGTTAGCAGACATCTATGAAAGTGAATATCCGTTAAATGTGAAGAAAGTAAGGGTAAACTACCTTATTCCACATCATACCTTGTAAGCCTCTCTTCCTCTCTAAATATTTCTGTAGAACGAGCATTTTGTAGCGGTCAAAGAAAGAAACAAATCGGCTTTATATTCGTTTAAAAATTTGGAACTGCAAATTACTGAGTGGAAGGAAATTTCATTGCATTATCCGATTTAATGTGTATTAAGGTATTCTCTTAAAAATAGCTCATGAAAAATTAAGTAACTGAATGACAACCAATATTCCTTTAAATTTTATAAAATTCTTTTATACGAAATAGGGGACACTGTTCAATTTTAGAGATGCTTCAATTATTTCCGGCTTCGAAATTATTTGCATATTTTCATCCTGTTTCATCATCTTTTTGGAGCGAGGTATCGATACTAAAGAGAAACTATTTGATTCAACCTTTCCCTTGGTAAAAGCATAAAAATCCTTCTATAAATTCCCTGATATTTTAGTGGAGGCTTCTCCTCAAACTCGAGCGCAAAAAAGGAACATTTTTTCCGATTCTATCGGCATGTGGATGGAATAGCGAGAATCACTCCTGAATTAGATTTAAGCGCGCATGGCTCTCTCAACTGTTCGAACGGTACAAATAAAATCGTGCTTTTGAGAAGGTGTGCGGAAAATGGAAGTAGATTATTTATTGCGTAACACTGATATCCGGTTTTCATTTAATAAAAAGAACTAAGAATTATTATTAAAAATCGGAAAATGTTGATTTTGAGCCTTTAAAAAATTGAAACCTTAAACAATGAAAATTACACGGGTTTGTAAGTGTATTCTCAGTTGTAAAATACTTTATATTTGGAAAACGTAAGATCAATGTTCAAGAGTGCCATACTGCCTTATAATTACTGTTTTAAGATAATAATGTTCACTAAAATTAGAGAAAATTTAATGTAACTTATAGGGAGTCAGACAACTGCGGTTTATTAACAGTTGCATAAGCAGTCTCTGTAAAAATATGGGAGAAGAAGTTGATTGCATTAAAGTTACTGAAATCAATCAAACCAATTAAGAGTATATCGAATTATTTTGTTTATAAGTGTTACAACAATTCGAAGCCAACTCAATCAATGTCATCAAAAGTGAACCGTTCAGTTTCCTCTTTTCCTTATTCAATTCCAACGTTTGACTTTATTTGCGAATCATCTTCGTTTGCCGTCGTTCCAAATTTCAACTACTTATCTTTTGAGTTTATTGAATAGAATTATGATTCCATGGTGATTTAGCCTGATTAATGTCGTTGAAAGGTGATATCTCTGAAGTAACTCTAAATGCAACTTCTAACCTCGCCGGATGCTGAAAGACAGCTCCCAGAGTGCATGTATGGATGTAAATCTAAATCGATGAATACATTCTGTAGGAAAACCATGGTCGAGTTAAGAAATAATTTTTGAAAGCGCAATTCCCTTGGTATAGTTAATTACATTTTTATCGTTCACTTCAATGTCGTTGAATCTACTGTCATAAGATGCTTATCAAAATATTCTAAATAATGAGTCTGTTTCAAGTTTTGCACGTGGGAGACATTTCCTTATATTCGAAATTTGGAACCAAGGACGTTTGGGAGGGGTTTCAAAATAGTGCCTCTGCCCAAGAGGTAGAAACCGAAATCCTACCCTTTCTCCCTTGAGTTTTGACGCACCAAGACTATTGTGCGGATGTGACGCTTTGTGAGGGGGGCCCTACGGCAGTAGCGTAGGAATCAGGAAAGAAAATGTCAACGAAAGAGGAAATCTCATCGCTTTAATGGCTAAGGTGAAAAGAAAAACTCTTTCTCCAAATTTCTCCTATTATCTTATATTAATCTGCAGCAAATTCGAGGACGAGACTCAGAAAACACCTTTTAAGAATTCCTCCTCCCTAGTAATTTTAGACTCACCGTAACAGAAGGGTTATCCTTCGTCTTCGAATAGGACGGGCTCCTTTCGGTAATATTCTCTTGACGTTCTAGATTAGCGCCATTCGTACCACCTGGCGCGACTTTCGCGATATCCTTAGGTGTATTTTTTTGAGATCTTATCTCGCTGGCAGGAGTATATAAAGCGCTCGAGAATTATAATCCGTATCCTTTTCATAGTGTACTGAAAAGAGATGATTGGTGTCCTACATTCGGTCGTAGCTCTTTTCGATTGCATTCGTATGCATTTCGAACTCCATTCCTCCATTGGATCCAAGTCGCTCTTGCATCTTAGTTTAATGCAGCTCTATAATTAGGTTGTCAAAATCGTAAACAAAACGAATGCTCAAGCTCCCATATTATTCATAGAAGAAGAAAATTCCATATAAAGTGTTCGTATGTTTTCTGTGGGGATGATTACTTGTAATAAAAAGATTTTTATGCGGTAAATAAACAAGATATGCTGGGTTATCGCTTAAATATATGCTACAAATAAAAGGGAATTTGCAGAATGTCATCCTTAACAATCTGGAGCCGATTAAATTTATTTAAAACGATTCTATAATAAAATCTGTTTAAGGTTGCATCCTAATTGAATCTCACTCTGAAGAGGGTCTTTATTTATNGGGCAGAAGCAGGAGGGAATGGAAGTGAAAGAAGAAAAGAGGAAAGTGAAGGTACAAGGGGAAATATACGAAGGGGAAAGGGGAGGCTTGGAAGATGGTATAGTTTAGGAAAATGAAAGTGTAGAAGTGGAGCATGGGAAAAGTGAAAGAGGGAGTGAAGATGAAACCTAAGAGTTTAAAGAAAAGTGAAAGGAATACTCTGATAAAAAATTAGATGAAAACTTGGAGAAGAAAATAGAGGAAACAGGACAATAAAAGTTGTGAGGAAACTGTAAAGTTGAAAAAGTTCGGAGACACTGTGAATTGAAGGAAGGGAAGATGTGAAAGAAGTAATTAAAATCATTGGGATGAAAATGAAGGGGGGAAGTGGAGTGAAAAACAGGGAGATGGAATGGGGTGTGGGAGAACGGAGGGAAATTAGGGTGCGTAAATAGGAGGAAGAGGGGGAGAAGTGAAAGGAAAGGTGAAGGGAAAGTGAATGGTAAAGGGTTCGGGAGGAGGGAAACAAATGATGGGAATGGGGGTGAAATGAGGAGGTAAATGCGCCCTTACGAGAAGGACAGTACGTATCCTAAATAAAAGGGAGTATGGGAAGAGGGGAATGTAAATGAAGCGAGGGCAGATTAGGAGAGAGTGTGGGATTTGAACGAGGTTTACATAGATAACTAGAAGAACAGTTGCGGAAAGTGCGGGAGAGATAAGGGTGAAGTTGCGGGATTAGGGTAGGCACTGATGGAAGTAGAAGGTAGGCTAGGGACTGACGTTTGTGTTAGCATGGGTATAAGGTCTGAGTAAAAAGGGAAACAGTTAATCTATAGGATTGGATTAAACAGCATTCGAAGGTAATTGCCGTTTGCCTTGTCTTTCTCAACTCAATGACTGCGTTTACGAGTGCTGAAGAAAATGACTAACAAGTAAGAAGTAAGAAGTAAAAGGCAATGGTACATTTAGGCTGGAATGTTCTGTTGCATCAGCAAGTAAGGATGCATTTAGAAGATGAATGAATATTCCACAAATAGTATCTAGGTATTGACAATATTATGGTTGGTAGGTGTCAACACGTCCTATCCGCAAATATACCTATCTGGTCAATTATTTGGATGACAAACATGTAGCACATTACAAAAGGATGTAATAAAAACAAAAATACGAGATGCAGAAGCTATTAAGGGCGGATGGAGCATTAACTTGGTAATTACCTTGGACCCCGTTCACTTTAACGGGTAAGTATGCGGACTATGTAGTAGGAAATGCATAGTTATGTTAGGATGTAAGGTAGGCTTTCATTTAGATGGAAAATGAAGTTACACTCTACGTCATCCAGCTTAATGCTCGTAGAAACTACGTAAACAACGGGTGAATTTACCCGGCAGGGCTAAAAGAATAAACTGTAGTGCTGTAAATGAGGTACTGGAGGAATAGATTGACTGGTAGCGGGATAAAATAAAGGGTGTGTGTAAGTGGTGTAGTACGTAGGGAGTAAGTATGCAGAATGGCGTGGAAGTAGGAGGTGTGAGAGAGAGAGCATAAGTAAGGGGTGGTGGAGGAGGGAGAGGGAAGCGCCGAGGTCATGGCGCTCTCCGAATCTCTATGGCAACGGTCGGATCCGGAGGCACCTGAGTGTGGGGCGGGGTGCAGCGTGGGGGCGAGTCGAAGTCCCGATGGCTGGAATTGTCGACGGGGCCGCCCTTTGGGGTGGCTAGTGGAAAAACTGCGTAGGCCATCCACGGATCGAAGCTGCTGTTTGTTGTCCTCGCGTATAAGGGGTGTTTAAAGTGGGAAAATGATGCACGCACGCCACGGTACGTATGGCGAGAGGCGGAGCAGTGATAGACACGCGGATTTCACCATCCGTCTAATCTTCGGGTAAGTCGGAGAATTGTAATTATTATTACGTACAGCTGTACCGCGGTTTATAAATTGTGGAAATTCCTCCGGCTCTTTCATGCGTAATGAACGACGGGGAATGAATGTAGAAGGGACGAGGGAGACCAAAAGGAAGGTTTTAACGCCGAGAGATTAGGCTTTGTTTTGAATAGAAGTAATTACAGACGGAGGAGGACTCAGAAGTAGTAACACAATTTACTCCCCTCTCAGCAAGGGAATTCATTCAGGATTATCTTTATGAAAAGTTGAGTATTCTTGATGAGGTTTTGTAGAAACGGAGTGAAAAAGTGTATCCACATTGTTCTAAGGAAGCTAGTGTAAAATGGTTACGTATGGTACGAAACTCGAGTTGTGGTAAGAAAAATCTTATGTACAGCAGCAACAGTTGCTTTCTGCAAAAATTTCGATTTTTGCTGTGGGAAAATTCAAGTGGAAAGATTCGGAAATGTGAAATGCAGGATTAATCAGATGTTAACTTCCTTTTAGGTTTCATAATAAGCGATATCTTACAGATTATTCTATCCGATAATTCTTAAATATACGTGAAACACAAAAACGCGTACTTTCTAGAATTTATATTTTTTATTATTTAGGTTATTCCTTAATAAGTTGAAGATGATTACACGTTTTGTGTTGTTTCTTGTATTTAACATGGATTTAATATTAATGGATTGATTTAATGGATCTCTATTGATAAGCTTCCTCCAAGTATCATTGGGAAAATTTCAATCAGCTTATTTACATTACTTACTTCGTTATCTATTGAAAACTTAATCCCATGTGACAACTACTTTCATTTTCTAGATTTAAACTCATAAGTTGGCGGAAATATTGAAATTTACTCTTCTGTTAATTTTAACAGATTCAGTTCATGATAGAATGTTCGTTCGGCAGTGGAAATTGTAGTCTGGTTAAGCAGCTGATGAAAGTTTGGTGTTTGTTTAGGTCAGAAAAAAATATACATTTCGATGAGGTGGAAACAAAATAATTTAACTAGCAATAAATAACGGCGGATACAAATGTATTTCAGATGCGGATACAAATGTATTTCTCCAGTGGAAAAAGAGACTATCGTTTCTATCACTATATCCCGCAAAATAACTATGCATTTTTCAGTAAAAATTTAAACGATAGCCATACGTAAAACTGAGCCAAAGAACTGTTTTTATTACGGAAAAACTGTATGAATCGCTCCAGTTTTGAAAAAAAAACTAATCTCAGTCAACGATGAAAAAATGACCTATCTTCAGTGGTTAATCTTCCATCGTTTAAAGAATTATATTTCCTTAATTCGCAATGTTTTGAGAACTTTTATTTTAGTAGAACTATAGTAACTGAACTTCAAATCCTTGCGAACGGCATGATTTAGGCTAAATGTTTCCCAAACCGCACCACAATCTTATAGGATTAGCCCCTCTTCGAGGTAATTAAAATATATGCAAAAAATTAGAATGTATCAACGACAATTATAAATACTGGCAAACCTTTCTGAAGTAATGTTTTCTTTAGAAGTTAAATCATAGTACAGTCGTGCATTAAAATATTTTTTCCTTAAAAACAGAATCAGAAAAGTAAATAATAGCATATAACTTTAACATGAAGTGCAAATTCTCGCATGCGTATTCTATGTCCTCGGGGTCCATTTGCCGCAAATTCTTTTTTTCCTGTATTTATTATTATTATTATTATTATTATTAGGTGCGTATAGACCCTGTTTGGATCACGCAAAGCATTCCGACTCATTTTTTACTGTTCTTTCTGACCTTCCAAACTTCTCTTATTCTTTCCCCGTGGATTCTTTTCCTTTCTTCCGTCCACTTTGTACCTGGTTTCTTTCTTTGAGATTTCATTCTCTGATGTCACGTTCCACCTGTTTATCTTGTTTCTGTACGTGTATCTATCTTCAATTTCTGTTGAGTCTATTCGCGCCCTTTCTAGATCAATTATCTAATCCTAATCTAGATAAATACTAGATCCTGTATTTATAGATATACAATTTTGTATAAATGTGAATATAATTTTCATGCAAGAATTAGCTACTGTACCGCACGGGATTAGCGAAAGGGCCCAATCGGCCGGATGCTGCCAATGGGCTTTAATGGTTGGACATCAATCATATCAGTGATTGATTGCATGGAAATTGACTATGATAAGATGTTGATAATTTAGATGCTCAATCTTAACATTGATAATTTGAAATCAATGAGTATTCTCATTATTTATTATTAATTTACCTTAAGTTATTTTCGTTTTTGTTTTAGTAAAATTAATTTAGAAATTTAAAAAATATATAGCGACTGTAATATTCGTCCATAATATGGAGATATATAATAATCCTTTTAATAAATATTTTTCAGTACACCAGATGTTTGAAAGAAATTTCGATTTGATTTACTTACGTATTGTTTTCTCTGACATTTATTTTCAAATCTATATGGTTAGTTTTGGCTCGAATGTTAATTTTAAGATAAATAGGAAGATTTTGGAATATTTTCTAGTATATCTGATTAATTTAGTCGCAGCTTACGTTAGGGTTTCAACAGCCGAAAAGTTAGCTCATTTTAACTATCGTATGATCGTTTCTTTTCATGACCGTAGAACATTGTTATTCTAATGATATGTAATCAATAAAATCTATCACGTCTTTTGAAAATGCCGTGGTCATGTAATCAACAAATTGCACCTCTTACGCAAGAGAGAAAGAAAATTATTGAAATTTTGGCGTTTAATTTAATATGTATGTATGATAATGATAGGTTGCAATATATAAACTACCTTTGAGGTAATTTTTTAATTAATATTTTCTATCTCTTACATAGAACTAATTATATATTACGTTTCTTGTTACACAATTTTTCAAAAAGACTCGAGCTGAATTAGAATTCCAAGGGTCAAATAAAATTTTATTACAAAGAAAAGGGTTTATGTGACTTGGCACGGTAAGGCGTGCACCTAGGAAAATTTTCCTAATTCTTCGCAATCACTCTGAGTTATTAGTTTTAATTGTTAGTCTTTCGTACGTCAAGGACCATGTTCAGAAAACAATTCTCCTACCCAGAGGTATACAAGTATGAAACTGTTTTGAAAAAGTTTTGCATATGTGTACATATGATTGTTGTCCTAGTAATCAAAAATATAGATCGTAATTGAGAGGTATTTAAGAGGCCCTTACACAGACCAAACCTTTCCCAAGGATGTGCAGTCTCCATCTCTCCACTCAAAAATGTCGATCGTGAGTTCCCTTAAGGAATTCCTGCTGGAATTGAAGTAGGAAGCAGTGAGTGAAAAGGATGAGTTGCGCTTTTAGACGAAGATAGTAGATGAAGAGTCGTAGGAATCTCTTCCGCTCATACAAAGGAATAACCGCTAAATCTCAACTTCTGAATTCGATGTTTTGCTTCGCAATTCTGCCCAGTTTCGTATTTCGGTATTCGCCTTGAATTTTTCCAAATTGAATCATACTAGTAAATATATCCTCACAAAGGAAGTCTAAACTCTTCGTTTCCTCGTATTTATGTTTACAATGAATTACTGTTGGGTTTATTTATACATTTGATTTTAATGCAATCCGAGTCAAACCTCCCTGTGCGATAGCCATAGTTACATTTTAAAAAAGGCCAAATGTAAAATGAACTGTCTGACAATTATATTGCTAAATGTTTTATCATCATACTTTTCCTTACGTCTGTTAGACTCTTGAGAATCGACAGATTGATGTTTTATTTCGATTTAAGATCATTGCAGATGCTTTGGTACAAGAAAGGGCCCTGAGGAGGTTTAATGAATTTTTGTAAATGTTTATATCGATGCAGAACGTTTGATGTAACAGCGTTCATATGGAGTGTTAGTATTTTAAATGCATATTGGGAGACAATCTGTGATTTTCCTCTGCTTTAATTTCGTAGCCTATTCCGTAGGATGTATTACGAACTTTTATAATTTTTATTCGTAATTTCGGTAGATATCCCACTGTTTCTAATTGATGCCATTAGTCAGTAAAGATGATTCGTTTCCGTATACCATTTATCATCCTTTATCTTGTAATTGTTCTGAAATTTTTAGCGTTATTTATTGACGTCGTCTTTCCATATTGTAAAGTAAAATACTATATAAACTTTAGATACAAAAGAATAAATCCAATACTACTTTTCTACCTCATCAACTGGAATATCAATTTTATCACGAGAAAGAAAAAAATACGAAAGTATTCCGTTACTTACAAACCATCACGTAAGGTGATATTTCATTTCTTATCAGTAAAGATTCGTTAGGATAGCATAAAGTCAGTCAAAACACGACATGGCTTAATTTTGATAATGAAATGATAATTACGATACGTATATGAGGTAATCAAATGATCTAGAAAGGATTTCATTGATTGCGCTGTATTCTCGTCTGCAATTGAGAATCTGCGACCGCAGTTGAACTGCAATACGACCATTTACATCTTAGATGATGGCATCTCTGCAAGTTCCTTCCACGTAGAATCCCAAAGGCAACGAGACACTGTGGTGAGGTAGAGATTTAGACTGGTCGATAGAGATAAGACACGACTTTCGTTTTCCATCGGCTCACGTCAAGTTGGAAAAACGAAAAGAGATCTGCTTCCGATTTCGGCCTATCTCTGACAAGGCCGCTGGTTCGATGGCCTTCCATCATGGTGACGACACGCAGTAGCACACTAATATAGCACACCACGCAATCTTTGATGGCCATCTTTTAATATCACGTCCATAAAATAAATACCTTGTCAGAATAAGACACCTACCCGAGATAGATCTCATTTCCTTCTTTCGCAAATAGTCGGACCCTTCCAATCTGCAGCAGGTTCAAATGCGGTGTAGGCCGCTGCCATTGTATAAGAAAAGTAACTGTAGATATTACTATTGTTATTTTTACTACTAACAATCTTGGAATTAATGGGTAAACGATAGAGCAAACATTTTCCTAATCAGACATTTAATTCATATTAAAGACGAAAGTGATATCATGTATTTAATTTTTTTCACGCAGAAATTAAATTCCTCTAACATTTAAAAAGATAATCTCACAACTGCAACGCCTTAATGCAAATCTCAGTCATTTTCAAGATCCAAAATTTGTCAACTATCAAATGTAGTGCATTATTAAACATTTCCTCTTCCAAATATGCATATTTGTATTGTAAATCTATTATATATTATTTCTTGACAACAATAGCGGTAGAGCTTGGGCATTCGGAGTTCCAATGCGATTGGAAAATTAAGTGCAGATTCCCTTATAAATATAGAATTACATGGGTGCAGTAATACATACATACAAAAATATAGCATTATATTATACATACATACAAATATATAGAATTACATGTATATTATATATATAATTATTCAAGTACATATTATACATAAAAATAATACGATAAAAAAATGAATAATAATTATAGATAACTTGCAGTCATTTAAAAGATAATTCCTATCATTGCCTGCCGAGTTTGATGGAAAGACATAATGAACTAAGAGAAAAACACACTTGTTAGTGATTTCTTCATAAGATGTAATTCAACGATCAGTTTCAGATAAAATGCCATCATCACGTCTACCGATGGGTTGATTTATGAGCAAGGAAATAGTTATCGTTGCAACTAAGGGAAATTTAGCTACTGACCGAGAACGAGATATTTTGAGGAGCTGAGAGAGATCAATCCTCGAATTGGAAGCCGACTTTGTTGATCACGAAAACTTTTCTCGGCGTTTTAATTGAACCAAAATGAAATAAAATTGATGGTCGGTTAAAATACAAGTTTAAATAGATACAATAAATATCGACGCGACTGCACTCGAACCTAGGTCTTCCACTAAATTCTACGCTCAAATTCTTATGGGAGCTTTTTTCAAGTTCAAGTACTATCAGGCCGATATATTTCACTTCTGCTCATCCTTCGGTATTAAACGGCTATACGTGCAGTGTTTACCCTAATTCTTGATCGAAAACATTTTTCCGTTTATGTATCAAGTATTTTAGTCTTTAATTTCTACGTGTGAGCTCAAAACATCGCTGCTTCTTGTAAGAGAAACTTCTGTTTGATAATACAGGAAATGAGGTCAATTTACTTTTCGTAAATAATGCATGTTTCGCCTATTCTTCTATATTCTTTATCCTATCCTATAAAGCTTTTATTGTATACCATCTAACTGACTATATCCATGTTGCTTTTAATTTAGATCTCCTAATGTTTAGAAATGTTGGGTGGTATTAGCCTTGTAAGCTTTGTCCTATTCCTATCGATTGAAACGAAAAGTTTGCATTTCGATGAGAAGCCGGATTTTTGCGAGGATCAACATATGGTAAAAATTCATGTACTCTATGACAAAGGAAAGAGGGTAAAAATTCGTCATAAAGGAATCCTTTGTCTCACTCCGTAGATATTTTTCTATCGCTCGAAGACACAGTGAAGTTTTCGTCAAAGAACTGGAAACGCTCCCACTTTTTTCTTTAGGGAACTAAACCCCAGAATTAATAAAGTTCTTCGTATAGAAACGTGAAATTAAATAACGGTTCGTATTATTTCGCTCGTGTCCTCGGTGTTCTAAAAGTGGTTTTTATTACTTCTAAACTACTAGTAAGATATTAGTATGTTACTGACAATATCAGGCTTTCTTCTCTTGTGTTATTTAAAGATTTTATGAAGTAAAAGTAGGTATAGAAACAAAATGTATTACGTTAGTCACCTTCATCGTTTATAATATATCAATATATTTTAATAATCAACATAATTTCTTTATTTAATCTCTAGATATTATTAATTTTTCCCAGGAGATGATTGCTACTCACCTTAAAAATTCATTCCGCTCCAAGTGTTTCTAATTTTATGTGTAAGAAATTTAGAACTCCGCTGGACTCCTTGGGCACATATTTATTTCTTCTACCGAATACATCCCTTGTTCAATTCAACCAAGCTTTAATAACTAGTAGCGTAGTGTATGTCGTATATATTCTTACTTATCGTATACCTTTTGTGTATTTAATAACTAAATGCCAAACGACATCAGGGTTGATACCATATGATAGAATAAAAGTTTTTATAATTGACTATTATTTTCGTTTCTAGATTGCGAATTCTTTGATGAAATATTCCGATTTACAGTTAAATTCTGTTATTTTCATAATTCGTCATTACAGCGATCAATAACGATTGGGAAAGCTCTAATTACGTATTTATTTACGCCTTTCGGACTAAATAAGGGTTAAATAAACAATACAAATAATTTAATTCTAACTCTGTTAATTCACCATTATTATTTTAGACATTTGATTAAATCGTTAGAATGTTTCTATATAAGGTTTAATTATGTAACAACGATCGATCTAAATCAATAATAAGTGAAAACGTGAATAAACATGACGACGATGGTAACAATTTAATTAGAAAATTGTTATTTTCGTTGTGTGTTATTCTACGTTGATATGCTATATATTTACTGAATATCATAGTTGGTTTTTTATGGTTACAGTGATTTGATTATTTGTCAAATTACCCATTTAAGGAATAAAAGACATCCAGGACAATCGAAACAACAGTAATTGCTTCAACAAAATCGCCGTCGTTTTTGACGGAATGGAAGTTGTTTCGTTCCTTAACAATTTTCGGTGACGATTTGTATTATCGTTCATCAAAAAATTAAAGAATGGGCCACAAATTGAGATTTAGTTTTATTACATATCAAAAACAGAACTTGACGTAAGAAATAAATCACGAATGGGATTGATTCCATTTCTGAGATATTTACATTAAAATTCCGTTTGGGAAGCTTCGAGTCTCATTTTCTCATACACTACGAGTATATCGTTTTCGCTGTTGAATCACTTCCTTTTAAAGCTTCCGGAGTTCTTCTTTAACTAAAAATGTCGACATTTTGTGTGGGTTGTTACGAAATGGAATATCCTACTCAAATTCGAAAGTTCTTGGTTCATTTCTCGTTCGGTGTTCGGTGCAGTTCTTTTTAAACTCAACTCAACATTCATCCTTCTGTGTTGCCTCCGAGTGCCTCTTTCAAGCGCATCTTCGTCTTGATTTATTATTCTTGGACGTTTCCGTAATGGGGAGGCTTCTTCCAATTGCGGCAGAGGACAATCCTTTGTACAAAAAAATATATAGGACGTTTCCGTCTCACTTTTTCATTTCAAAGAAAGAAGAATATAGGGCGAATAAACACCATGCATAATGAATGCAAAGCAACTTCGCAGTTTCCTTAGTTTTTTATTTTACAGAAAATATATCAATTTACTCTCTTCGTTCTAGTTAATTTCTGAACAGCGTTTATCTCTAAATTAACGATCCAGTCAGCGATTTATGAAGTCCCTTTTCACATTGAAATTTTCGTGAAATATTAACGGTCTGTTCTGTTTATTTATCCGCGATTACGTCGATTCTTGCTTTGCAAAAATTGGAAGATCGTATGAAGCGCATTTCCAAGGCATGGAATTAATTTAGAGATGGAATGTAGATTTTGTTGAGTTAAAATGAGTATCAAGACGAAAAAAGGAAAACAGCAGAATTGTGGTTATTGATTACCCACGATATTGATGACCAAGTGAATAGAAAGGTTCTTGTGCTTTTTCCAGACGTTATAATAAAGATGCATGATGATCGACATAAAGGAATTTTTTTGTGTGCCATTCGCTGTTTATTTACGTAGTCACCTCACGTTTCACATAATCACCTATCGAAAGGTGGTGTATGTTGCTGAATTGAATTCGACAGGTTGATTGCGATGCTGTTGACGGATAGTGGACTATGTCGCCCACATGAGCCTCGGAGGTGCTAGGAACTTCTTCAGTGTAGCGAACACGTGGCAATCACCGGAGGCGAGGATGGGACTACGCGTTGCATACTGCAGAATCTCTCTCGCGAATGTCCAAAGTTTGTTGATAATTCTAATTGAGTTGCGGTTCGTTGTAAATTGATTCACAGTAACAAAAAAAACGAAATATTTAGGAAAGAAAGGTTTTCTTGTACTTTTAAGAAAGGTTTCGTTTTCGATATTTAAAATATTACCGCTAGCCGTTGGGCAGTTTTTATGAGCCGACATGTTTTGATGTCCGACATTAGAAATCATGAACCATAATTTTTGATGATGCCATCATCTCGCATCGGTGCCTGGACGTTTAAATGCTAACTTACAAACACCAAGAACCCACGTTCGAGGGTCGACTAACCGGGTTTTACCATCTATGACACGTTGTATGTGTTCCTTTATTGTTATTGTAAACGGTTATTCTAGTATTTCGAGGAAATGGATGCCTCTCGTTGCATTTGGAAATAAAATAAAAGCGGTTAAAGCAATTACCGGTGTAATTTAAAAAAAAGGTTCAACTTTCAAATAATGAGTAAGGAATACTGACGATTGATACAATTACTTGTCCTTGTAATTTAGTATCTCAGATAGCATTTCTGAATTTTGCCATTACAGGCTGCGATAGGGGAATGCGATAGGCTAGCGTGCTATCCTGTCAAATTTAAGGTACCGAGTTCGATTCTAGTCTGATCGGTTTTTGCTAAGGGATTGGTTGTTTAAGTTTTTAAATAGTAATATATATTAAAATGGATAGATGGATTCAATCATTAATTGGATTCATTTTCCTGTTACTATTAAAGAAATTATTACGGCAGAGCCCCAATCTATCGGTCACGCATTTGTCGTTTTCCCGGAATTTTCGTTGGTTTTATTCACTCCCGAATACAGCCCGTGAGAAAAAATTTCAAATGATACCGCATTCATCAGAGCCATCACCAAAATGCTTCGAAAAAAAATAATATTTTTGGTATTGAATGTGGCAAGTACAAATAGCTATTACGTAAGGAATAATCCGCAATAAAAATGATTCCGCAAGAAAGCAACGAAACATCACCCGTTTCTTTAAAATTGAATAAATCATCTTCAAATATAAATTTTAATATATCTTCTATCATATTATTGTTCAATGTGTTAATTTTTATTTTAGTACTTCGCAATTTATAAGCTCTCGTTTTCTTTTTGGGTCAGTTATATAAATTGAGTCCTTATTTCCTGCTTTTATCGTTTACCCGCAGCCTACGTCTTTTTCACTCGGTCCCTTAAAAATAGATACATTGAGGTTCTGCTGTATCATTAAATTTTGCATGACGTTCTCAAAGATTTAGATATAGATATACATCCATCTCTGTGAATTAAATTTATAGGAAATTATGAAATACTACAGGTAAAAGCAATAGACGGTGTAATTCAAGCATTAAGTGTATGTCAAATAAGAAGCAAAGAATATTGACGATTGATGTAATTAGTTACCCTTGCAATTCAGTAACTCGGAATGTATACCCGGAAAATTCGCAAAACATCCTAAGGGACGTAGCTGCATATCTTTTTACGCCTCTTTTATCCCCAAGATATTACCAAATGACCACCTCTGAATTCTATGGACAATAATCACCCGCCTTCGACCTTGTGACCTTTTTCCTTCTCCTATGCATCCTTTAAAGGCGATCCCTCCTCTTTTCCCCGCCGTAATGCGGTTTATGGTCTGGCCTCTCAGAAATGGATGAGATATTAGAGAAAGCTTGAGGGAGAGGGAAAGTAGTGGGATTCATGAGAATGGATTGGAATGCGAGAGAGGAATAGGTTTTGCAAAAAGCAGAAGGGGATGAGGTGATGAGGTGTAGTTGGAGATAGGGAAATATTAGGGCGAGGTGGATATGGCGGGAATGATATCGCGGGAAAATGAAGGGAGAAGAGAGGAGTTATGGGATGAAAGGAAGAGATATCCCATGGGGATTATGGATGGGGAGGGAATGGCGAAGGGGGATTCCTTCTTATCCGTACTAAAACCCGTATTAATGACAAAATGGGTTCCGGATCCTGTGGGTGGAGCTTTCGCGAATAGAGCGATTGATACTTATGAATGGGCGATGATTTCTTTCCGCGATATCCGCCTCTTTTCAATTTCCGCCGAATGTGTAAAAAATCGGAAATAAACATCCTATAAGCTGACGAGTGCTCGGCTGGAATGACAAACCTCGCCGGTCCCAATTGGGAAGTCTTCCTACGTTCACAAATCTCCCGACTATTCATTACTTTTGATGCGGGAACGCAGTCCTTGTTTTATTTAGCTGAGCATTCCGAACAAAGTGAATTTACATTAGTCGGATTTGGGAGCGAATGACGGAATTGTCGACGAGGGATGGAAATGGATTTTAAATCTACTGCTAGATTCATTCGCGGAAGATATTTCCAAAATATCTAAACTGATAGGCTGAACACAGCTTAAGATCTCTTTTTATTCAGTAGCCTTCGAGTATGGTAGTAGTATTCGAGTAGCCTAATAGTTAAATGTTAACGAATGTGATGTATATCCCTGAAGAATGTGATTTTATTTTCAATCTTTCTTTCTTCAATTATACGTTTCAACTTCTCTCATCTTAAGGTCTCGTTAACATCTTCATACTGTCTACTACAAGTGGCCTTTCAACGAGTAGCATGGGTAATTTTGTCTGTGAGGTAAAGAAATAGAAAGTCGGATTTTCCGCTATGTAGACTGTTTTGTGCCACCGGAGGAAGTTAATGAATTTTAAAAATACAATTCATTTTTGGTCTTTAAAACTTTAAAAGTCTAATTTTTTATCAAGATCTTAAAACTCAGGAATTACATCAGGACCTATTACTCCACTCATTAATAACATATCCCAGAGTCAACCTCTTATCAGAATATTTTCATCTCCTTAGTCTTGCATATGTGTAGAAAGAACAAATACCCGGAAATAACTTATTAGTTCTGGTGATTTCAGATTGAACTTGTTCATGTTTGGTACATCAAAGATAAATTTCTAAAAACACGACCGGTTTCGAGGTTTCTATCTCATATTCAGGTAATCGGAAGAAAAGAAGAACCGAATATATGCTCACAGTATTATCATTTATTTTACTGAATACTTCTATTGAATATTTCTACTGAATATTTCTACTGAATTTATTTTACTGAATTTATTTTACTGAACTTTGACGCAAACTGTGAAATTATTATTTAAAATGTATTTTTTTCATATTTTCAGGGCAGTTTTTATGAGCCGACATGTTTTGATGTCNTTTAATCTGTTCCGACACAGGCTGTAAATTCTTTGTATTTGAGGTAAACTATTTATTCCAACCGTTAAAACTTTATTAGGTAGTGCAAAATTGTCTGAATATTCTATAAAAAATTTGTTTATAAAAGTAATCGCTCTTGTCACAAAAAGGGGGCCATCCTTTTATTTGATATATATATATTTTTTTTCGATATGTATTATCATATGTACCTCGAAAATACGCTTTTAAATCTTGCAAACCTTCCAGTAGGGAGGTGGATTTATTGTCTGAGAAAGAAATCTGAGATACGTTTCCCAAGTTATCTTTATTAGATTTTTTCTCTATTAATTTACTTCAGCTATGAAAAATCTGTATTTATTTTATTATCTCTACAATTAGCTACTTATTTATTATAAAAGTTCATATTGAGATAATCTCTTCAAGTAGCAATGAGGATTGATTTCGAATTCATTCAAATGGAATTTCATTTGGTAGCTTCCTAGCTTAAACGTCTTAAACGGCGTATCAGACATCTGATCGAAATCGAGCTAATTTATCTGGTGTATACAGGTGGTATGAAAGAATTTCTAAGAATGGCTTTTAGAAAGCTGTTATGAGGATTTATTCTAGCAGTATTGAGTAGTAGAATAGTACGGAAATGTTGAGGGAATCAAAGCGTTGACGAATGAATTAATCTGATAAGAAGCATGTGGAGAGCTTTGAATTAATAGAGCAAAAGATTGCACGGACAAACATAGTATGATTAATTTTCAAATAACCAAGGCTATGGCGAAAGGCATTACTTGGTTTTACGTTACCTTTACGACAAAGGAAACACTGTTTAGGCTATGTTTACTGGTTCTTACTGAATACTATGCATATTTAAATCCGTCAAGAGTAACTTGGAACGGTAGATTTTCATGTAATAGTACCCTCCTCTAAATAAAGGCGTTTTACTGAAAGATATTACTTTTGTAATATTTAAGAGAGAATTTTCCTGATTCCTGAAACTCGATCACGTTCGTTAAAAAACTTAAACCATTCATAGGAATTATTTAAAGGATTAAATGGATATTCTTTCAATCTGAGACGTATATGAAGACGATGGAAAAAACGTTTCGTGCTTTTCTTTTTACTATGACCCTATTTTAAATGTTCAAGTCTCAATCTTGCGGAAAAGGAAATGGAAAAACACCAACTTTTCTTCGGTGAAATTTGTTAATGCTAGTTAAGCCTCTATCAGAAAATTTGATTCATCTTAAAGGAGAAAAATAACAGACGATATTATAGAATATTTTTTAATTTATCGAAATTAACCTTTCTCTTTCGATGAGTTTACATTACATCCCATTTATCGTTATATTATTCTTGTCAATGCTTTCCTTAAACAACGGATAAACTAGAGTTCCGCAATATATTATTTTGCACTTAGCAAATGACAGTGAATGGTCTGAAGATCTATTAGTCGTTATTTATGGTGGAGAAAACAAGGTCTGGAATTCATAAAATTGTCGATCGTATATCATAAGTCCTTTCCATCAAAATAACCGAATAACAAAAGAATTGCTCATATGTGTATCTTTAAAATCCATTTTTGGTGGCTATATCTACTCATGTACTACAGTGTTATCTCTAAATTTATCCCGGAAAATAAACTATACCAAAATATTTCATAATTATATAAATAATATAAGTACGTAGATTTTCGTGGTATTCTGTAGATCTCAGCATGACTTCCGGGTTCTCTGCCACGTCTGTTGTCCGATGATGATGTCATCAGACAACAACCGACGTTGCAGAGTATCTAAGTAATCTTTAGAAGCGAGAGTTGACTTTTGGATTTCCCTTGAAAGGATAATAAGCTGAGGGTATATTTAATTAAAAGAATCGGCTCATGAAAATGATCGGTGGAGTCTTGGCATATCAGCGAAATATTTTAATTGCATATCCTTACTAAAGTTGACGGTTCTCGAGTTGCTCAAAATAGTATTTTCATTTTTTATTATTTAAGAGGTTCAAGATAAGCTAATTTAGCCTGTAACTTGGGCTTCTTAATCCAGAAGACGTTTAAAAAATTGTACCTCTTTGTCTTTCTGTGGTGCTTTAAACATTCTTGAAATTTACATTTAGATGCAAATAACGAGGAATCGCTCACATGTTAAACATTTTGCGACTCAAAGAAATTCACAACGTTTGTGACCTTTTACTAAATGGTTTTTCATAGCTGCTATATATATTATTTCTGAATATGCCGGGGGTGTCTAACGGTTTCCATCTGTTTCCTTCTATTGCTCCTAGAAATGGCGGGTCAAGTGCCCTGTTTCGCTGCTTCTACCCTTGCACGAGTGATGGAGCAGAAGCAGAGGAGTGGATGAAGAGAGAAAGGGGTGAGTAATTACATAACCATAGAAAATTCTCGAGGAGCTCAAGTAGATGTATTGCACATCTTTCGCATCCAAAGTTAAAAGCTCTGTTTCTTCGTTTTATTATACTACCGCGTGTATTCTGAACGTCTTTGAAGCTCACTGCTCCAGCTGGAAAACCTCATCCGATATTCATAACCAAATGAAAGAAGTACTTCCTCTTACTCATTTCGCAATTATCACGAAGATGATGATAACAATGTATGTGTACATTGTTTTATCGTCTAGATTGTCATTGTGGAATGACTTAAGAAATCTACAATAGGTGAATTTGGTCGTAATTAATAATATTCAAGCAATTACTTCACCATTACGAACGCAGCATGGAGAGAGTATACTAAAATGCAAAATTAATTTTAAAGCATAATCGATCGTTGATGCTTAAGAAAGAATAATTTTGTAAATTAATATCTAGGCTACATTTATGATTAACACGACAGTAACACAATTTGTTTTTTATATATAATGGTCATATTCGTGACTTTTGCTTCTTATTAAATGAGAGTAAGTGCTTATTCTTTCATTAGAGAACTCACTATGAATGTTTCCTTTTATCTTTTATCGACTTCATGTCTATCATTCCTTTGCTATTTTGTCATCTATGTTCGTGATATTAATAAGCGATAGCAATGAAAATAACTGTCGCTGCAATTGTGGAAACGTTTGACCTTCCGATATTTAAAGAGCAGTCGAATTATCGTGAGTGGTCGATTCTTAAGGTGATGGTTAAGTTCGATTTTGAGTTTACGAGTATGCTTCAATGAAATGAATTAATTGGCATTTTCAGTCTTTGTACTTTATGTTATGCCTTTTAATCTGTTCCGACACAGGCTGTAAATTCTTTGTATTTGAGGTAAACTATTTATTCCAACCGTTAAAACTTTATTAGGTAGTGCAAAATTGTCTGAATATTCTATAAAAAATTTGTTTATAAAAGTAATCGCTCTTGTCACAAAAAGGGGGCCATCCTTTAATTTGGGTGGTTACTCACCTTCTAGCAGATCGTCTGCATTTAAGCGAGAATTCAGCTGGAAAATATGGATTGATTACATTCTATTGTTTTTAAAGAGAGCTATTGAAGAAATAAATTTCAAAAATGTTTTTTATAGTTAAATAAATAATTATATATTTCTGGGAATATGCCGTAAATATTTCCATTTATCTTTGAGACCTCAGCAGTAAGAATATTTGCCATATATTCGGCGAGGGAATATGAAAAATGTGAAGGACAACTGGAAAGATCGGGAAAAATGGCGTAGAAAGAAAGATGAGTGTTAGAAAAGGTGGAATGACAGGTCAATTGCGTAGAATATCTCTGGAATCGATACTTAGGAGTTTCTGGAATGACGGAATGATGTATAGGAATCTTGTAATCCATCGACAACATATCCATCTCTCAAGTTGAAGCCGTTGGAAGTGTATCTTAGCCTGTTTCCATACCCACTGGTATATAGTTCTCGTATAAATAGCAGGTTATTTCCTGCTTATTTTCGGCAAAAAGATCGACGAAATGTTTGAATAGGAAGATCTCATTTCAACGTCACAAGAAACGGATGGGAGCACATCAGGGTGGCACCTTACCAGATGGAGTAACTTCATGCGCTCTCTTTTTATGGGAACTCCTCAGCGTATCGTATGTACATTTGGTAGAGAAATAAATGTTATAAAATTATAAATTGATTTGTCTATTGGAAACGGGATGTCATTATAAGGTATTCATGCTAAATGTAAACCGTTCATTCATGATATTTATGCTGCATATGTAATATCAGAAGTCATTAACTATAAGTAAGAAGTAGAGATAATTAACGATATTGGAAGTATAATATTGATATTTGATTGGTCTTAAGGACAGTATGTATCATTTTACTAATTAAATTACTAACTAAATCATTTTACTAATTAAAGCGTATTGATACTAACGTATCAATACGCTTTCCAGTTTTTTTCTAGACAATATGATGCCTAAAAAATGAAGCAGAAATATTCGAAAATATTAATCATAATTTATTCGTCCTATCGTGGAATTCCACGTAAAATCTGTTTGGCATGAGGCAATTATGGAAACATGGAAAAATTGTTTAGGGATTTTATTTTCTCATAAGCCATCATTAGCGACTGAAAGAATTGGAACGTAATGCACTTATTCTGGCTTTCAGCATCACTTCTTCGATGCTGTGATACATTCGATTTCTAAAGAAAAATTCAACGTTTCATTATTTCTTGACCTAGAATAACTCAACCTACGGAATCTATCTTTGTCTCTAATTTAAACCATTAAAGTCCTTCAAAAACGGAATGCTTTGACATTTTCCTTAAATTTCTTAAAGTTGATTTTTGAAGCTTAATGATCTCGTGCGACATATTATTTTATATTTCTGCCATCATTTTATCACCCATCACATACACCAAAAACCATCAAAGAAACACCATGAGTACAATGTACATTTCGATGTCGGAAACATCATCATCAACGGTACAAATGTGACATGTGAAGTCACATTTGTACCGTTGATGATGATGTTTCCGACATCGAAATGTACATTGTACTCATGGTGTTTCTTTGATGGTTTTTGGTGTATGTGATGGGTGATATTATTTATAGCCATCAGCGGTTTTCCCTTGATGCCATCATTTTGCTAGTATAATTTATAAGCGTCAATACAGCATTTTCACTACTTTCTTTGTATCACTATAAAGAATTTTTTTATTGCAACGGCATAGATTACGCTATTCCGCAATTTGTATTGGAAATCCAACCACAGAGTTACTTTACCGCAATTTCTTCGTAGTTGTTATTCATTTCATACGATTTAACGGTCTAGCACAAAACTGTGGTCGATAGGTGAAGGACAGTTTCATTCCCAGAATTTTAAGTCTGAATTCGTTATTGGTTTGCTTAGGCTCGAATAACTCATGCAGATGAAAAGTAAACCAAAAGTAGGAATAGCTACAATTTCCAAGAAATAAATCGTGGCGTATATGGAGTGGGCTCCCTTCAAATACTTCCTTTTAATTTAAATGTCAAACCATAAATCACGGAAAGGTACTCGACTAACTTTCCCTGAGGTAAAGCGAACGGTAACTTCATAAATCCCCGCAAGTTAAGCTCGCAAAAAAATTAATCCGCCTTTGAATTGAATAGGTGGGAATACGCGGGAAATATCACCGAAAGAAGATAAGATAGGATCAAGTCTTAAGGTGGAATAGCAATAAGAAATGACCCCACTTTACCCGAGTTATGAAGTACTTAAATCTCCTCGATGGATGCGATAATCTTAGTTCGAAGAACTTTCAGACGTCTTCACTAACTCCTCCTCCATCGTTTTCTCTTTCACGGAATTCATCTGTCGATTTGAAGCGCCATTCGAAGTTATGAATTAAATTTTTTACGGAACACCTCCCGTTTACGCTTACACTTTCCTCGATGCTATCTTCCTTTTTTCTTTCCGACCGCTTGTTTCTCTTCATCGACTCGGCGCAGTGGCAATCACAAATAGCGAGCGACTCCTTTGAAGATTTATGGCCCATTTCAGCATTTTGGCTCAGATTGCTTACCCCCTCAGCGGCAATCGAAGAGCGCTGTGGGCTAAAGAGGACGGGTCCTCTGAGGACACCTACGTCCTTATCGCCCTCAATCCGTCGGATGTTCAATCTTTAATCCTAGGCTGAGGAGTGTCGGAGTGGAGAAAGGGAAGCCTCAGGCTGCCCAAACTTTCGCTCTTCGCCGAATAGGTTATTATCTGATTCGGAGAAAAGTGCCTGTCGGCAACTCGGCATTGATTTATATTTTACAGCGTAGTTCGTCAAATTGGTTTTCCTTCGCGTTCAAATATCGACATTTGCCAACTCTTTAAAGGAAGGCGGTTTCGTGTAATTATAGTAATGAATTAGCCGACAAAGGTTTAACGGTTTTTATCTGATATCGAAATCCGGTGATATCTTGAAAGAACTTTCACCTTCGTCTATTCCTTTTCTCTAATTTCGAGAAGACATGAGATTATTTTGTATTCCAGTTCTAAGGGTATTAAGAACACATTTTATTATCGTCGATACTTATAATATTATAATTCCTAAACATATTGCCAAATGAACCCCTGAATTCCCTCGTTCTCCTGAAGTAATTATGGACGCTATCCAAAGGACAAAACATATTTCTCAATTCTGATATTTATCAAAGTAACACGTATCGAGGGTCGAATAATCGGCCGAAGGTATAATCTATAGAAGAAGCCCTAACTAAGTGGAATTCCATCACTGGAAAATTAAAATTCACTAAGTAAAATTCCACAGGAGTATATTTATTTTCCCGACCGGTTTCGAACAGAGTTAGTTCATCATCAGGTGATGATGAACTAATAGATATATAATCTATAGAAGAAGCCTTAACTAAGTGGAACTCCATCACTGGGAAAATCACCTTATGATGAACTAACTCTGTTCGAAACCGGTCGTGAAAATAAATATACTCCTGTGGAATTTTACTTAGTGAATTTTATTTCCCAGCGACCGAAGGTACTCGAGCTATCTCTTTCTCTATCGCTTCATGATTTTGTGGAAAAGTTCAATATATTTGTAGCTATTGGCATATTTTACTCAAAAATTTCAATTTTCAATTATGCTTTTCGGTCCCATATGCAAATTTTCCTCGATCATTATGAGCACGATATTCCAAATTAAATAGGTTTTTAGATTTTCATTTAAAAGAGTATTTTCTATGGTGTTATGTTAGGCGTTCGGTAAAGAATCACTTAATATCTTACTGCGATATTTTGAATTAACTTCTTAATGTGGTTTAAATTTAAACACAATTCTAAAAGTAGAGTATGTAATACAGGCAACTCTGTTGTCAATTATTCAATACATTTTCGGTAAACGTAAAGATCATGATAAGGGTATGTTAAGTCTTCATTAACTTTAATTGAGATAGTGTCTAATTGCGCTTCCCTCTTACTTTTTTGAATTATTTAATTTCTCCTTATAATAAAGATCTGTCATTAATTTTCACATCAAACAATCTCTCAAGTAAAGTGAAAATTAGCGACATTGGTGAATATAATACCTCACTTATTTTCCTTTTATCTTATCTAGATGATGCTTGGATATGTTTTAATTCTTATGCTGTTTTTCAAATTGTTAAGCATATAGAATCTATGGGTATCATTCCTAATTGGTATGCCGTTGCTTCACCCGTCGAGATATCTTAGTTATGACAGTATCTGCTACTACATGGCTATAGAAGAAATATATCTAACTTGTACGAAAGCGTTCGAAGGAAAGAACATCTAGAAGGATACCTATAAATATTTCAGCCTGCAGATTCGGAGATAAGCATTATCACACCTGAAAGTCCTCAATTTCCTTTTCCGGTTTATTTTAATCTACATAAATACCCTACAAGCCACCATTTGGCTGTCTCTAGTCTATTTTTGATAGTTTATAATCAGCAGTGTTGTCAGTCAGAGGTTCCTCCTTTTTATATCCTTGAGGTTTTTTGCTATGATGGCCTTAAACATTACTTAGAAATTAGTCTCAGTGTTTTGATACATTTTCAAAGTTGAATGCATTGATGTGTTCTGATTTTATCCTGTATTAAAAATAAACTTTCCAACGACATTTCCCAATTTAACCGTTATTTTCCGTCCGATGGCTTTTGATTACTCTTATCTCAGCAATACAGCCATGGAATCAATAAAATGCTTTAGCTCATTTAATCTCGATAATAATCCTGAATCGGAAGTCTATGATTGCTTCCATCGTCAAGAGAACAACGAAGCTGTTCCTTTAATCCTTATCTTGGCTTACAACGGGTCTTTATTGGGAATTAGGAAATTATGCTGAGGCAGTGATGTAAAAGTGTAGGCGCCTCTGAATTGAGGATAAGAATAGGCTCACGTGATTAGGGTTTCTCCATGTATTTCAAATCATATCCAGTTTTTTGTCAGATAGGATTTAATTTGGTATATTTGAGGTAATGAATACCTTGTCACTTTTCTTTCTTGGGTTTCGAAGATCTTTTGTCCTATTTCTTTAGATTGTGTCATCTCTGTTTGACGAATAGAAACAAAATATGACGTGTGTTTTCGTTTCACGCTGAAAGTTTGCCAGATTGAATAAAACCTTATCCTTCGGAAGATATTTATGTTAGGTTTAACTTAATAATAATAGAAACTTGTCTCTGGTACCATCAATCAGCAATAGCCAAAATCTTATGACTTATTACTTCCTCTATGGAAACTTCATAAGAATGAAACGTGTTTGGCAATTTCCATTGAAACTGCTGTTTAGGAACAGTAACTTAAATCATTATTTGTAATATTTATAACTCAGTATACTTCTACTTAAAAAATGAGTTAAAAAACCAGCACATAAATGTGGCATGAGAAAATTAGCGGAAGATTGAATGTCCTCTTTACAGAGATACCTACATTGTGCTGCTGTACTCTTTGCAGCGGCGTGGTTGCTTGGTTAGAACACACTTTCAATGACATATATTGGCAGAGAGATCTTGATACGGAACCACCTCTCTAGATTTGCTCTGAGTGCTATGTGTTAAAAAAACGGCAAACCAAAAGTACGTGTGTTTCGGTGGTTTTTTTCCTTTTATTGCCGGGTGTTCTCATGATGGGAAATATAAATCTGCGTGCTTCAAAGGGTTAAGTATTTGTAACCGTGGCAGGCTAAGAACACGAATCGTTTGCACCGTGCGAAACAAGTTTACATGTACCATAATCATCATCAAACCTTCTCAGTGGCGGAAAAAACAAGATGTTTTGGAATATATTCCGGAGCCTGCGCTTTACCTCGGAACGTTCTGGATCCTTCCTCGGTTTGACCTTTCAGCCGGGATGAGATGCGGAAATATCCTCTTGACACGATGAATCTCGGTACGAGGAAGCCCTCATTTCCGGATTCCTATTCGCAAAGTTGTGATGTTTTAAGGCTGAGCTTAGATGACCCCACGACCTCGGCAGAAGTCGCTGGAGAAAGGATGGCTAATAGTGTCCAGGAAAGATCGCCAATGATTTCCTCTTATTTTTTGGGTAAGTATTTCACTTAATCCCTACCTTAACGTAGGCGTTTATTCTCTCAGAATTTACAGTATTATTCTTTCCTTTGGTTTGAAAAAGTAATTGATAACATACAAACAACAGGAAAATCTTAATTAGGACCAATGAAAAAGTACTTTTACAGCGGTCGAGTGAAAAGCGCGGATACTCAAAATCTCCCCAATGGCATATTTTTCTTATCCTGGTTAAATATAGCAAATGCATACATTGTCTTTAAATCAATATCTTTCGTAACTACAGCTCGCTGTGGAGAAAAGCTGCCATTGGAGGCGTGAAATGAGATATCGAAATTTATAGTAGATGGGACACTAATAGAGCGAGGGTGCCCTGATGGGGATATGAGCACGAAGCTTTAGACCACTAAAAGTGAGGGAAGACCCTTAAATGTAAGAAAGTGGGTCAAGATAGGGGTTAGCAGGAATAGGAGGGTGGGAGAGTGTATGATGGGTTGAAGTGCAGAGTAGGTGGTGTAAATTGAAGTGGGTGCGTATTGGGGAGAAAGTGGGAGCGTACCAGGAAGTTACAAAGCAAAATGCCGATGATTAAAAAAGAATGAAATCCGACTGAGGAAAAGGAAGTAAAAATAGAGTGAGAGGCATGTTACCTGCCGGCTTCCGTAAACCTCTTAATATATAACAGGATCACTTTGAATGTCTGCAGAAGACGTTTTCGATTAAGTAGAGGGCGTGGTAAAAGACTTCGATAAAATGTCCAAACGATCCTGCTTGACACTTAATTTATAGCGTGCCTTGAATGAATACCTGCTCGGTAGAAATTTTAGACGTTCGTAATGAAGGAAAATGTTCTGATGAACTTAATTTTCTATCGAAACTATCCATTTGGTTACATCTGGAATAAAACCAACAGTTATGATGGTTATGAAGCTACAATTTATTATCCATTGTGAACATTTTTCACCTTAGTTAAAAGAGGCTGTCGTATTGGATGGTATTATGTAAAAGGTTACCGATATGTAGGACAAAATACTCTAAAATTGACGCGGAAAGTAGGAATGTTGTGTAAATTATTAATTGGCTTCTGAAGTTCTAGGAATGGAAAATCTTCCCAAGGAAAGTAAGAGAAACATTTCCGTAATTTCACGTTACACTTACTTGGTAAACTGTTATTATTACGCTGAGAGCCCTTGTACCTTAAACCCACCTAAGTTCAAAATTTTAAGCACATCTTCATTTAGCATTCAAATCGCAAAAATAAAAACATTAATTAATGATTGGGATTCCGTAGTTTCTTTTTGTCACTATCACTGGTTGAGCATTTTTTCTATTATATCTAAAACAAAAACATTAAAAGCTCGGTAATTTGAGGATTTTTATGAACATTTCCTAAATCACGTATATTTTCCTGAAAATTTTTAATATTAGGTTAATATACTCATTTTATTGAAGATTTTTCGATATGACAAAAGAATTTCCCTACAATATTTCAAATTGCCAAATTTTATTAAAGAGTCGTTGGTTATCAATTTATATGTGATTAATAAAATATAACAATTTTATATTCCTTTGCCATGTTTACGAGAATAGATGTAGGAAAATAAGAATGTAATATGCTCTCACGAATTAAGATAATATGTTAACTGAAATATCTAGATAATTTTCACAGGATAATTTGAATTTCTTCAGTTAGTTGATACTACTAGCTTATTATTGTGAAAACTAGGGTGTCCAGGCTTGTGCTAGGGAACCGGACATTTAAATGGTTGAAAATGATAAATCCGCGGCAATCGCTTTTCGTAATCATCTCCATAGCTGGACATATTAAATATTCATATAGAGCATCATGTCAGTCGTCGCAGCCGGAACTTTGGTACGCGGAGATTTGGTCCGCTACGATTTGGTCCCACGACAATTTGGTCCCGCTACGATTTGGTCCGCGACGATTTGGTCCGCGGCGGCTGGGTGCTACGATGATTTAGTAACGACACGCGATAAATTGGTTGTTGGGCAAGGCTGAGATTTCTCATAATTAATTGTCATTGTTGTTTCTGGATAGAATGCAATAGTTTTGTTAGTATTTAACCATTTGTTAAACAATAATTAGAAGTATGCCTTACTGGAATCGGAGCGTGCAATAGGGGAGGAAAACAGTTATCCGGACGTAAGAATATGATACAAGTATTGTTTTTATATAAATTAAAGTCTTTGATAAACAAGGAATACGCATCCCGAGATAAATGAGTGTCCCTACAGAGATAAATATCAAAGAGAGGAAATCGGTATAGATGATTAATTTGAATGGTACTTAGGAAGAGAGACTGCAAATAACCATAGAAATTTACAATAACAAATTTATGTTGCTAAAAGGATATTGTTCATATCGAAATCATTGAGAGAAGAGGTGGAGGGTGGACAATTTCAGGACGTTGACGTTTGCAATGAATCTCCTGGCAGTTACATAAAGATTACTCAAATGGACAAACGGAAATGGTTATTTGTAAGGCGGAGGAGGTGGGGGAGAGAGTAGTATGCTACATATGTGTGTGAATAGGTAGGTAATGGGTATCAAACCACTCGTACAGTTGTACAGATTACGAATAAACAATGCGTAACGCAATAAATATATGTATAATGGAGTTGGTTGGAGGAAGTTGAGGTTTCATTACCAGCATCGCCCTTTCTTATGTGGACATTCTGAGAAATAAACATTAACATATTTATGAGGCTAAAAGGCAATCGTTCATATCAAAATCCTTGGAAGGAATCTTAACTATATTTCTTCAATGAAAAGGGGAAACAGATTTCAATATATATTTTTTCTGTCAAGATATGACTGCTATCGAATTTTTATATATGTGCCCCTGGATTTAGTTAATTTATTGCGAGCTTAATGCTCATAATGCTCATGCTTAATCTAAATAAACCAAGCCAAAACCTTGTTTCGAATCTGTCAGTTTCATTTAAAGTTCTGCAGTAGTACCTATTCACACACATATGTAGCATACTACTCTCTCCCCCACCTCCTCCGCCTTACAAATAACCATTTCCGTTTGTCCATTTGAGTAATCTTTATGTAACTGCCAGGAGATTCATTGCTAACGTCAACGTCCTGAAATTGTCCACCCTCCACCTCTTCTCTCAATGATTTCGATATGAACAATATCCTTTTAGCAACATAAATTTGTTATTGTAAATTTCTATGGTTATTTGCAGTCTCTCTTCCTAAGTACCATTCAAATTAATCATCTATACCGATTTCCTCTCTTTGATATTTATCTCTGTAGGGACACTCATTTATCTCGGGATGCGTATTCCTTGTTTATCAAAGACTTTAATTTATATATAAACAATACTTGTATCATATTCTTACGTCCGGATAACTGTTTTCCTCCCCTATTGCACGCTCCGATTCCAGTAAGGCATACTTCTAATTATTGTTTAACAAATGGTTAAATACTAACAAAACTATTGCATTCTATCCAGAAACAACAATGACAATTAATTATGAGAAATCTCAGCCTTGCCCAACAACCAATTTATCGCGTGTCGTTACTAAATCATCGTAGCACCCAGCCGCCGCGGACCAAATCGTCGCGGACCAGATCGTAGCGGGACCAAATTGTCGTGGGACCAAATCGTAGCGGACCAAATCTCCGCGTACCAAAATTCCGGGTGCCGTCAGTCGTACTTACGAATGTTAAGAAACATTCTTACATGATTATATTTCGGCAAAGTACATCTTTCAAGACACGAAAGACTCATTTTATCGCCGATATCTCGTTTAAGAATTGTAGGTAACCGTGCCTCTAAGTAACGTCTACGTAAGTTAATCTCTACTGAAAGTTATTTTAATGCTCCTAAATAACCAGTGAATTTCGACGTTCCGAAATGCATTTTCAGAACAGCCTTAGAATTAATATTTGGAGTAAATCCTGGAAAACTGAGTCTTGATAGTCTTGGTTTAAGCAGAAGAAATTATGGAATTCGATTACTGTTCGACAAACGCATTGGCAAAACTAAATTTTTGATTTCAATGACGTATCATTTTATGGGGAATATTCCTTTGAAAAACTCAGGCAGGTGTTTTCTTATTGCTATTTTTCCTCAGTTTCTTGAATAGATAACATAGGATGTTGTATTACTGGGAAACTGGGTAGCATGAAAGGAAAAAGTCAAAGAAAGGAATTCGGTGGAGGACTTGGGAAAGAAGATAAACATGCAGGGCGGAAAAGACAAAGAAGGAGTGTAGCTGAGAATCCTAAAGTTTGCTGTGTTTCGAAAGGGGATAAGGGTAGTTGATGTTGAATTTTCATTGGATGTCTTTTGTAATTTTTTCGTTTGAAGGAGGCGAACGATTGATGAATATGGAGCAGGAAGGCGGGAGGGTCTATAGAAAACTACTTCTTTTATACCTTCGGCTGATAGAATTCAACAGACCTAAGTCATTACAGGGTTTTCCTTGAGATTAGCACTTTCCGTGCTTCTCCGAAAAGTTTGCATGAAGACAAGCCGCACTTTGTTTAGATGTTTATTTGGAATCATTAATAAAACACCAAATCTAGAATCTCATTTCCGGTTCACTATAGACATAAATATTTAAGACAAAATTATATCTATATAAATATGTTTTATCGCTTTAAGATGGCTTCTAAAGAGGCCTTAGATTATGGTTGTTTCCCCATTCAGAATCCTATTTACAGAAGAGAGGGTGTTCACTTGTCATCAAAATTATCTTATCCTCAGACAACACCAAATGTAATTTCTAGAACTATCACACTTACGTGATGTTATGCTAACGATTACAGTACTTTACCCAGTATCGCTATCCTGGGGCCCTATGTTGTATATAGGTTCCTTTTATAGAAATGTTACGCAGACATTTATGTTTCAAAAATTAATTTCTTGTGGAAATATCATCATCAATATGTACCATCCGTTGCTATTTGACATTTGCAAGTAGCTCATTCTAAGGTTTCCATTTTTTTATGTCTTTAATGCCATAATTCTGTACCTACCTTAATTCTATTTTGGTCGACAAGAATTTAAATTCTTTGCTTTTGCCGAGAAATCCTAATACTAATGCATACCTATTTTAGTATCAAATAAATACATTTATATCCTTGCAGAATATTTGCAGAATTTCAGATATTCCTGTCTAAGCTATCAGGTTACTGAGAGAAGAATTTAGGCGCACTTATTTTTTCTTTTATTTTCCTTACAGAAATGTTTCATGAGAACTTGGGAAATTCGCTATTTCCGTTATTAAACCGACTTGGATGTCGGAATAATAACGGAAACAGTCCAACACTAGCCGAGTTGACAACGCGTTCGACTTCGCTGAAAGCGGTCCCGGGTTCGATTCCCAGTGGGACATACGAGTCGAAGTGTCGTGTCGGGACCTGCGCTATCGAAGCACTTTCAACATACTACTACTGTTATGCCTTTACTGATTTATAGCTATCTCAAGCATTCAGTTCAAATAGATATTTTGTTTTTGAGCCTGAATCTTTTCGTTATTTGAGATTCGTTTTTCTGCCAAATTTTAGCTAAATTGGATCTTCCAGTCACCGGAATGGTGTGAGTTAGAGAAACAGCAGAATCATTTGAGTCAAATGCATGATTTTCTTTCGACAGTCAGTTTAAAAGAATGTATCAATTTCTTATTTTTCTTGTTGGTCTTCCTTTAAAGACACGCAACTAACCTATGGCAATGTTTTCGTAAGAACCTGACATTGATAAAGAGCTCCGAGCATCAGAGTTTTGCATATTAGTTGGGAGGGTTAGCCAATTCTTAGCAAATGCATGAAAACTTAAGGAGGCATGGAAAATGTAGATAACAAATGTAAAGATCCAAAGATGACTTCAACCCAAATACATTGATTTTACCTTTTTAGTTGTCATTCATGATTAAAGACATGTTTATTAATTTATTTGAGTATCCTATTTACCTCCTTCGTTAGGCAATCCAAGACCCATCTTACACTTATATAGCTTCATTTTTCTGATTAATTTCCCCTCTTTCATTCTTTCACATATTTTCATAGCTTTCGTCTTTTCTTTCTTCCTTTCATACTTCAAATAAGGTGTTATTTCTTTAGCCCTTCGTTTCTTTCGTTTCTTGTTAAGAACATTCTGCCGTATGTTTCTCAGTTTCCGCTTACCACCGCAGCAACTCGAAACATTTTTCCCACTTCCTCAATGGTTCACTCTCATTTCCCAGAAGTGCTCTTCTTCGTTCATTTTGAGCATGCAGGTATTTACTTCGATATAAAGAGAGTCTATTCGAGAAAGAGACTCCTCTTTTTCTCTTTCAAGATAAAGGACGCGAAAATGATATTAATAAGGATATAATGGCGGTAAAAGAGGCAGGTCTGAGGGTCACTTATCGATAATTTGTCGTTTTCGGAATGGCGGAATGGGCTAAGAGGATTGTAGTATCGGTATGTTTATTTTGAAAGCCAAGAGACTTATGGTAGACATCGTGATACTGATGAAATTACGAGTGTTTGCACTTCACAGAAAATGCCCTAATTGTTCTCCGTGATAGGAAAGTATTCGTTAAATGCAAGGTGAGGTTATCTACGTATGGGTTTTAGTATTAGATGTAATTACCTACAACAGAATTTATTTCATATTAAAAAAATACATTTTTATTACTATTCTACCCGATATTTCTACCCGATGATGATAAGAAATTTCTAAGACTGAAGTATTTTCTTTTGATTTATTTCACCTATTTTTTATTTTTTTAAATTTTACCCTAATATAAATTCATAACATACCTAAAATTAGGGTTAGATGTAAGAAGAGACTTTATGTAAGAGTCTCAATCTCGCCCTGAATAAAGTCCTTTATTATTATTATTATGATTATTTATTATAAATTTTGCTTTCAATATCCATGAGGATGTTTTTTCGTAGATTTGTTTCATTTTACCATCGCATCTTATTTTGATCATATTGGAGAAGGAAACCATTTGGACTTAAAATTTTAAAAAAACTTTGCATTAAAAAATAACTTTTTTAACTAGGCTAATTTACTTTCTGCGAAGCAGTCGAACTCAAAGTCTGTTTGCCGTGTATTCTTCATCTCCATTTTTCGTTAGACGAAAAATTGTGAGAAATGTATCTGCTGACGGCAAACGTTCATTTTTTTCTGCTTCAGAGTGGTCTATCTTTCTGAAGCATCGTACACAGAATTGAGAATTGAGACGTTAAGACATTCGTTTTTAGTGGATTGATTACATAGGCGTTATGGTATTCAACTTGTTTATATTGAACTATATTTCTCTGATATATTCTTATAGCAAGTTATCACTTTATCGATTGAGAGTTTCACATCATATGAACCGTTAGCGCTTGCTGACGCGGGTTCGAATCTCAGTGGAAGGCAAATCGTCGTTGACCCAGTGTCCTGATGAATTTACGCGACTAACTGAGTTACTAGGTAGCGAGGTCCACTCTGGTTAAGCCATTAATTCTCGGTGTGAGAGTTTGTGACGTCTCACACGGTCTCCACCAAAAAGCAGGCGTTGGCTCTTCATTTATGCTGTCATTTATGTTTCTTTAATTGTTAAAACAGTAATATTTTGAGAGTTGAGAAAGTGTAAAAAGTGATCCTAGTATGATTCTTCGGCCAATTCATTTAATAGGGCCTTGTTAAAGTTCAGGAGACTATTGAACCTTTTAGTACAACAAACGTAGTGGTGCACCACTATACAGGCTTGAGAATTTAAGTAATGGATTCAAAAGATTAAGAAGAAAAAATGTGTATAATAAAGGAATGTACCGATATAATGCAAAATGGACAGTAGAATTCCTTGTAAATGTATGCGTTAGGCTTGGTGACATTTTTAATGCGTCGATCCATTGGAAAATAAATTACAACCCTTGAAGAATTCGCTCGGGACAACCTAACCACTGGCAAACCAATTCTTATAGTCATTATCAATTATCGCAGAACTCGTCATTATTCCCTCCTGGTTATTCCGTTTTCTAAGAAGAATGTGTACAAATTTTCCCCAATCCCAAGATTAGCTAGGACTGTGAATGAACTTTGTACTCATGTGAACTTGTTCACAGATTCCCTTAGTAAAATTAAAAGGATAGCTCGCACGATATTTAAATAATGCTCATGTCCTTTATCTATTATTTTATTTGAGCTTATTTTATTTCCTTTTAAATGTTTGTGTTCATATCTCTTTACATTAACTTTTTGTGTGATTGTTTTATTTTTTTTATTTTAGCATATATAATTGGGGATTCCTGTATATGCTCAATAAATTACTATTATTATTATTATTCAAAGTATAATAAGTATCGACGTTGACATCAGTGGAATAGAGCAAACTTTAATACAACATAAGGTATACTTACAATCATCTCTCCGTGCAATATTCCATATTAATGGTGATCAGACGTATTGGTTCGTCTGCGCTTGTCCTTTTTCTTATTAACATCTGTATGATGCCATGAAAATTCATCATTGAGCCCTGAAATGTCCCAATTTCTCGACTTGAAACATTCTATCAAAATAAGTCTCAGCATGAACTAATTGATGAAGACCTTTCCTCAAGCTAAAATTTGTATAGCTTTTGATAAATGAGACATGTCCCATATTTGTCAAGTAGATGAGAAATTTAAGCTTAAAAATAATCATGCGAAAATCAATCGTAATCCTAAGTGCGACTGACATGTCGCTCATAATTCTATGTGATTGGGTGTAACTACCAGGAAAGCCATTCTAGTACATATGTTTTAATAACCCTAATTACGAAAATGATTGAATATGCATTTGCACGGCTATATAGGGTCTCAATTTCGCAAAATTGATCTCTGAACTTCCTATCCAAATTACTTGCAGGTGAAATCTAATGGTCGAAAGATTATAAGGTACGAGTAATGTATAAGGATTTTCCAAGAGAATTGGAGATAAATGCGAAATTGGAGAGACGCCTTTTTCGAGGATGGAAAAAGTAAAAAAAGGAGAAGTTTCGTGTTCTCGTTTGAAGTGTCCCGGGATATTGTCGACAAATTACGACCCCGCCTCGTCATGCTTCCCCGAAGGGAAGTGAGTTATGGAGTCCTCAAGGGAGGAGGGCAGCACCTTACCTTCTTCCTCTTCTTCGTTCTTTCCTCCATCCGCGTGTATCCCTCGAAACAGTTTTTCCTCAGCGTGTGACTTTAATCAATCGGTGAAGACAGTCTTCCAATCATCCTCTTGCCCCTCTTAACGAGGAAAAATAGGCTTTTCCCCTTTTTTCGCTCGGCCCTGGAAATTGAGTTAACGTTCATTTAGTCCTCTGGTTTTTCTCGTGAACGAACTTCATAGTTTATAAAAGGTTGTCGTTTTTTTGAATAAGTGAAATACAAGTGGAACGACGTAAGGGGTGTTGTATTTATTGGTATTCACCTTTAGCAGTAGGTAGAATTTTCCATTCTTTTCTGCAACAATTCTACATCTACATAAGCAATCCGCCTTTGGCGTGTGGCAGGGAATGATTAGACTGATGTTGTCAAGTAATGTATAAATATAAGATAACGCATGTGAGGATTCTTAAATAGCATAAATCCGATTGAGAAACTACATGAGAGGATATTCAACATCTCGGAGAAAAATTTACCGACTGTGAAGTTTAGAGGAATAGCTTGCTATTTCTCTAAACTTACTTAAATGGATTCACAGTTCATTATTGATTTTGTCCGTATCTTCTGCATACATTAATTATGTATTATGGTGTTAAATTATATTTAATTTATCAAATCATTTATTTATCATGTATTATTATTGTACCCAATAGATAATTACAGGTACTTAAATGTGTTTAATACACATTAAAGATGTCTCGTTTCCAAACGGTCGCCTTGAAAGATAACATTTTAAGGAAGAAGGCGGTTGATTAATGAATACATAGATGAATAGGTTTCATTCAACTATAAAACTATCGATATCATATTATTCTCTTTAATATCATTTGGTTTTCATATTTGAAGGTTAATTATTAAATATAATTTTTTGGTTGTTTCTTATATACGCTGTAAGATAGTATACCTGAAGATTTTATGGCTATTTTAAAGGGTTATGTAACTTGTGCCACCTTTTACTTTCTATCTCTTGTACTATTTTCGAGGCCATCACTCAAATTCGCCGAAATTTATGGAAGTTATGTCGATAAAGGGTTAAAAGACCGCTGTAATAACTGCCGTTTTGCGTTGCGTGCTCCATTCAGGAGAGATGCCCCAGTTTGCTTTTCCTATATCCAGTAATTTTCTTTTGACAGGAGAAAGAAAAACACCTTTGCACGTTCGATACTTATGAGCATGAACTACTTATTCGTTTCCTTAAGGATGAGAAAAATGAATGATTTCGATATCGACGCAGCCTTTGGTATGTTTCCAACTATATTTCGTGAGAAAGATAATCTATGACAGTTCTCCATCTCACTCATATATTATAAGGCCTGTGAAAGGTGGTTTCCCTTTGCATTCTGCCCAGTTAAGATTATGACTGTCCGTTGGACTTTGAGAATGAGTTTGCTGCAGCGAAGCTGGGAACTGGCATTCATCGCTGCATCAAGTTTGAAACTTCAGGTCTTGCAGCTACTCTTAGTCGCAATTTAATTAGTAAACTACGTGTTCGAAGACTAGTAACTATAGGCAGCAGTCTTAAGTGTTGGATAATTTCTTGCTTATCAATCACGTTTAAGTTAGATGCATAAACATGCTGGGTGTATCTAACGGATTATGATTACTGGGAATAAGGAAAGGAAATATCTTTGCACGTAGCTCTGTGCGGCTTAAAACAAAAGAAGATACAAAAGCGAATACTTAATCTCAAACCCAGGTATTTTCTTTTATGGGTGGGTATTCTTAAACACTATGGAGACCTTTTTTCGATTTCCAACAATGTTGGCATTTTTCGCTTCTTTTTCTTCTTAGGAACTTGTTTAATTGAATCTGCGACAAAGCTATGAATATTTGATGAATGAGAAAGTTTACAACCGTGAGAAACTTAACATACGGTGATGTATATGATTAACCTTTCGATAATAGTCATCAGGTTTGATGCTGATCAGGGTCCGAAACCAATCGATCGTAGCATAAAAATATGGAAAAAGTACGCCATTTTTCTGTTCTGTTTTGGTAATAGGAATGAAAAATGCTTCGACAGCTAAAGTTATTTCGCACGCGAGCCCCCACCGGGAATCGAACCTGGAACCACTTTCACCGTTGTTGAATGAGGTATCCATCCAGAGACTTTTTCTGTTTGTTTATTTGATATGATCTACTTTTAACTTCCTCGGTAAATTTTTTTTCGAACTTTAATTATCTGATTTCTAAAATTGTGGATATTTTCAATAAAATCTCGGACTAGAGTATACAATAAAAGGGATTTTCATTAATTCGCTTACTGAAGCTACTAGGAGCTGACTATTTTTGTTTTAAAGTTATTCCGCGAAGGTATATGATTTCCAGCTTTATTTGTTTAAGGTTCCAGGATGGTATAATGAGCTGATTACAGATGTAAATTTACAATTACCTTTATTCATTTACAATTTATGAAAAAAAGTAATGTTGCCAAGTCAAATTTAAGACGCAAAAATCTACTTAGTAGGAAGTCATTTTGGTTGTAACAAATATGTATACAATTTCTATCAATATGACGCAAGGAATTATGTATCATATTTTCTGAACTATTTTCTCAAAGATTTTTTTTGTATTGGCTTCTATATTTGTGAGTCAATATTACTTTCGTTTTAAGTATTTATTTCTGCATTAGATAATTAGTGTCCTATCACATTTGTTTGAAAATTTTACTATCTTTGAATTAAATGTTTTAAATCTTGTAAACTCACTAATGGCGAATTAAAAATTGAATCCATTCGTTTTGAGCGGTTGTATTTCAGATTTTATGTAAGAAATAAATGTGAATTAAAGATCGGAAAGGAAAACTGACCTATTCTCTCGGAATAAATTTTGAATGATGCCTTTGGATTTATTTTGTTCAGTAGCCTTAGTTTCTTATAATAATATTTATTTAATTAGTTTCATTGTAAATTTTCATTAACTAGTACTGTTAACAGTCGAAACAATGTTTATACTAGGAATTCTCTGTACATATTAGGCGCTCAGCTTTTAAAGAAGTACATCTACTTCTGTACCTTGCAAGCCGACTTTCGGCGTGTGGGAGGAGGTGTATCTCCCTGACTCTGCTTCCTTAATCGATTCGCTTTGCGTATTGTTCGCGGAAGAAAAGAATTCCTGAAACGATTAGTTCTAGCATCTATTTCTCTGATTTTTCTCTATGTCACAGGGAGGACTCATAATATAACGTAAAGTAAAAAGATGATTTTCTTTCGCGTTCGACCTTTTAATTTTTCATGCTCTTAGTCTCCCTTAGCTTTTGGTCATCATATTTACTTAAGGTAATAACAAATAACAAGAAAAACTCATCATTATATCTCCGAGAAATAGATGTAATTATGATAATCATGTGCTCTTGTATATCATATTCTGAATATCTCAGTCTAAATTCTCTTTCTTCTTTACATTGACTCGTATTTCATACGCCGCTTTGTTCGTCTACTTTCATTCACTCTGTGACTTTCTTGATCTTTCCATGCCTTTCTTAAATTTCCCATCACAATCGCATTTCCTTCCCTTTGTCCCGTTTTCTTCTTTTATTTCTTTCATCCATCTTCTAATTAAGGCGTACATTTTGCTGTCTCCTCCCTCATGGCCCTCGAGAGGTCTTTTTCCTGTCGTCAGTCACTTTTCGTTGACATTATTTCGGCATCATTTGCCCCTTTCGCATTTATACTAGCTCTTTCGAAGGTGTGAAATTGTATTCAGTAGGTTGTTGCAACTTTGTAGGGGAATTTTTTTAATACATATAATTGCTCACCATTATATAAATCGCCATTCACATTACTTATTTCGTTCTTTGTATGGTTTTCGTTCAACCTGGAGATAGTTTCCTATATTTCATCTAGAGTGGTAAAACAGCTGATTTTTCTACAGACGCTACAGACCTTAGGAAATATTTCATTTTTACAGTCTGTCCAGAAAAGAGCGTCTGAGATGGACTCACGGATAGCCAAATGGGCGTTCGACTTCAACGAGGAGCCTGGTTCGATTCCCGGTGGGGCTTATGATCGAAACGACTTCAGCTGTCAAAGCACTTTTAACATCACTAACACTAAGAGCATCTAAAGCCAAAATATGTCGCTACTTCTATTATTTATGTTTCCAGTTAGTTTTCGGGAGCTCTCGTCAAGTTTTTAATTTTAATTTGACCAAATCTTATCAATAAGGTGTCAATAATTAATAAGGTACCTATCGCTAGCTATCTCAACCTCAAGCCATAACAATACCTGTCATTATCAAGACGAAATCAATTATCTATTATTACTAAATAAACAATTTCATTAATTTATTTTTCGAAATTGATTATCGGTATATAAATTGCATATTGCATTTTCTCTTCGTGCAAAAGTAAGAGTTTGACGTTGTGGATAGTGTAATATAAAAGAAATTTATTTGAATGATAACAATGACTCATTTCTTAAATATCTCTCGGCCAAGGTTCGAGTTAGGTAATCGTTGTTTTAAGTTCATATTAGTTTCTGGAAATTTTATTTCCAGGAGGTAGCAGTCTTCCTTTACCCGTAAGGGTTGTTTAATTGAAAATTTAATTGAAATGGAAAATGGTTTAGACTAAAATTTTGCGGCGAAAAATTTTTGGGATGTTAGAATTTTTATATGAGGATACCAATAATGTTTTACATACAAATATATAAAACTTAAATAAAAATGTTATTTTCGCAAACTTCATTTTTATAAACACAATCAAACTCTCGCTCTCTTAAAATATTAATTTCAAATGTTTTAGTTGGAACATATCGTCAGTAATTATTGATAAATCCATATATTTACATCATATTGCATAAATCAAATGGTTTATAAATAACATGATGTGTAGGTTGGTTCAGGAATGTAGTGAATCGAACTTTTACAGGCAAAAAGCTTATAAATTAATGCTATAATAAATGATTAATGCATTTTAATTTAAAATAATGTTTTTTACTCAAATTAGAATGAATTTTAATGAATAAAGAGCAACGGATTCCCAGAAAGGATGTCCGGAGAAACGGACATGAAAGGCGACCATTCATGTTCATTCCTCCTCGAGAATTTTCCTAGGTGCACGCCTTTACATGCAAAGTCATTTCTTAGCACTTTTCCTCGGAGCCACGGAGTCCGATTTCGGTTCATTGTACGATAATGATCTGCCTCACTATTCACTAACATTTTCTAGAACTCAATGCACTCCAAGAATTACAGTCCGGCGGAGTTCACTTCTAAGTTGATTGGATTTTTAACTTTCTAGCAAGAGTTTAGCTTAGAGTTTAGTCTGCTCTGAATCTTGAAAGTAGTACCAGAACTTGGTTCTATGATTTCTTCGTTGTTGAAACGTAATCCACCATTTCCTCAGTGCTCTCCATAAATATATTATCTTTTTTGCAGTTCATATTTTTACGCTCCATTTTCCTTATCCCTGAGTTTTTCGGCTTCCTAAAAAATGTGGAAAAATCCCATCGTAATCTTTCAACATTTTTTATCGATAGTCCACTATTCATCGATGAACTTCTTAATAATGTTTTCATTAAATTTGTTCTGCTTTTCCATAATTCCGATAGTTTTAGCAGCCTATCAGAGCGGGGAAATAATTCAAAATTATGCTGATTTTAATCCGCAAGTACGAAAATGTGCAATGCATAAAGATTGTGATTGTGAAGATCATACGAGTAGAAACTTATGTAGAATGTATGCAGTCTTTCTTTTTGAAATTCCAAATATTCTGCTCGTCTCTTCATAACAATACTCATTATTTTCCCATACTCTCATTTTCTCTAATATATTTTCATTCAAACCCATCGGGTTTAGTCAGTAAAAATGTTTGATTTACTGTGAATTTAAATTAGGGTTTCAAAGTATTTAAATGAGGTATTTAATGTTGCACGTATAGTATTAGAAGTAAATGAAGTTTCTCTTTCCTTGCTAATATCTTCCTTTTTTCTGTAACTCCTACCAAATTTCCTTTTCCTGAATTATTTTTTTGCTTCGCTCTCATTCATTCATACATTTGTATGTGACGAAGATCCCTCTTCTTTTCTCTTCCCCCTTAAACGGATTCTTAACTTATATTTAAGGAAGGAAAATCCATTCGAACCCACATCTAAGTCGTATTGCAATCGTATTTCTCCTTCAAGAACGGGGGTTCTTTTGAGAAGAAGTTTTTCTGAAATATTGAATAGATGTAACTACTATCCACTGTTTTCACTATTCCTGTGCCTTGTTAGGAGGGTATTACCATCAAGTAAAATCAATGCCTCTAGTAGTTAGATTAGTTGTGAAAATGTTAAGGATTTCATTCTTAAACTACGTAATTTTACGATATTAAAAATGTGGTTACAGGTAATATCACTGATTTTAGCTAGGAGTTAATTTTAACTCTTAATAAAGCTCAAGGGACAATTTATTTACAAAGGCTTCGAAGAGGATCTTCTAGAGATAACGGCCGGACTCCGTTCCTTTCTCTTGAGATTTTCCTTACTTTGAAAGGCAAAATAATGGCCCCGAGGAAGGCATCGGAGAAAGCCTTTACGATAAGTGAAATTCAAGATGATGCTTCTCTCTAAAGGAAGATAGAATTTTGAGATTTTTATCCAAAACCACTCGAAATTGGTAAAGAGGAGAATAAGTTGGTAAAAGGATTGATAAATATTTTATGAAGCAGGTGTATGTCTGTATTCTATGGAAGACTAGCTTCATTTTAGCATTGTTTGATATTATCTCCTTTTGCGGTTAAGAATGATATTTTATAATAATAATGATAAAACGTCTTTATTAGGGCGAGATTGAGACTAGACAGTCTCTTCTTACATCCAATTCTTCGTCATAGAGAGCATAAAAGGAGGAACACGGAAGAAAACTACTTAGTGGGTTTGTAAACCTAAGTTGCCGCTTAGGAAAAAAATAACACCCCAGCAGGAAAACACCCCCAAAAAGGGGGGTGTGAAAAACCTGCGAAACATACAGATAGTTAGCTGAATTTAAGGAGAAGGCAGTTTAAAGAGATCTGAAAGGCAAAACAAGAACAATTTACATAGCAAATACAGATGGAGATACCCTTGTATAATAAGCAGAGCTTATTAACTTATGAATTATCTGAAAAGAAAAACAGGACAATGGCAGACATATATTAGTTCTTGCGTGTACAAGTCGTTTTTATTTCTTCTTTCATCATGAAAAGCTACCACAAAGTCGAGGCCGAAACAGTGGATTTTATTATATTAGTTCTGTTTTGCTGGATTAGTAGATGATTGTGGCATTTACGCTTAAAGCTATACGTGGATGGCAAGTTTTCCATACTTGGAGGAAGTGAGTTCCAAAGATTACTGGCTGTGACTGTAAATGATTTGTGAAATATTTCAGTTCTGTGCTGGGGGATCAGGAGTTTCTTACAACCGTGTTGCGGTCATGATTGCATCTAGAGACACAAATAAGGCAGGCATAAATGTATTGTGGAGACTTCGTGTTTAAAAATCTAAATGTGGATGATAGAATATGTTGCTTCCATCGTTATTCTAATCTAAGTAACGACAGTTTAGAGTAATATTCGGAAACGTGATCATATTTTTTCAAGTTGAAATAAACCTAAGCCTGCTTCCATTGCGAAGGAAATTTTCTTTGATGAAGAAAACTATTGAATATGTTAGTTATTACCGGTAATAATGTGTGCGTCAATTTGCTGATTATGAGAATGGCAATTCCATCAGCTCCCGAGGCTTTGGATTTTATGCTTTTAAGTGCCTTTAAGACATCGATTTGAGACACAGGCTTAAAGACAAAGTTAGCGTGGTGAGGTGGGACGATAATTTTCAAAGCCAGAGTATCTAATAAATGTCGCTTGCGATCGGGATTAATTTCTGTGAGTGGAAGAGAAAATTGTTCATTTAGAGAATTTAGACATTATTATTATTATTTATTCTTACGGCGAGGTTAGGCCAAAATGGCCTCTCTTCCACCTAACCTCTGGGAATATTACAATGTATAAAACTACTAATAATATATTAATAACTAAAGATTAACTTAAATCTATGTAAAAAAAGAAATCTCAACAATAATTCAAACATAAAGGTAAAATTCAAACATAAGGGTAAAAGAAATATTCTAAATACTGTATACAAAATATTGCTAAAATAAACTAGTACATAAAACTTAATATAGATACTTATAAAACTACAAAGATTTGGGTGTGGGGAAAAACTCCTCGACTGAAGGTTTTTGGAGAAAAACCCACGATGCGGGAAAACACCCACACAAGAAGGGGGGCAAAAAAAAACCGAGAAAACACAGAGGTGATAAAAGAACTATAAGGATAGATGATGGTGGAGGTGATATTCAACAAATTGTGTCATCACTGATGATTTATCGGCACATTCGTCCCTCGTCAAGTGTGAACACATTCATTAGAAGACATTCAGTAGAAAGCATCGGGGATTCTTTAGGTTTCCCTATACCTAGACAACGCAGTTCTTTCCATAAGGCTGCCGAGGATTTACATTTCGAAATAGAGTCCGCGAATCGAATTTTTGCGTTCTTTATTAATTGTTTCGTACGGTTTCTCAAGCGTTTATATTCGTTAAAGATTGCTGCATTCCTGCTACGTTTGAAGTGACGGAATTTTGAATTATTCGTATAGTATAAATTATTCGTTAATTTAAAAATGTCATCTAGTTTTAAACTGTGGGCTTAAAAGGATGTGCAAAATGAACTGAGTCATCGAAGCACCTTTATAAATATACCACTTCTATTTTATAAGAAAGTCGAGTCAGAAAGAATACAAATTAATAAGTACTACAAAGTTCGATAGTTCGATTTCGATATCGAAAATTTTTATTTTTGAAGAATTTTAGAAAACATTTTACGATTTCGGCTAATATAAATTTATCGTTCTATGCCTAAGAAATTTGAAGCAGTGTAACCTATACCTCAGTGAATAACTCTTTTAAACGACCCATTTACAACTACGGACTTTGTTTATTATTCTTAGTCCCCGTCCTTTTTCCAAGGATGTCAACTACTTCGAAGCTGTACAGGATAATAAAGCACTTATATTTCAACATATGAGCCTGATACAAACGTGACTGATTTACTAACAATCTCTCAGAAGGTTGAAGTTTGAATAAAATGGAATGAGAAGAAGCGCGAGTGACAACTGAGCTAATGTTGCCATTAGATAAGTAATTGCGCTTTGCGAGAAAGGAAATCCCTTACAGCGACGGAGGAAAGCGTTAGTGGCGTTAGAAGATAAGGAAGAGAGAAACGTCCTCCTGAGAAAAGGTCGATTGTGGAAGATTGTATCCGTTAGGATGAGAGACAAGGAGGTCGAACGAGGGAAGACGTAGTGAGAGGATAACAGATGCCGCGACGTGAAAGACACAGGGTTAGTTGGTACCTTCTCCTCTCAGGGATGTAAATGATTCAGTCTGTATGCAACTAAAGATTTAAAATTCTTCATTCTGATACATATTTATGCACTTCGAAGGTCAAAAAATTACGTTTTGCGGAGTTAACTGAAAGACTTGTATTCAAGCTTGCCGTGAATTGTTATCTCAGAAAGAACGCTGTCATGTACAAAAAATATACAAAGGAATAACGATTTAAAAGGTCATACCGGAAATAATTGATAGTATTATCACCGAAAGTACGGTCTTTAAAGCAAAACTTCATTAGCTCCAAGATAGCGCGACATTTCCCCAAAGAACGTACGCGGATCGCTTTCAAGCCTTCCATGAAACATAGGAACATCCTAAGGAATGAAAATATTTCATGGTGCGGGTAAAAGTTGCCTCTTTTCATGAAGACATACCACAAACTCATGCCAGAAAAAAATTGATAGGAATAACGAATATATTACTTAAATGTACATACGATACCCCAACATTGAGTAAAACCAATATAATTTATGTCATTATGTCATTTAATTTTAGGTAGCAATACGACTACATAGGAAATTAACATAAAATATCTTACAGTGCAGCGAAATCATATGCAAAACTATTTTAAAACGTAGTAAGGGAAAGAAATCTTTGAATGGTACTTTGTCTATTAAGTTAATTCTTTTAAATAAAAGTGACAAAATTTAAGACAAATGATCACCTGATGATGACCATTCTTCGAAATCGGTCGTTTTTGTTCAAAAATTAATTTTTCTGTAAACCACCAGAGTTTTCTATTCGTTTATGAATGACCTTAACCACTTGACTTAATTCTTGAGGTTTATGTAATATAACATCACATATATAAAAAGCAAATGTCTGTCCGTCTGTCTGTTCCCCTATTTATCTCAGAAACGGCTTGACTTAGAGATCTGCAACAAACTGCATTGTATTTCTACGATGCTGAAACTCCCAGGAAAACTATTTCCATCTCTGTAAAGGCCTGGGTTCGAACCCAGGAGCACAAAATATGTTTCCATTAGAGATATACGTAAATTACGTTTCAACACTTGCAGAGGTCGGTTTTTTTTATAAAATTAAATTAGAAACAATGGTCCTACGAAGTTGAGATAAGTGCCAAAAGAAAGGAAAATAAGCATAGAATCTTATTTTAGTCATGAATCATTAATATAAATTCGAAATTGCGAGAACTTTGATAAAATAGACGGAAAATTCGTAATTTTTTTGGGAAATAAACAACCCATCCCTTTGACGACCAAAGCAATTGTTGAACATTTATTTCATGAGTTTTCCCTTATAAATGCACGGGGATAATCAGTATAGTTTTCGATAAAAATGTACGTAAAATAGGTTTTCGTTACCTGCAAAGGTTGTTTCTTTTGCAAAATTAAATTAGAAACACTGGTTTTACGAGATCATGAGAAGTGTCAAAAGAAAGGAAAATGATATTATTATAGATTCTTATTTTAGTCGTGGAATATTGATATAGATCCGAACTTTCGAGGATTTTGATAAAACACACGGAAATTTTGTAAAATATTTGGGAAATAAACAACCCATCCCTTTGACGACTAAGGCAAAGTCGTTTCATGAATGAAAGTCAAAGTGAAAGGCAAAATCGTTACATGTTGATTTCATGAATTATCCCATATAAGTACACGGGGATAATCAGTTCTTATAATTTTTATAAGAAATGTAGGTAAAGTAGGCTTTCATGACTTGAAAACAGTAGAATAAATATTATAAATAATGGTAAGAAATATATTGAGTTATTATGATCTTACGACGGACTGTTTTTGTGCTTAGAAGGACCAGATATATACGATAATAGATACATTTTTAAACTAAATTAAGTCCCGTCATGCTTGAGGGGGGCGTTTACTAGTTTTCAAATAATATATGGACTGTACATGACACCTCTGAGCTCTCCATTCTCCAGTTTTTGCTAATCAATTATCTGTTTTAAAGATATAGCATTAGTTGCAAATGAAATGTGATACATCCATCCTTATCAATCTTGCTTTTCCATTTCAAGACTAACTCATTACTTACCCCTATTTTTAACATTATTGCACTATACTTACTTCAAATTTTGATAACGAATTAAATTTGAGAAAGTGGGAGAAGTTCACCTTTTATGATTTTCAATTTATTTCATATAATCACCTCTTATATCGAACACACGCCCGAACTCGCGCGCTCGTCCGTCTTTCTGAGGATTGAAAATTGAGCAGATATCGGTAAACTGTATTTACCATCCTACGCGAGGTTCATTTTTTCGCCAAAAATGTTCTCGCTTCATGTTTCTGTAAAGGAAACCAAGTCAAACCCGATAACCATAAATTATTAAGATTGCTTCCAGTTGTTATCGAAGAGAGAACAAAATAAGGCAAATGAAAGGCAAATTCCTGGTTTAAGAAAAATATTGGAACAGGATTTACAACGTACGTTGAAGGAAAATTTTATAAATGATCCAATTCGGAGAAACTTGATGTCCATAATCCTTTCATAAAATTCGAATCCGCCGAATCACTATTGAAAAAACTACATTTATGTACGGAAGTAGAAAGAATATTGACAACAAATTAGATTTTAATTTCGATATAGGAGACAAGGGAGTATTTCAACTCTTAGGACACGAAAATAAATCGAACATTTTGGGAAAATTTATAGTTTTCTTCTTACGTAGCTCCAAATCATATCTCTTCTTTGAGAAACAACTAAAGATGAATTTGAAATATAATAGGAGCTTTCCGTGGAAGAAACTATAGAATATTTTTCCACATAATGTGTAAGTATCAATTTTCAGAAAGAGGTACTATAATGCTATATTTATACGAGAAGTACGTCTTTTACGATTAAAATATATGCTATCTATTTTTCATCAAGCTTTATTACGTTAAAGTTAATCCATTCGTGGCATTAAGTGTCGTTATTCTTACCTTAAGTGGGAAACGCGTTATTTTTAGGTTTTTAATGCGGTCTTTACGTTACCTCCTGAACAAATGCTAGTATTCAGACGATTTTGTTTTCCAATCTCGTGTATTACGTCAATCGAAAATAAAATGGACAGTATTCTACCCATGTTTACCTAGTGGTTAAATTCTTTTTCCTTCATACAATTTCGATGTTAAACTAACTCAGTGTGGGCAATACGCCGCACAATTACGGACGTGGTTTGGAATGGGGCCGAATTGCACTTCATGTGGCATGACGAAGGGAAAAGGTTTCTCACCCCTGGCTTGCTAAATTTTTTATGATATTGATTTAAATGGGCGTTTAACTCTATAGCGGAAGTTTGTAAATCAAACTTAAGTCGTAGAAATTTATTATATTTTAAAATATAATTTCATATGGAGTTTTACGAAAGACGATGAAGCTATATTGATTGCTCGCATTAGTTATAATACAAACGCTTTTAAAAATTCTGCATGCCGTGTAATCGGCAAAAAATATTGGCACGCTAAGTATATATCGGAGGGAATTGAAGCAGGAGTAATAAAGTAAGAGTGGCGAATTTATAGATTTTTGACGACATTCATCTTTTACTGAAAGTTCGTGAATTTCCACTCTCACTGGGTTTGATCTGTCGTCCATTTCTTTGGTCAAATCTTCTCCAATGAGATATGACGGAACTCTTAGGTTGGAAAAACACAAACGAGTGTCACATTTATTTTATTCTACGAATTTATCGATTAACGCTGAAGGATTCGGTGAATTGACACCATCATCAGGTAAATAGGAGTGGAAAGTATAAAATTAATTAACTTATGTACTTGAGATTCATTTCTTTTACAGTGTACCACCTTCATTCACCTATTTCTCCCCCTCCCCTATTTTCTGACTATTGGCTGTTTTTATTTTTCTTTACTTGATGCGTGAACACATCAGAACCATGGTCGTGCATTTATAAATTTTTGGAAAAATAAAAGCGTAACATTTCTTTATGAGGCGAGAAGTCACCGCAACTAATTAGTCAACCATCTTTCGAAAACCTTTGTCAGATGTTTATGGAGCAAAGACAAGTACTTGAAAAATAGGCATTATAGAAGGAATTTAAAGGAGAGATCAAAGAGGAAAATTCGATTGATGAATAAAGATGAAATGCTGCCGAGGGAAAAAAGAAGGTAAACGAAGGGGATTTAGGTGGTTTCGTAGGTGAAAGTTGCAGTGTTAGAAGTAGTTCTTGCTTCGAGGGGCTTGTGACTGATATTCATCGAGATAGGGAGAGGAATAGATAAAGCGTAAGAACAGGTTCGGAGGAAAATAAAAAACGGATGGAAAGGGGGATTGGATTCTCAGAGGCGAAGTGTTTATGACGTTGTCTGAGAGAAGGAAGGAGGAAAGGAAATAAATCGTTAAAGGAAAGATGAAGGAAATAAGCGAATTCGGAAGAAGAAATAAATACAATGAAAGAGCATATGGGAAGAAGGAGCCCTGCTTTGCTCCCCTAAGGGCTATTCAAGTAAGCTTTACCGCCAGATTAATTAATAAGATCTTTGTTAGATAATGAAGGGCTACAAAATGTCTAGCAGTAATTACATCGAAAAGCCCACGGATTTTAGCCTTTGAGTACTGAAAGGTGGAAACAGTGTTTAAGAGCGGCTTTCTCTGCAACTGTTGTTGCAGTAAATATGGATATTAAATAATGCCGTCTGCGTTGTGAAATATAAAGGAAAAAAACAGAATATATCGGCAAACGAGGTGGTAGAAAAAGGGAAGTATAGAGGAGACCTATCGAAAAATTTGTTTAATTAACTCAAATCAACAGCCTGTTACTTAACGTAAGTACTCTTATAGTAGTACGGAGGAGATAATTTAGGTAGATGAGGGAAAGAAATTGGTCTTCATCAAGCTTTCTTCGTTGATATTTGCAGTTATGTTTCTTATACTGACTATCGACAAAAACTTCTCGGAATTCTTTCGTTTCGAATATTTTTTCGAACATTTCTCAGGAATCTTGCTATGATTATTTTAGATTTATAGATCCATTTTCTCAACCAAAGGGATCCTCTCAACGACTAAATTTGGCACTGTGCAAGGGAAGGGCGGAAAATAAACCGCTTCATTAGCCCGAAAATATAGTTGCATTCATTTAGAAAGCTGTCTATTTTGTCTTTTATCGTAGATAAAAGTAAATAGAAACTTCCAGCTTTCTTCAACGCCAAGATTTGAAGATACTTTTACCAAAGATTACTTGCAAGTTCTCTCTTTAAATTATCGAAATATCTCTATTCTTGTACAGTTGATGAAATAGTATTTGAGTTTCACTCACCACTACCACATTTTCATCTTGATTACTGCGTTACTCAATTTCACATAAGGGAAAACTCGATCAGTATATGTTGTTTTCGCGGACTATTGTGCATTTAAGAATTAATTGAAGGTTTTAATCCGAGGGTAATCACCGATGACGACATGTTTATTCCCCGTCGAATTCTCGATTTTATCCAGATTTTTAATCATTCGTGATTTATCTCCAGAAAATTAATCGAGCAAAACTGAAAGAAATTAGTCTGCATTAGAACCAAATACGATTTAATATAATTTTGAGTTGGTGTTGTCAGTGAAAATGAAAACCTCGTAGTTTTGAAGTGAAGTTCTCATTTTGTATGATTCGTTTTATAATTAAAGTTACTGGAAAGTTGATCAAAGTTGTTAATCACTAAACTGTTTCAGGAATAAATCGTGTTGGTAAAAAGAAATTTTGGCGGTACTCAAATTGTCGTGTATATGAAATGCAACTACTCCATAAATTGACATTGTAACGAAAATTATCAAAACAGTAACTGTTTTGAATACAACATTTTCATTTTGCTGTATGGTGGTAAACTAAAGCATTTAAATTATAATCATTATAAATACTATGTAATTCAGCTTACGTAAGTTATATATCTCTTACGCTGTGTATTTAAAGCTTGCCGTAGTATGACTAACGTCTGGTGGCAGCCTTATGTCCTTCCACATCAACTCTTAAGACATTAGAAAATATATACATACACATTATGTCATTATATATAGTAAACGTGTGTTATCTTCATAACACATATTTACAATGCTTTTGGGTTCCACCTGAATAACCCCATTACTTAAATATTTATGTATAATTCCACTGTCAAAAGTTTAGATTATTTTCCAGACTTAAAAAGTATGATACAGAGCATCGTATATGATCGTTTATGATACACTAAAGTGATATTTTTGCTATAGGTTATTTACATTAGATTTGCATACATTCATATTCTCATGAGAAATTCACACATGTTTCTCTAAACTCCTTATTCGTTTTCGGCTAGTGCTTGAAATTATCTTCAGCTAACATATTCCATTCTTTTACCCCTCTTTTAAGAAACTAGTATATAATCATATCAGTTCATCGTTTCCTTGATTTCAACTTTTCTTTGTGATCCACGTGCAACATAATTGGGTTTTTCTCATATATTTCTTACATCCCTCCAAGCTTCGTCAGCGTTTTCTTCCTCAAAACTTCCTTCTAGTCTATTGGATTTTCTCTTATTTTCTAAAGATTCCCAAACCAGAATTTCTAACAATTTCATCACGATATCCTCTCTAGTGTGTCTAATTATTACACGACTAGTAGCTGTTCGTATAATAAATGTTAAAAGTATGTAGCAGTCTAAAAGTGTCTTTGTTCCTTCTCGCAGAATATCTTTCGTACTCGACATGAGGTCACTTCTTATGGTATCATCTTCAGGTCATTTGAGCGATGAACGACGTGCTGAAGATCTGACTAAGGGTTCCGAACCCATCTTTTCCCGATAACTAAAACGACACTCTCAGTTGTTCACAGGAAGCGAAGCAGGTACGCAGTGAGACCCTGATTCTGGATAATATCGTGTTCTACTTGCGATATAGTTTTTGAGTCTACCAAGGCAGTACTTCCCAAGTCGTTGGACGTGTGACACGAGTGGTGTCCTCTAGATTTTTAGGTGGGAGGTTTATGTCGCTATATTTTGTACGATTCGTCCATTTATCTTTCAAATAATTTCGTTCTTCGTTACTTAATTTTCTGAGAGTTGTACTGATTTTTATCAGGAAACTACACATTCGTAAAATATTAAATTTCGTCAATTACCAACGAGATATTTGCTTCTTTGGAATTTTGCTTTAAAGAGGATGATGATGTAGAGCTTGGGGTCATAAAGGTTGGAAACAGCAGAACTTAAGTTGTATGGAGGGGAGGAAAGATTAATTGGATATTCCATCGCGCTGCTGTAATTAAATAGAAAGGTAGTATAGAAAAGTCAACTTGAGCTGTAGGTTCAAGAAGAGCGATATATTTCGTTAGTCTAAGAAAGGAAGAGGTGCGTTAATTTCGATAGGAGTGCTTAGCATGTCATTTATTTCGTAAGGAAATTACAAACGTATTTTTTATTTTTCCATCTGTTTCATATATAATCGATCGATGTTGATGTTCGCTGTTCGTAGATATGAAGACGAAGTTTTGATGTTTCAAATTTTGGATTTTCGTTTTGGATGAAGACGAAGTTTGGATGTTAGGCCAATTCTTACGGCCGTCCCAGAATAGATTCCCTGATCAAACTGTCCACCACTTTTAATTATGTATGTACAAAGGATGAAAAAAGATGCATTACAAGTAGTGTTAGCCAAGAAAGACTATTTTGAAGACATGGTGTCATTTCTTAGAAGGTCTGGTCTGCACTGTCTGGTACGTACATCTTAAAAGAAAGAACACTTCGTAAATTCCACAGCAGTTTTTTTTTACTATTTTCGTCAACGAATTGACATCTTCTGGTATCCTGATGAATTTTGAAACAAACGTTTTTAAGATGTGTGTTGAGTTCCATGAAGTTGCTTGTTGCTCCGTGGTTGGACAGAATATCTTTATTTTCGTTTGTATTTATAATTACAAACGTGAAGTCAATTTATGATTCGTAAAATATCCATAGAACGATACAAGTAGGCGTACTTCTACATCGTAGCAGAATCTTGGGGAATTTTTTTTTATTCAGCCAAACATTCTTGTAAGTCGATTGTAAGGATTGTATTCTTATGCTTCCTGTAAACAGGAGAAAAAGATGCGGCGGAAAGCAAACCAGGAAGACGAAGGCAAGGGAAGAAGTACTCGGAACCTTATCGACAAATAGCGAGAGTTTAAAGAGGTCATGGGAGGATGTACGAGGGGAAGTTTCCTTTATTGGAAGAGATAGAGCTCGACTAGTGCCGAAAACCCGGCTAAAGGCAAGAGAGAGAACGGAATCCTAGCTTAACTTCCGCCTTGAAGAGGTTAGGTCGTTGCCTAAGGAGGAGAAATGGCGGATCTCCGTGCAGAAAACCTCGAGATGGAATGGGAGGAGAGAATGCGCCTGGAACGAGAAGACGTTACGGATATGGCGAAAGTACGGAATGAAGATGACAGGAATCAAGCAGAAGGATCGATAGAGCTGTGAAAGTGGGTGATTTTGGATAAACGAGGGGAGTGGTTGAGAGGATTGGGGTAAAATGGCTTACGAGGAAATAAAATCTACAGCATTCGTGAAAAATGTTAAAGCAGAAGGCAAGGGATGAAATCGACTGTCCTTTTTGCGGAAAATTATTGAAAGAGAATTTAGGGTGAATGAGCAGGCGAGGTTCGTGAGAATATGATGTCGGGTCGAAATTTAATAATTTTTGCAGCCATGCTCTCTGTGAGTTCATTAAGGACGTCCGGTGGTTATATTTCTGCTTTATTGTTATGCATGAATTTTCTGGGAAAGCTGAGGATAAATGATATTCAATTTGTGTTTGATTTTAATTTGAGTATTTCAGTAAGGATCTCTTTGTTTGTATGCTCTTGGAAGTAAGCTCTTCATATTTCCTCTGCTACATCAAGCAAAAAATTCGCCCAAATTTTATTTTGTTCCGTAATTAGTTGTAGAGAGTAAGAGCGGTATAAAATCATTATTTTTTATCGATTAGAGATGAAGGGAAAAATGAAACCCGAACGTGATGCTTTCTGAGTGATTACGAGATAAAGGAGGGAATGTACATACGGATTGTAATCAGGGAAATGAATCAGCCAGAAATCCAAATGTTAAAATTATGGGAAAGTCCAGAAATTTGGAATTTGATACTGAGTAACTGTTATATTTTGAGAAGTCTGTTAAAATTTCACATTTTGAATGAAACGTCAGCGTACATTTTCGTACGGAATTTTTTGAATTGGTCGATATTTTATATAAAGATTTATCCTTTAGATTATCCACACTATACAAAGAAATATTGCATTTGAAAGTACATTCACAAATATAGTAGTAATGTTTTATTAATATCCACTTTGTGATAACGCTCAAGAGGTTTTTCTGTTGATTGTTTTTGAAAATCACTGGTGATATCGTTTTTAGGTTTGCAACAGTATTTAATAATGGAAAAGGTCCCCAGCTAGTACAGCCAGTGCGATTGTAACTTATTAACATTTTAGATGTTAATTTCAACCTCGATTTAATTTAAACAAGCTAAATTAAAGACATTATAATGCATAGTAATAATAATCATTGCCAAACCTTAATTCTAACAATAAAATCAAGTTTTAGCCCAGCAGTTAGAATAAATCTCATTCCATTAGGACTTTTATTCCTTTCAGCGTTGATAAAATGACGAGCTTTTATCTGCGATGTAGCTGCAGACGTGATTCCTTATTTCGAATCATGACACGTGCCGATTAAATATTAACTCCAAAGGAACAGAGGGAAGCGATCTCGGGTGGTTCGATGGAAAAGCAAGGAAGACCGAGAAATAAATAATGAAACTCCTTTTGATTTTTCCGATGGGAATTGCGAGGAAGCGAAAGAGTTGAAACAACGTGCGGAAGGAAAAGGGATGTGAGAAATCAAGAAGGGGAGAGATTTGGAGTGGAGGAAAGCACTCCTGCGGCGAGAGTGTTGACAGATTGGGTTGATTCGGGTCGATTCGTTTATTGAGGAAAGAGGAAAAGAGAGAAGAAGAGTAGATAGAGAGTGAGAGATTTTCAAAAATTTGTTTTCCTCTCCTTTTTATAAGTATCTGTATCCGTGTTCGTTCAGTTAAACAAACCATTTCCTCCGTCATATCGAGAGGCGCAGTCGGCAGTGAGAAACCAACCTTTCACGGGGGCGTGACGGCAACAGTTTCGATTCCTTTCTTCCTATTCCAAGGTCCCATCCAAGTGATACGGAGTGAAAAATCTTCCGTTCGGTCCTGTTTGTTTATGGATGGTGAGCCGTGGCTTTCGGGAGCGAATATTTTTGCCATGGACTGGGCTTTTCTGAAAGCAGTGAAGTATGGAAGGTGTCTCAGAACAAAATGAATAGAAACTCCTTGTGTCTTTCTTATTTCGAAGTATGTTCGAAGATTCAATCTTTAGCTGCCGAGGAAAGTTGATTTTTATTATGATATGTCTATGTCTATGTCTATGTGTATACCCTGCTAGCCACCTTTCGGCGTGTGGCAGGGGGTGCATGCACCAAGACTCTATTTACCTAGTCGATTACTTTCGCGTATCGTTCGCGGAAAAAACGAATTCTTGAATCGGTTCGTTTTCGCATCTATTTCTCTTATTTTCCTCGCTGTATCGG
>KZ308123.1:1812448-1836223 GCA_000376725.2 Ladona fulva | reverse complement strand
ACCGACATTTTGAACACAATAGACTATAATAAATATGTTAAGACGTAACTCGTGGAAAGCCTTCGCTAATAAAATAAAAATTACAAAGATTAGAGTTTTATTTTATTAACAATAGAGTATCTTTCGCCTTCTTCGTTCCGGGATCGATGCCTGTGTGTCTATGAGGAATTATCCTAAAGATCTATTTTATAATCTGCTGGGTTTATCTTTTGTAAATATAACCGAGGAATAATGAAAGTACGAGACCGAGTTGAATATCAATGGATGATTTTTGACGAAAAGTCGTTACTTATATGGTCATTAATTGTCTCCGAGTTGAAATTACGCAGTCAAATGCGCCAAAATCTTGTCACTTTTGAAGGATGTCGCTTTCATTCTCTTCGCCATGATTAAAGTAGAGTTATCGTTTACTTTCTCAACGCAATAATAATATCACAGAAGAAAATAGGCCCATAACTAATCTGCGAAATTTAGACGGATGACCTTTCCTAATTGCACAAAGAATCTTATAATTTCTGATATCTTCACCTTTATTATCTTCTCTCAAATACAGAACATCAATCTTAAAACTTTCATCATTATTAAATCAATCTGTTTTCAATGGATAGATAAAATAGATTTTTATGTTCCCAAATATTACAAATAAAAGTTCCGTTTAAAAGAATTATTTATCTTATCAACGGTAAATGTAGTTAGTCAAAGTATATCAAGAGAAGAACCTCAAATCATAGCTTTCTAATCTTTTTAAACCCACAAGGGCATTTCTTCCTACAAATGTATGATTATGGTCAGACACATTTCCCAAGAAGCATCCTCAGTAGCAGAATTTGACGGCAACGCTTAAGTGCAGGAAATAGCAGCAGGTCTCAAATACCCTCACGAAAGAGCCCTGTGGAAGTTTTACCACTTACAGAGCTTATTTCAGACTAGTGATGCTTAAGCTCGACAATTTTCAAAATGTCGAGTTCACAAGCATTTCCTGAAATAAAGCTCGTGTTACCGAGCTACCCAAGCTTTTCAGAAAATTTCTAGAGGTAATAATGCAACAGATAGTAATTAATAATTTTATTGTTAAATACAACTGGGTATTTTAATGAATCACAGCATACAAAAATTCGTTTCAATTATTCATTCAATACTTAGAATTTACTTGTAAAATAATTGTTAAATAATATATAATTAAAACAAATGATAGCGTCAAATTCGTCACATGATCCTTCTTTGAAAAGTGGTATTTCAAAAACTAAAAAGCATTTTTACTTTGGGCACTAAAACGTTTTCTTTTAACTGTAATTAAATTAGTGCCTAAGGGAACGCATGCGTTCACTTTTGTGTTGAAGTTCGTTGGGTACTTTTCAGGGAGCCAAGAAGACGTTTAAGGTTGCTTAAAATCAAACCAGTGTTTTCGTATTAATTTATTTACTTTCCTATTGATCTAGGGGTATTGTGATTATTAGCTGGCACTGCTTCCTCGATGGATTGAATTAATTTGATTAAGAAATCAGATTAATCAACCCATACTCAACTGTCAAAATATCATGCGTACTTGAAGGAGATCTTCTGAGTTGTGTTGAAAATATAAACATTTCATGAGTCATCGCGAGTTCACATTTTGAAAAACTTACTATGCAGAAAAACCCAAATATTCTTGCGGGTCAATTGTCATCTCAAAGATTAGTACTCCTTTTGGTGATAGACGCAATCGACAGCCACAGAGGTACCCAGAATTTCTCTTTGATCCTCTTGCACCGGTCTGAAGGGTTACGTCCCTATTGCTACACTTCTTCCAGGAAGATTATATACGAGGCATTACCCTTCCATTTGAATGGGTAAGGAAGTCAGCATCACCCATTGTTAAGGAAGCACTTCCATACGCTTGAGTAGATTAAGAGCGTGACATTGTCACACTTAGGACTTTCCGATATGAACGCATAAGATATTAGACTTGAACCTCCTGTTCCATCTTTAAGCTTACCATTAATGTTTCAAAATCGTTACACCAACATTACACCAGTTGTTAATCAACGCTTCTATTACCAAACTGAATCAACGTTCAGATTTTAATTTTGCAAAAATGTTTTGGCTCTAAGCACAATATTTTTCTTAAAAAACTCAAGGTCTAGTTTAGTGTCATTCAGGAATATGCTCCATTTTTGTTTTGGCACAGTTTGTTTCAAGCCAACAGTAGTAACCAATATCCTCAGATGGCGTCCCTCCAGTGTCGAGAAAATGGTACGTGGGTAGAAACGAATAATATCTACGAATTTCCGAGGGACAGTTAGTATTATTTTATCTCTATTTTCCTCATTATAACAAGTTAAATATGTTATATTTTTACAATAAAATGCTACGCATGTTTTTAGAAAGGTAAATTACTTGACACGCGTCATTGTGCGTTATTAGATTCATGAGAAACCTTCCTCTATGAGCAATATGAGGATCGCAATGGAAGCTAACACATAACAAATATTGTGCAATTTAAGAAACAGTTATAATTTTTGAGAGGCTGCTTTAAAACTTTATCTCTAACCTTTTCTTTTCTGCACGCTTTATTTTTGTGGAATAGAGTTGTCAGTCGTCTTACTGAATCAAATTTGAAGAGCATTACTGGAAGTATCAATTTCAATGGTAATGTCTTTTCTTATAATCATTATGCGGAAAAGGATTAACCCAAAAATAATTATATATGCTACCAAGGAAATTTTTCTGTATTTTTCTTTCTAAATCCATGCGGAAAATGTCTTTTTGTGGAGATGAAAGGAAAGGAAGCCTATAACGATGAAGAAGTTTTGATGGATACGGGAGATTTGCTCTTTGACGAGGAGATGTTAGGATCATATACGTTTTCAGTAAACGAAACCCATGACCCCGACATAATCATCAACGACCAGCTTTCCCCCTTCAGCCAACATTGTATTGTAATACCTCCCTGTCTGACCATTATTCTTTTCTACTCATCTTTATTCTGTCTTTTTTTAGTCTGCCATCTTGAATATAATCACTGATATTCCCGAAAGAAATTTTTTGTGATACATTGAAGAGTTTTGCTTTGGTATTATTATGAATTCATGCAGAAATGTCTCCTCCAATCGTTAATTCTGTCGCATTTTATTTTCTTGTGTTGTATTTTGAAGAATCTATCACATAAATTTTACTTTGATAACCTGCACTTTGGCAGACCTGGATGAATTAGACCGTTACCAATGAAATGTATTCATATTTAATTTCAAGTCATATACATAATTTAAAGTAATTTCATTCAATGTGTTTTAAAAGCCTGAAATGGATCATCTTTCATAGATAATATGCAAGGTAACATACCCTCGTAAGATACCTCATCTAAAAGCATTACGATGAGCCATAGGCTCAAACGAGCTTATGAGAGAGTGTATAGAGTTGCTAGAGGGCCCCAGCTAAGTATTATAGTCGTGTGCAATCAATTATGCCATATAAAGCTCCAAATACATTTCGAAATGGAAATGAATTATATTTCTTTTGTCCTTTTATCAACTTCACTTAGTTTTCATCAGTATCGCATTCTGTTTAAAAATATTTAACGGAATCCAGTCGTAAGTATATCGAATACTTTTAAGTTGGAAATCTATTGTTTTCACGTTAGAATCGTCTAGCTAGCTTTTCCTGGAATAAAATGTTTACGTCAATTCCATAAGTAATTCTCTCGCTTAGTAAGTTGTAATAACAGAGAGATGGAGTGTTCGGGTCAGTTACAATTTTACAGATTCACCCGCAGAGTGGTCCATGTTAATGTTATTAATGCAAGGAAAAGTTTGTAGGAGTATATCGCAAAGCAAAGGTTTCCCAACCAACGGTCGCAACCCGAATGGAAAAAGTTCGAAGTTTCTCGAGGCGATGAGAAATAATCATCTAACGCCGTAGTTAAGTATCTGTACAAACAAGAAGTTCCTCCATGAACTCGAAACAACAGTTTGGGTAAATGAATTCATGAATGAATGAAGAACACTAAGGCGAGGTTAGGCCCAAGTTGACCTCTCTTCTATGTAACCTCAATTATGAATAAAAAAGTAAAATTAAATATCTAGAATTAGAAGACAGAATATAACAGGAACACAAAAAGACTGGGTTTGTAGGGAAAAGCTTCTCAACTGAAGGTTGAAGAAGGCGAAAACGCCACTGTGCGGGAAAATACAGACAGAGAAGGGGGTGAAGAAACGGGCAATATAGGGTTAACATACAGTGAAAACATAGAATGAGTGATCAGGAACAATAATTTCGTGGTTTCGAATGAGCTCTTACCTTCTTTGAAAGAGAAAGCAATCGTAATTAGACAATTGAAGATTATTCGTCGGTGATTGGAATTTAGGTACAATAAAGAGTGATTGGAATGAGCTGCTCCATCAGAAACTTCAGTAAATTTAATGTTTTATTTATTATTGATTTATTTAACCAAAATAGGTAGGGCCCACTGAGCTAAGTTTTTATATAAACATAATAAATGCGCTCGATTACATCCCAAAGTCCCCATAAATATTCATTTACTAGATAGTTACAGTGGTTGACGCAAATAGTAAAAATGGACGAACACAACCATCCTCTGATCAGAAAAATCCAATCCCTTGACTCAAATCCAATCCCTTGACTCGAATCCAATCCCTTGACTCGAATCCAATCCTTGGACTCGAACCCTTGACCTTGGGCTAGTAGCGCTATTACGCTAACCATTTAATCACGAAATTCAAAAATGTTTAACTTTTACGTAATTGAGTAAGATTTTTATCTATTAATATCTTCATTTATGAAGATATGTATTATGAGTAAAATTTATTTAACAGTATTACTAAACTGAAATGGTCCCGATATTATGCACCGGCAAGCCTTCAAGGTTTAATTTTTCCTTGAAACGATTCTGCTTTTCCGAATTTGATACCTCGTAAACGTAATGCTCTTCATTAAAACTGATATTGCAATTTCCATTCCCTCCGTTATATATTAGGATTGAATTCGCATCAAGGTACAGAAAAGGTCTTCGCTTTAAATGAACAGCGAAGTATGATAGAGGAATTAAAGGGAGCAGGTCATTTGAAATACAAGAGATGATTTTTTATTTAATAGGAGACTTCAGGGACCATGGAAAATAGGGAGGAATTCATTTTTCGAGAAAGATGTGGAGCGATTAGGGAAGGTTGAATATTAATTTCCCCATAAACTCAAAAGGAATCTCGAACCACTCTTAAAGTGAGTATCCCATTCACTTTTAATCGATTTCAGCCTTTGTCGCCGGGAAAGAGGAAATGAACAGAATCGCCCTCTCGTTTGCGATGACTTATAATATTTCTTGTGTGTTCCTATTAATTTCTTTATAAATGCAATTAGTTAAATCAATTTAAAGGTTTACCTCCATTATTATCTGTCCGAGGAAGTTTCAATCGTTTTAATTGATTATTACGTGTGAGCTAACGCTCGTGATCATAAAACGCTACCTATTTGTTATCGTTCTGATCTGTTCAATGAGGTTATTCACAGCGATGTACGTAATGACCCTATTAATATTCCAAAAATGATACTGTGTTTATTAATGAAAGTAATATCTACTTATTTTGTACACATTATGCATATCATACTTCATTAATCAGAAAATCATGCGATGAAACTATAAATTATTCCAAATACTCGGATATAGAAAATATTGATACAAGGTTGTACAACATTTGTGAATTTTCCTTGAAGGTACAATACAAAACTATTATGTATGAATTAAGGTTGATATCGCCTCTTAGTAGCCGTGATCGTATAGTGGTTAGTACTTTGCGTTGTGGCCGCAACAACCCAGGTTCGAATCCTGGTCACGGCAGAAAGTGAGGCTTATGTTTTACCCCCTGTCGCACGCCGAAAGGCGGCTTGCAGGGTATTAATGTAGATGTTAAATTTTTAATGTAGTACTATTCGTTTATTATTGTGCAGTAGCAAAATTCCAAAGCAAGTTTAATGAAAAAATAGCAGAAGGCATTCCAGAAATAACTGCTGTGACATGATGCTTTACGAGAAAACAACGTATCTCAATAAAAGCTATGCATGTTTTATTAATTTCAACTGAAAGATTCAAACTGTCCATTCCAGATATTGCAAGAATATAATAATAATAACATTGTTCTTCACTTATTGTTTAATTTTTCGCTGTAAAACAAATTATTAGCAGTGATGATAGGAGTCTCCGTTATCAGGACGTGGGATAACATCATTTAATCAGAAACTTGAACGAAATGTAATCAGAAAAGTTTAAAAATATGCATCATCGACAAACTCAGATTTCCATCACAGAAACATATATGATAGACCTTCATCAAAATCGATCAATAATATTTCATTTTCTTTCCATTTATCAATAATAAACTGATTTCTGTATTTAATCCTGTACGATCTTTTAAGTAATGTATTAGAAATTGGTTTATCAAAATTATATCATTTGAAGATCGAACTCAAAAAAATTGCTCTCAGTTTCTGATTTGTGTGTGTTTCAAAGTGTGCTGTCAGCCTCGCATTCTCCTGCAGACGCTGGACTGAGTGAAGGAGTTTGAAAGTTGATAATTCTCTCGGCGAGAAATCTACCGAAAACCCTCACCGTAGATTTCGCCCAACTCTGCGAAGCAAAACGAGAAGGCTGGCTTTCCCTCTAGCTCCCTGCTTTCCATTTACAAATAGCAGCCATATATCGTCTCTCCCACGCGAGAACTACCGAAGCACAAATTTAGCCAATTTTACAACTAGTTTCGTGGGTTTTTATCATCCTTCTTACACAATTTTTCTAGGCTTAAATTTATATCTCAAGCCTTCGGCGACGTACCCTGCTCATGAGTTCGTGAATATAAAAATATAACGGGAAATATGTATTTTTCAAGCCCTAATTTTACACTCCTGGCTTTGGTAAGCTGGCGACGATATTTCGTCTAAATTTCTCTCGTCTCACCTCTGTTACCCCTTTCCTTTCGTTCTCTTTGCCTTTGGTTGTCTTCGACGCCTTTTCTGACCATTTGGTTCTGTCTCTCGGAGTTCTCTCTCGCATTGTCGAGAAAGGACACTTTCTTGAGTTTGAAGTGAAGTTCATCCCCTTTTTGGGATTCAAAGTGCTGTAAAGTTATTTCGACTCGTAGGAAGGTAACGTCGTTTAACTTCATAAAGTAAAGTTTACTACTGTGGGTTCATCAAAGATATTCATTATGACTTAGGATGGGTTTTGGATTTACTGGAAATAATTATTACTGCGTTAGTTACGATACACTGTGTCAATAATATTGTTTTTCCAAAGCGTCATTATTTTTTTTCTCATTTTAATCGTCATTGACTTCATGAAATCACGCTTTATTTAGAGGGAAATTTTCATCCCTTACTTATTACTTTACCATTAAATTCAAAGTAATGTTGTATTAAAATTATTTTTACTTCTATGTCTATGTATATGTAAGTACCCTGCAAGCCGCCTTTCGGCGTGTGGCAGAGGGTGCAACTACCATGACTATTTCCATAATCGATTACTTTCGCGTATCGTTCGCGGAAAAAATGAGTTCTTGAATTGATTTGTTCTTGCATCTATTACCGTGTGATCTTTCTCGCTGTATCGGAACGGTCTATGTAGCATGGTGAACGCATTATGTCATCTCTGAACCTGATTTCTCTCAATTTATCCAGTAAATTAATACTTTGTTGAAATCTTTCAATTTCTAAAGATTCCCATCTTGCGTCCTGAAGCATCTAGGTGACGCTGTCTGATTTATCGTAGCAATTCTTCACAAAACATATTACCTTTCGCTGCACCTTTTCTAATTCTCAAATACAACACCTATGGTCCATAATGGGCAGGGTCCCATACACTATAGGCATACTCAAGATGAGGTCTAACTAACGCAAAATAATATCGCTCGCGTACTTGTAGGATTAAGTGTAGGGTTTATTAATACTAATTTTAAAATATTTTCTTTTCATATTTGCAACAAAATTGTCCCACTTATTTTTAAACAAGAGGGTATCATTGACATTGAAATGGATGATACGGAACAAAACTATCTTGGCATGTTTACATGTAAATTCAAAGATAAATAGACCCTAGTGCTTAGGAGTGATGCATATATTAAGTAAACTGCGGCTGCGATTTCATTTCGATGAATTTGAAAAATATCACCGAATACTAACTTTTCTATTTATATTGCCGAAAGATCTGCGGTATAGCAACTAAAAAGTTTGGTTTTATGAATTGCATTGTGGGAAGATACGATAAAAAGGTTAGAGAACGATATGAAGATTCCTTGGCGAGGCCCCATCTGAATGAAATGTGTACCCGCGAATCTGAGAAAGTGCAGCGCAAGGCGATACGTTTTGTTAAGAATTGCTGCGATAAAAAAGTGAGCGTTACCGAAATGCCCTTATAGTAGGCTCAGGTTAGGAATCCTTGTAAGAAAGAAGATTAGAAGCTAGACTGCGATTGCTTGATAGGTTCAGAAAAAAAAACATTTGCGGAAGACGTAAACGGTATCACGCAATCCTCCCGCTACTTCGGCCGATTCGACAATGAGCGTAAAGCAAGAGAAATAGATACGAGAAAAAGTTTCAGGGACTCATTCTTTCCGCGAACGATACGCGACAACAATAGGCTGATGAAGTCTATCTCGGTATTTACTCACTGCTTCACACCAAAGGCGGCTTGCTGGGTTATTATGTAGATGTGGTAAGGAAAGCTTACTTTTTTTGGAAACTTTTGGAGAAGCACCGCGCCATCGGATAAATTGTGTTAGCCAGGATATCTTGACGGATCATTGTAATATTTTAAAGGCTTATCCAAATGTCAGCTTCTCCATACTTTCAAATCCGCCTAATGTTGATCTCATTTTATCTCTTTTAACGCCACCGTCATCGAGAAATAAAGTTTTTACTGGAAAGAATGTCCGAGGACAAGTTTGTCTTGCGTGTCGTTTAATATACCCTCTTTGCAAATCGCGGCTTGAGACACGGGAAGTGATATTAATGATAAGGAGGAAGAAAGGCTGCATGTAGGTTGAAAGGCAATTTATTTTGGGAGACAGGGATTTAAGTAATCCTGAAAAACTACGGAAAAGATGGAGAATAGGAAGATATTCATTTATAACCGAATTATTAGTTTTTTGGTGACTCCATGATTTCCATTTCTTCCCTTTGGGTATTTGAAAATTTCCCGTGAAAATTGAGGTTATTCTTACGAGATGGTTTATCATGGTGACATGAAACAGACTGTTATCAATTTCTTTTGTTTGTTTGATCCCCGGGTTGAGTTATAAGAAGAAGTTAATGATATTTGTATGAAGACTGAAATTTACTGTTCTTTCAGAATTTCTTATTACCTAGCTGTGGATATGTTACATCTTTGAAATTGAATGAAATGTGTTTGAAGGTTCTGCGCGTTACGCTGAAATTGCTATGATGAAGCAGCAGATGTAATTAAATACTAGTTGATGCAAATTAATAATTCTTGGAGGAAAGGAAATAAGGATCTAGATTGCGGTTGTTAAACAAATTTATAAAAACTTTCGTGAACGTAAGGCTCAACGTGACATCTTCTTTTTCTTAGGACAATTTGAAAACAATCATGGAAGAAGATTGATTCGGAGCCATACTGTTTTAAAAATGCATTCTTTACGCTGCACTAACGATCCTCGAGAATAATTTAGAAAAGACATTATTTGATTTCATTTAATTTATATCTCCTTGTCCTAATCCTGTAATATTTTACATGTGTGTAGTTGCAGCTTTGATCTCATTGAGATTCATTGAGTTGAAAATAGTTGTTCTCAACTGTCTACTATTACACTACTCTAGTGTTTTTATTTCTTTATTTTGCGTGATTTTCTGCAACTAGAAGACATTTTATTTATTTGTTATCTGCCGATGTATAAAGTGAACTCAGCTAATAAAGTTGGAATTGAAAATGACAAATTTGACTAGAATTTGGCCTCGTTCTAAGTCGCTTATCACCACAATTCCCTCAATTATCACCAGAAGTTAGTTGTTTTCGGTATTTAGGGAAAGTTATATAGCTAAAATCTTCTTCGTTTTACTCTATAAATTTCTATCCAAGTCATTTTCAGGAACTCTAAATTTGATCATTCGATTTCTTTTTCATAAGGGTGAGTCCTATCTCCTGCGAGGGAAAATTTTTAACTTTTTTCTCACTCTAGCCTAACATCGCTAGTCAAAATCTCCTCCCGCTCTTCTCTCGTTGCTGACTCATGTATCATTTTAGTGTATCAGAAAAATCTAGCTTTTTATAGATTTTCCGTTTCATTCATTCTTATATCAAATGTCTAAGGAACACAGCAGACTGATTTATTTCTTCATAATTTCAATCAGATTTATATATTGTCTTTCAATCTTCATCAGAAGGGCATTCCTAGAATTCTGGAAGTAATTAAAATTGTGTTTTTAATTTTAGGGTGCCTGATTCATTTTGGAAAGAGAGATCCCGTATTTGAGTTTCAGTCGGAAATTTTACAACTTACTTACGGTACTAAATATAGAATTCTAACAATTTCTAAGGTGTTTATGAGAAATCTTTATGATCAACAGATGCTTCATTTTAATAAGTTTTTGCAGTACTATGCATTTCTTCATTCATAGAACTCTTAGTACTCTTCTCTATATAAGATTTATTTAAATACGGTTTATATCATAAATATACGTAATTAGTTGATGTGGTAAGAAAAGACTTACATATAAAATTTTGTCTCATTAATTACCCTTGATTAGTATTTCAAAATTGAGTGATATCGTCCGCTCTCTCTTAATTAATAATAAGAGAGGAAAAGACGGGGCGGAAGGGAACCTTGAATTCAGATGTATCCTATATTACAGCAAATCCTCATTCTTTCAATAATACAACAGTACTTTCAGTAATACAACCAGAGAATACATCGCATCGGTTATAGTGATGGCGAAATATATTGTAAATACTAAATACTCGAGTTTCTTAATTTTGAATTTTAAAATCTTTATTTGGCTGCTTCTGGCTATAAATTATTTCTGTGAAGATTGAGAGGCTATTTGCACTAACTTTACAAGCATGAAGGGCATTGGAAAAAATTTACCGGAAACTGCTCTGATCTGACATAATCCAGAGTACCCTTAACCACGCATTTTGAAAGCTCTGTAGAGTATGCAAATTTGCTTACATAATATTATAATATTATTTAACGCTTTATCTCAATCTTAACAGCAACACATAGCGTATTTGTTTACATTTAGTTATAGGGAATTTGCGGGCGCACTTCAAATACTACAAGATATAATCTAGTTGCTCTTTTATCTGGAGAGATAAAGTTTTGTTTTATATCTAGCTCAGAATCATGCGAATCATAAGTGAATTGAAGCGGTTAGGTTTTCTTTGAAATGATGTCTCGTCACTACACTTGACGTTACCTTAACAAGCAAATGGTAGTGGCGGAAAAACTCTTCCGAACCAACGAAACAATCTGCATGATCGAGTCAAGAGAGAACGAATTTTCTCAGAGATTTTGATGTGGAAAATTCTTTTCAATTTTCCGAAAAGCGTTGAGAAGGCTTGAAAAATAACAGCTAAAAACAACAGCGTTGTTGTGATGAAAAGGAGCCCCAGGATGTTGAAACGTTAATACCACCGATATTTTCAAAATGTGAGTTGAGGATTTATGAAAGCCTCTATGGTCACGGTATTCAAAGCGGAAGCAAAAGGAAAAACGACGTGAGAGAAATGTCATGATAGACTTTTTACGTTTTAAAGCCATGCAAATATTAAAATTTAGTGGTCAATGTAATATATATAGGTATATAGATATATTTTGGCGTCTGTGTTTGATTTTGTGAGTGAAAACTTAACATAGAACTCCCCAGGTTGCTTTTGTTAATATTGTAGCCAAAAAGAAGGACCTTATCTTGTTTTAGCAAGGATCTTATTATTGCAATATCAGGAAATGAGCAGGTGTTTATTCGACTTTTTTTAAATGACAAATTTTCCTTCGACTTATTTTGGAAACCTTCTCTCTAATTGAATGCATAAATTTATTATTAAAGTTAGACGAAAAGTAAAAAGCGACACGAATTCTCGTAACGGAATCCTAAAATCGGCTTCCTCTTAAATTTGAAATAAGACATTATGATTCACTATTTGAAAAACTGTTATTCACCTGGTACCGTTATTTACAAATAATGTTCACATGGTAGGTGAATAGATTATAATTTTCCTCCAAAGGAAATGTTTAATTAAGATAATAATTATTAATTAGTTAGTTAGCTAGTTTTTTAACCTTGTTATCGTGAAATTGGAGCAAAGTAATTTAATAAATGAAATACAACGGACTTCGTATTTTCCACACAGTTTATTACACGACCGGTTTCGGCCATCCAGCCGTCATCAGGTACACTCAAGGAAATACTAAGATACTTTTATACTAAGCACATAGTTTTGAAGATAGGGTATGGAGGGGAGAGGGGTGAATAAAGGTGATTACAGTTCATTCAGATTCAGAAGTGAAATCACCTTTTTTAACTCCTCTCCCCTCCTTACCCTATCTTCAAAACTGTGTCCTTAGTATAAAAGTCTCTTAGTATTTCCTTGAGTGTACCTGATGATGGCTAAATGACCGAAAGCGGTCGTGTAATAAGTTGTGTGGAAAATACCAAGTCCGTTGTATGTCATTTATTAATGGCGTTCCACCAAGTAAGGTCGTTTCATATTGATTATAAAAAGTAATTTAATCTCGTCATTACAATTTTGCGACGAGTCGATGCCCTTTTGCTTTCTGTATGAGAGAATTTGGAAAACATATTTTTGAAATATCTCTCTGTAACATTTACTTACCATTCTGACACTCCAATACATAATATTGATTGCTTAATTTAAGATGCATTTCCACTGCGTGTGTATATAGTCAAACCTGGACTTTGTGAGATTTCCATTTCCCGTCATTTTCACCCACAAAAACATTTACAATTGAGAAAGATGAAACGTCTATTGGAGAGAGTCGTTTTTCACATATAACTTCAATAAATGAGACCGCCTCGCATTGCCCCTCGGTCATCTAGTAAAATCCAACTCAATGGGCGTGTTTTGACTGGTCACATGCTGGGTTTTTGTTTGTCAGACAGAGGTCAGATTTGCACTGGTATGAAAAGACAAATTATTTATCGAGTTTCTGTCGCTGAGGGAGATGTGTTATGTCCTCAGGATGTCTAAATGAAAAATTAAGGTGTTGAGTAATAAAGTAAAAAAATTTAGTGCGTTTGAGGTTGGGAAGTTCCGAAGTGAGATTTTGAGTGAGTTTGGCTTACCGGAGTCCACCTTTTATTAGACCATAAAAGACAAAGATCCCATAAATTCAAAGTGCTTTGGGGGACATGGAAATAATAAGAAAAACCAAGCTGCTGAATTTCCTAACGTCGCACAGTGGGCCAAAATCGAAAAATGCTGGCCAAGAGGCCAAAATTGGTTTTCTAAAGTGAAAGACTTTGCACCGTTATTCAAAATAGATTGAATTTTGAGCTTCTGTGTGTAATTGTTTGTGTTTTGTACTCGTCAAAAAGACACAGAATGTAAAACTTAGCCAATTTCTACCGAAAATTATGTCCTCGAAATTCTTGGAAATGCGTTGATTTTCGCTGCGATGTAGACGCTGTAGATGTGAAGGAAACATGTTGGAAAAATGTCGACGCAGCATTCTTACACGATTCCTTATCTTTTGGTTCGTCATATGGTTTGCTCTCAAAGATTGCTTGCAGATTTGCTAACTTCACGTATCAGAATAGCGGACACCTTTTCCATCCAATTTTTGAAATAAAATAAGAAAAACTACTATGAGAATGGCACCGAAATATCAAGCCTCTATATTAATCTATGCTGAATAACTGCAAAGTTTCAATTCGTTCACGTTGAAAAAATCAATTTGGCCTCTTTGCCTGCTTTTTTCGTTTCTGGCTCACTGTGCGTTGTAATAAACCTTGTGTAATGGATTAAACTAAACCTTAACAAAAATATTCCTATAGATTACACCTGGATTAATCGAAACCTCTATAATTAGAAACATCTATAAGCGAGTAAAAATTGCTGGCCCCATGAAATCTCACTTATGCAGGTTATTATGAAAATTCAGGTTATGCAGGTTATATTATGAGAATGGAAACTTGATGCATTGTGAGCTCCCGAGTAGCGAAGTGGGCAACGCGTTCAAATTCGATGAAAGATGTCCCGGGTCCGATTCTCGGTGGGAGCCTACGTGTGAAATTATCTCAACAGTGGAAGCACTTTTAAGATTACTAGTACTACTTGCTGCTTAGTAGATATAGAGATGTGAATGGTTTTATATGCAATTCGGTATTAAAACTACGTTATATTTATATTATCATCATCTATGAATTTCAACGAGGAACATCAAATATTTCACTGATGAATTCCTTCCTATTCAAGAGATGGATCATTATAAAGAGTATATAAAAGCTCATGGAGAAGTTTAATTTATCAATGAGCGTATCAGGAAAGTAACATCTATAGGTTTAGAATATCTTATATTATTATTTTGTCACAATGGCGATTATGATTTTTGAAACTATATGTTAGAAATCTCATTGAAAAGCTTTGATTTTCTTTTGTCTCATTTTGGGTTCTTATTATATCGGGTATTCATTTGTCTTTATTCATTTTCAATGTACTGTACAACGACTTAGTATATCGGTAGATGTAGGCAGTTCTTAGCAATAAACTGATCTGTATTTTTAAAATCTATAAATGTTTTATGTATGTTTACATCCCTTGACCCTGAGTATATGAAAAAGGTGAGGAAAAGTGTAATATTTTTGGAAGAAAGAAGTAAATGGGAGCGTCGATGAGTGAAAACTTGTAAAGTAAAATCAATCTGACTTCTTGAATGAATTGGAGGCACAGTATTCCAGGTGTCGTGCAAAATCAAAACACACGGTCACATTCTATGAATGAGAGAGGGAGTATTTGGACGTGTTCAAGAGGAAGGGGTGGCAGGTGATGGGAGCGGCGTGTACAGGATGAAGAACTGACAGATTGGTGACAAGGGAATGACTACCTTATGCATAAAGGAAGCTTCTTTCACCTTACTCCCTCTTCATATACCTCTTCCTTTTTCTCGCGAAGAAAGGGAAAATACGGCGAAATAAGTTTTCGAAAGGTACCGACAGGAAATGGGCAAAAGTGAATTCGCGGAAGACGACTTCTCAAAATTCGACATCCTGTTTATGTATCTTTCATTCTATTCCTGTCATAGACGTTAACAATTTCATAACTTTAACTCAACCCCTTTCCTTTTCCATGTCATTATTATCGGGCTGCACTACATTTAATCTCTGTATACAGTGGCACCTCGACTTAAGAACTGCTCTACGTAAACTTTTCGACGTACGTATTTTTTCTCACTCCATTTTCACCTCTAGGTACGAACCGAAAATACCGAAAAGAAATAAAATACAAAACTGGGTTTAGATATACAAACTTTTTGAGTTACGCACTTCGAACTGGAACGAATTTAGTTAGTAAGTCGAGGTACCATTGCATTAGTAAATCTGAATGAAAAATTTATTGATGGCAATAATGGTATGAGAGACTATGGTATTAAAGGCTTTCGTGAGTTGTTTATAAGCGAAAATACGTAAAGGGAGATAGATTTGGGTAATACATATTTTTGTGAAGTTTCCGTGTACTTATTCATTTATCGCTGTCAAACAACTTTGAGTAACTTGGCAATTACTCAATACAAAATCAAAGAAAATATAGAATACATTTGAGGTAAATGAACTTTATCTTAGAAGATTAAAGCCTTCTTTAAATTCCTAGTGGAGAATATAACTTGGCGAGTATCTATTTCTCAGATTCAATGATTTGTAAATAAATTCTGAATTTAATGCTAGAGAAGATACGTTACCTCATTAATTTCCGCTTGAATTAAGTTTAGGGTTAGCTGATTAGTTATTTAGTTTTTCGTTGTTTAAAAACGACACGACCATTTTACTATCTATTCTCTTGGCGAAAATGAGAGGGCCATCCAGAAAATAATGAACGATTTTTTTACAGTCATTAAATGTTTTTCGCGAAAGACTAATCCTTTTCGCGATTACATTTCGTCTTTTCTTGAAGCCGTTGCTTTTATTTCTCCTTGGGAGCTGCAATTCGAGATAAACATCGCAATGTGTAGAGTTTTAAGCCGTCTTCTCGTATTCTTCCTGAATAATCACCCTTCTATGAACTTCTTAAGAAGCTCCTTATCTCCTATAAATGACAAATGTGTTTAACTTTTCTGGAGAGGATTGTTTGGGAAGTGTTCTTCTTTCAATTACTTCTTCCATAACTTCATTTAGTTATCTCAAGAACCAATGTGCTCATGAACTCACGTTCTAGTATTTCTACTCCAGAACAACTTTTCTAGTTCCAGAAGACATTTATTACTACTATCGTATTTTTTTATTACGGGTACTTGGGTTTGGAGTCGAATGAACTAAATTAGCGGTCCCATAGGAAAACAAGTTGAGCTAAATTTTAGTAGTTTTCATCCTGCGTTCAAGCATACAATGCAAAAATTTTGTTCTTATCTGGTTCGTATTTTATCACAGGTAGAACGATAAGATGAGACTTTTTTTCGCTTTTTGTAACGGAGTGCTCAATTCTAGATTTTATTTCTCAGACAGTATTAATGCATTAAGACAAGATGTTAACATACTATTTAAATGCTTATTGTCGACTGAAACAAAAAAAATCAGATTACTTCCTTTTTACGATAAAGAGTTGTCATTGGTTTTGTAAAAATACTTTTTTCAGTAACGGATGGACATAGTAAAGCGATCTTGGTCTCGTTTGGAAGCTCTCGGCATGAGTTTTGCAAGTTCTATCTTTCGTTAACTATAAGGTTTCGATTAGTTTTGTACGAATTTATATTTAACAGGGCGGAAAGAAAAAAAGCAAAATTCGTGTGATGTTGACGCGTTCATCAATCCCTTCTTATCTGATCTTATAATTTAGGATTATTAGAACTCCCGAAAAATATGGGCGAACGAAAACGTCGCTTGAATTCTGTGCTTGCTTTCTGAGAGTTATGTGCTCCGTTAAATATAAATTCGTATAAACTTAGTCGCTTATTCAGAAAGTTTATATCTTGAAACCAACTTTTTACCTGCAGGGAATCTTCAATCATTATCTCCCTGATTTATTAATCTTAAAACGAGAATAATTTAATGTTTCGTAAATAAGTTCGAATCTTCGTCTCTAGGAGCTGTTCAAACTGGGCGAAGAAGGTGGATATAACGTTTAAAATGAGAAAATCTTCGTAAATTAATTATTTTTTCCTTTAATTATAAGGACGTTACAGCCGTCAAATTGGAAGAGAAGAAAATTTAATTTTCAAAGCGCGGCGTTTCAATTCATAAAAGGCCTGAAAGTGACAGGTTGGCTAATTTAATTATGTATTGGTACCTAAACTCATAGTTAAGAAAAATGAACGTGAAGTCAAAATTATGTTCGAAAAAGGATGAGCATTAGTGTGTGATGTCGTTGATGAGAAGGATTGGGTGGGGCTTACAGAGGGAAAGATGTTCAGCCGAGTGCGTAGAAGGAATTATTTCACTCGAAGAGAGCTGCAGTCAGTCGTGAAAAATCCTGATACAGCACCTATATTTTCGATTCTAAGGGAAAAATCAGTGGAACTAATATATCGAAGACCTCTGGGAAAATAAAAATATGAAAATGGGGACGAAATAAAAGGGTAACCTAGAAAATAATAGTTGAACGACGATGGAATATTTTAAAGGCTGATCAAGAAGGGAATTGAGCTTTTGGGTTTTGTGTACGTAATCAAGACTAACGCCTTATTGATACAGAAAAATTCTGACTAGATGGTGATGTTAAAATATTTCACTAATGATGAGAAATGCGGTTTTGCTGTTCTGATTAAGTTTTCTATATCCCTAACAAACCTCTTTATTCCAAAGTCCCATTTGTTTTCCTTCAATGAAGCAACCTTTTTTGCCATGTGGGAAGAGGAACAGAGTTCGTAAGGTTCATCTGTTCTGCCGAAATCTGGACGTCTTGTCAGCTGTCTTGTCTTTTCTAACTGAAGGCGAAAAGAATATTCCAAATTGGGCTGAATTTACTCAGTAAATACGTACGTAAATACAATGCGTGTACAGGGATGTTGCAGTTACTATGCGTCCACTGCTAAAAGTATGCCAATCATTTATCGCGAGAAAATCATGGTAATAGGTATATGTTAAAAATAGTGGTTTCAAGGATTTTGTTATTGTATCCTGCGCGATAATATCCTACCAGGAATACAGATAATGTGGTACATGTAACTCATACCACGCTGTATGTATGTTCATATGCAGGTGTAGAAGAGGAAAGGAGTAACAGTCCTAAAGAATACTGAAATATTGCGTAAGAGGGTATGATCATCATGATGTGTAGATAAATAGGAAAGTCGAGAATGACACCATTGTAAGTTGAAATCGACATGGGGAATAATATCCTGAGAATGAAAAGGATGTAAAATACTTCACAGATTTACTAGTGTACCTTTAAGATGCAAAGAACAACATGAAATAAACTACGATAACGTTAAACTTATTTCCTTGGGTACTTTCAAAAAATGCTTGTCCCAATGAGATTACTTATAGAATCCCTAAAGACTTATATTAGTCAGAAATTCTTCTTTGTATGGAATCAATCGAGAGGAAAACCGGTGGGATGTTTAAGGAAAATGTTTGGGATGAACTATTCCCCTATAAAATCGCCATGTAGAAAGTCGAAGTCATAAACTCCTTCAGATAAGCGGAAATGATGGGAAACTTTACGGACCGGACCAAACGGAAGATATGCGGCTCCAGCACTAAACGGCTATGCGGAATACGGAAGAAGAAAAACGAAAATAAATTAAAACATAATGAAAATTATTTCTTCGATTCAAAAATAAATACCGCCTCAATATAGCGCCTATTTATGATTATCATCAGTGGTATTATCTCTTTCGTCATGCCTTAAATTAGTTAATTTCGATCCCTGATTTCTGACTCCTCTTCGTTATTGCTTTCGTTTTATTAGATCTGAGCTAGAAAGTTTTCCTTCCCATTGACTTCCTATCTTGTGAGTTTCCTTCTATCACGTCTTCTATAAATTGCTTTTTCGAAGAGATAAAAGACTTAACGTTCAAAACCATTATCGTCTAATAAAGATTATGCAGTTTATAAATTTTTTGTAGTCTTACAAATTTTTTTTCTGACTTTGGTGGTGGAGTGGTAAGCATGCTAATGTTCCAAAGCCGCCTTGGTTTTGAGTCCCGACTAACCTGGGTAGGGCATAACTATATACGTTTGAACATCCTTATTGTTTAGATTCCTCGCTGTAATTCATTAAAAAAGGATGTTTTTGGGGAAATTAACGGTTATATATATTTTAAAGGTAGTATTTTTCGCTTTATCTCCAAATGAAAGGAAAACTGTTGATTCGATTCACACTCTTCGATCTAATTGATGAGTGTATGGACAGACAAACTGAGTAAGACAATTATGACTGATCAAGGCTAAGAATGTACTCGTTTAAAAATTTTCATGTAACGTTGTAATAACCATTCGAATCATGATTTGACGAAGGAAATTTTGCTTTCCTCAGCAGAAGTATTGTGACGGGAGCATAACGCAAGAATTGGAACTAATTCGCCCTTGTAGTAGTAAAAAAAATCACGTACGATGGCAGAACACAAGTACGGGGCACCATTATTACTTGGAAAGAAAAATAATCTCCGAGAAAGGAAGCGGCGGAGAAGTGCACTCGGATTCGCGAAGAATGATATTCAAATGAAGCGACGTGTGCGGGAGCGGAAAAAAAGCATCGGGGGAGAGTCTTGACAGCAGAGGGCAAATGGGAGCGGAATTAGAGGAATATTGGTAGGATTTTCTTGGGCCGAGGTTGAGTGAGGAAGTTAGATGGTGGAGGGAGTGGGTTCGAGGAGGAATGTACCGGAAGTAGGGATGAAGTGGTCGTGGAGGAGGCGTGGGGAATGAAGAGTTGAGGAAGAGAGGGAGGATGGTGAAGAGGTTGGCCTCCGAAGGCGGAAAGGAATTTGAAAGGCATCGGTCGGCGCTTTACTCACCCGATCGATTAAGGATTTCGATATAGAGAACGTGTCTTATGACGTCCTCTCCCTAAACCCTTTTCTTCCCCTTCAAGTGTATTCCCCCCTCGTAAGGATTCCAACGCTCAATGGTCTAGGGTGGTAAATTTTGCGAAATGATTTCTCTACGCGTTTCCACGCACCTCACATACATTATGTAAGTTAAATAGCCTAAGAAATGGATAATGACGCACGTGACTAATGCTTGCTGTATCTGGTACTCTCTTCTAGTAATTATACGATAATGATGGGAGTTTTGTACTGTATAATTGTTAATAATGATACAGGTTTCGGAATCAAACCGTGTCTCTATGATTTTCCTTGTACACCTTATGAGAAAAAAAGCATCTCGTTAGATCTGAAACTATTTTTATATTTTGAATTTCTGGGGGAAGATGTTTATTTTTATCTTATGAAATAGTACAACATTTACTTAAATATTCAGAAAATTCTGAGTTTACAATAGTAGATCTTAACGTGGAATAAAAACTTGCCTTCAGAGTGAAAATATATCCTTGGAATGATACAGAATTCCATGCTAACAAAATGAGTGCGTGTTATGATTGTTCTATTGTGATCTTTCTAGTTCACACATCCCAAAACAGGATCAGGATTTCCGGAATTTTAGCTATCATTCTGCTCTGTTAGCAGTTTAGCGTATAACCCTCATCGAATATTAGAGCTGCATTTTTATGCTCGACATTATGAATATCTTTTATTTCCAAAAGAAAATAAGTTATTCTGTTGTTAATCTTGTCGTAGAAAACTTTTAACGATTCTAAGAAAATATTTTGAACTCAAGTTAAAGCATGAAGCTCTATTGCTTGAGTTTAAATGTTATTGAAAGATAACTTGAATTCTTAGTTATGATTTCCAATACCGTGTGAAATATAATCGTAGTGAATTTAGACTATCAAACACCCAAACATCATGGATCAAATAATAACCTCCATAGGAAACTATGATAGTAAAACTAGCATAAGAATACTTATTATTAAAAAATGTATCGTTACAGTTTATCGTCACACCCTTGCAAGAAAAGTAAAACATAGAATGAAATGATGACCCTTTGCATAAGTAAAAGTTGTATTTTCATTCATGACATTTAATTTGATATTCGTGTACTCATCTAGTTTCTCATCGTATATAATCAAAATTTATGTTGAAAGACATGCCTTGTAGTATGTTTAAAATACAGCTTAAAATAGTAAATTTCAATCAAAACTTGGATGGTTTTGCTTGAAGAATGTTTAAAACGAAGGGTATTTTAAAAATAAGAGAAAGCAACGTACTTGGACATTCTTTCATGTGTCAACTCTACTCTACTAGTTGCTGAAATTTTCCTTCAAAAAGTATATGTTAAATTTCTACAATGGATGGATAAACCAAGATAGTATACTATTAAAAATGAGAATGTGTAGAGACAGGCTTTTCTTCAGACACTGCTATCTTTGCCGTCTTTCTTGTGAGCATTTGTAACTAAATCCCCTAAAATTAATTTTTTCAGCGAATTATTTAGCAAATATTTCAAAAAGGCGTCACTTATTGTTTATAAATTGCTCCTTAGCTTCATCCACTTTAAGAAATAATACGTAAGGCCGCTCGGAAGCGGGTACTTCACTTACGTCCATATGAATTCAACCCCGAGTAAGCTTTAATCATTTCATTTGGAGTGAAAGATGTATTTCTATTCCTGATTTAATATTGAAGAAATTGATCAAAGGACTTGCAATACCTCTGATTACGTCGGAGAACTGTATTTGTTAGAAAAAATGTTATTGAGAATTCCTCTGCAAATTTTAACTGAGAACCTCTTAGGTCTAGCCTTTAAGCGAACTTCTAATGAACCTACCTGTAAATCCACCGCTGAAGAGAGTGTGCATGTTACGTAAAATTAGGTGTATTTTGTGTGAAATTTCCGAATCAGTCTATCCAAAATGAGGTAAAAACTATTTCAAAAACTGTCTAGGGTCTGGAGAAGTATCGATTTTTTAGCATGGAAAGTCAGTGGCATCTTAAAGTTTGGGAAGTTCCTTCATCATTCCTCAATCGTTGGTGGTGGCAAACTTTCCTTCCAGAGATCCTTAATTACAGCGTAACGTGTGGAAACCAATAAATCAAACGACTCTAAGCGCCGAATATATCGCTTATCATCACGTTTAAGTGTGCGGTAAACTATTCTCGTTTTAACTTACGAAGCTGTAAATGAGATATGGCTTCATTAGTTAATCGGTAGCGATGTCGTAACCGTATCGTCATGTCTCATGAATAAATTGCGCGACTTGCTCTAAATCTCTAATTTGCGGAAGATATGGGTTATGGCGACGAGTTTTGACGGGGGTTATTTTTAATGCGAAATTTTTCTTGGAATGAAGCAAGCAACGGAAAACATAACTTCGTCGCTATTAAATGTTAACGAAGGCGGCTTTATTTCCAACGCTGAGATAAAACAAGTTAGTTAAAATGTACGTTTAGAAGAACCTAATGAAGTAAAAGCATAGGAGGCGTATTACACAATATCGAAACTAAAAAGGATCTTACCGTTTGGTTCTGTATAATTACCAATCCCTGAAAATTATTAGCCTCTTTTTCATTTTTCACTGAATCATCACTGTAATTAGAGCTCGTTAACGGAGATTAAATAGTTATTCGCGTCGAATTGTTTTCTGTTTTTACGAGCAAATGTCATGAATTCAGATTCGCTTCTCCTCTTACATACATCTTGTAAAATAATCCTTTATGAAATAAGGCGTTGCTCCCGTAGTAGTGGCTTTAGACATTTACATGATATCTACGAGCGCTATATCTGCGAACAACTCTCATTCTTACGTAGAGATTCTCGCTATTCTCCTCGTCGCACCTGACAATGTGGGAGAACCATTCCAGAGATTCTTGAACCCCGGTAACTTCATCAGTTCCTCCATCTCTCCAAGATCCATATCTCTCCAGTCCCCTCCCCTTACTCTTCCCATCTGTTTCCCGAATTATACACAATCCAGGACCTTAAGAGCGCATTCCTAAACCTCTTAAAGGGTTATCCAATCCCACAGCTCTAACTCTTCCTCATCAACCCTTTCTTATTTTCCCTCTAAATCCCGTCTCCGAGATCTCCATCAAGGTCACCTGCTCGGGGCAAATGGATTTACAATTTAATCTTAGTTAAAAAGAAAATTTCCCCGTAGAAGTTTTCTTTGCCTCTCTTTATGCAAGAACGATGGAAGTTTTGGGGCGAGTGGGGTATTCCGTGATCGGGATCAAGGGGTTGGTGCGAGGGTGAGAGAAGAGGGAGCGTGAGGAAAGAGAGAGGAAGGCTGTGGGCGATTCGGGAGCTTTTGACGAGTTTTAAAGGAGAAGTTCCTGGCGAAGAACGGGGACAACCTGATAACGTTGTGGGCATTACTTCACCTAACTCGACAGTGTGTCCCTTTTGTTTGGGATTCGAGTAGCTTCTTTCTCGCGCTGCCTTACTTCTTAAAATGTTTGTTAGCGTGAAAGAGACACCTCAGAATTCGAGGTATATTTCAAAACTCGGGTTCATCTTTAGTCTCCTCTCGTGAAAGGGTAAATGAGATCATCCTTTTCCTTTCTGTGTGGATGACATCTCGGAAGTCGGTGAATGTCTCTCTGC
>KZ308123.1:1798433-1811790 GCA_000376725.2 Ladona fulva | reverse complement strand
AACCAATTAATATATACATACAATACATCTGAATAAACATACATACATAAAGTTGAAATTAATTTTCCCACATACCATATTTTGCAGTGTCTATACACATATATACATATAAGTTATACATAGTCGAGTTCAAGAGACTTAAGTTAAAATACATTACATAATGAACATGCAACATAAGAACAAACATAGAAATTAGCAGCTTTTAATTTTTGCTTTGAAGATTTTAATATTTTTAGGCATTGGGATGAGAAGATCTCCAGGTAAAGCATTCCATTCCCTTATACCCCTGTTAACAAATGAGTATTTCACTACATCGGTTTTCTGTTCCCGTTCCTTTATTTTTAATGAATGATCGCCACGTCCTCTATAGTTAGGAGTATCAAACCTCGCTCGTAATTCCTCCCAACCATCTTTACAGTTCCACGCAAGAAGATGAAAGAACTTGGCCATTCTGTTGATGGAAATTTTGTGTTTACCAGGGATAAATTACCCTGGCGCAAATAAAATATAAATCACGCGGGATTAATAAATTTTAATGTTAAAGTAGCGTCATATAGGGAGGAAACGTTTTCCACGACAACCTCAGCATTGTTTTCGTTAATTTAATAAGTCTCGTGATAGTTAAATTTTCTAATAAAACTTTCGATTATTTTTTAGATTTAATTTAGCTATATTGTAAATTTAAGTTAAGAAAAGTTAAGTTCTCTCTATTTTGCAATTGAATTTGATAAAATATTACAATTTTTTTGAGGAGATTTCAGTGACACAGTATATTTTTCGACGAAACGGACGGAAAGGAAGGGCCTGTGCTTTCCCGGCGGAAACGGGGCGTATGGTCATTCTAGTTAATCAGAATATTTTCTGAAAGAAGTGCTTTTAAGCCATGGAATGAGACTTGTCAACCAATGGTTCTCGACAAATAAGGTTGAAATTAGTACATGTTAACCCTTATATCATAACACCACGCTGAAAATATATACAGCTCACAGTTTCTTTCTTAGAAGACACATAATTTGCTCCAGTAGTAACTCCTTGCTTTAATATGTTTCAGCAAATGGGCACTCAAACGAAACGGGGAAATCCGGCAAACCTTTTGATCGAACATTTTCAAGGAGTCACCACATACCGCTACACAAATTCACATACAACCAAATTCTCCGATTACCCCTCTACTTTATGCCGTTAACCTCATTCAAGCTAGGATCTGTGGGACGACTTACGCGCTGCCGCTCATTTTGCATGAAGAATTTCAGTCCTCTCCAGTCGTCTACCATAAGCTGTTATTATATTCTTCCGCTGCGGCAACCTCCGAATAATCTAGCGATCTTTTCTATTAAGGAATAGTTCAATCCTCATTATTCTCTAAATCTCTTAGTGTCATAACACGAAATGCTGTTCTTCCTCGTATGCTATGGGATTGGCTTTTCCTTCCATAACTCTACCTGTCCTGTTATCTCGAGTACCCCAAAATCTAAATTAATAACAATAATAGTAATGACCACGACTTGATTTTGCGCGAATATTAGTCTCACTAGACCAATAGTGCAATTAACCCTGAAACAACCAAGCACAAGCAACTATGCTCTGGCTTAGATTCTAACCTAGGACCTGAGTGTTAGCAAGCAACGGAAAACATAACTTCGTCGCTATTAAATGTTAACGAAGGCGGCTTTATTTCCAACGCTGAGATAAAACAAGTTAGTTAAAATGTACGTTTAGAAGAACCTAATGAAACATAGACACGTTTCTCCATAAAAATAGTTTGAAGTAAAAGCATAGGAGGCGTATTACACAATATCGAAACTAAAAAGGATCTTACCGTTTGGTTCTGTATAATTACCAATCCCTGAAAATTATTAGCCTCTTTTTCATTTTTCACTGAATCATCACTGTAATTAGAGCTCGTTAACGGAGATTAAATAGTTATTCGCGTCGAATTGTTTTCTGTTTTTACGAGCAAATGTCATGAATTCAGATTCGCTTCTCCTCTTACATACATCTTGTAAAATAATCCTTTATGAAATAAGGCGTTGCTCCCGTAGTAGTGGCTTTAGACATTTACATGATATCTACGAGCGCTATATCTGCGAACAACTCTCATTCTTACGTAGAGATTCTCGCTATTCTCCTCGTCGCACCTGACAATGTGGGAGAACCATTCCAGAGATTCTTGAACCCCGGTAACTTCATCAGTTCCTCCATCTCTCCAAGATCCATATCTCTCCAGTCCCCTCCCCTTACTCTTCCCATCTGTTTCCCGAATTATACACAATCCAGGACCTTAAGAGCGCATTCCTAAACCTCTTAAAGGGTTATCCAATCCCACAGCTCTAACTCTTCCTCATCAACCCTTTCTTATTTTCCCTCTAAATCCCGTCTCCGAGATCTCCATCAAGGTCACCTGCTCGGGGCAAATGGATTTACAATTTAATCTTAGTTAAAAAGAAAATTTCCCCGTAGAAGTTTTCTTTGCCTCTCTTTATGCAAGAACGATGGAAGTTTTGGGGCGAGTGGGGTATTCCGTGATCGGGATCAAGGGGTTGGTGCGAGGGTGAGAGAAGAGGGAGCGTGAGGAAAGAGAGAGGAAGGCTGTGGGCGATTCGGGAGCTTTTGACGAGTTTTAAAGGAGAAGTTCCTGGCGAAGAACGGGGACAACCTGATAACGTTGTGGGCATTACTTCACCTAACTCGACAGTGTGTCCCTTTTGTTTGGGATTCGAGTAGCTTCTTTCTCGCGCTGCCTTACTTCTTAAAATGTTTGTTAGCGTGAAAGAGACACCTCAGAATTCGAGGTATATTTCAAAACTCGGGTTCATCTTTAGTCTCCTCTCGTGAAAGGGTAAATGAGATCATCCTTTTCCTTTCTGTGTGGATGACATCTCGGAAGTCGGTGAATGTCTCTCTGCACCGATCATTTTAATCAGATTAGAAATTGGAGGATGACTTGAATGGAATGTTCATGTTTGAGATTTATCACTGATGGGAAAAAGATTTTAAGAAAATTTTCCTTGAAATGTCCTTATAATTTACCGTGGGAAGTGTTCGAACCTTTTCCTCAGACTGGCAATGTTTTTGTAAATAGAATTAAAAGAGTTGTGTGATGTTAAANTTAGCAGCTTTTAATTTTTGCTTTGAAGATTTTAATGTTTTTAGGCATTGGGATGAGAAGTTCTCCAGGTAAAGCATTCCATTCCCTTATACCCCTGTTAATAAATGAGTATTTCACTACATCGGTTTTCTGTTCCCGTTCCTTTATTTTTAATGAATGATCGCCACGTCCTCTATAGTTAGGAGTATCAAACCTCGCTCGTAATTCCTCCCAACCATCTTTACAGTTCCACGCAAGAAGATGAAAGAACTTGGCCATTCTGTTGATGGAAATTTTGTGTTTACCAGGGATAAATTACCCTGGCGCAAATAAAATATAAATCACGCGGGATTAATAAATTTTAATGTTAAAGTAGCGTCATATAGGGAGGAAACGTTTTCCACGACAACCTCAGCATTGTTTTCATCTCGTGATAGTTAAATTTTCTAATAAAACTTTCGATTATTTTTTAGATTTAATTTAGCTATATTGTAAATTTAAGTTAAGAAAAGTTAAGTTCTCTCTATTTTGCAATTGAATTTGATAAAATATTACAATTTTTTTGAGGAGATTTCAGTGACACAGTATATTTTTCGACGAAACGGACGGAAAGGAAGGGCCTGTGCTTTCCCGGCGGAAACGGGGCGTATGGTCATTCTAGTTAATCAGAATATTTTCTGAAAGAAGTGCTTTTAAGCCATGGAATGAGGCTTGTCAACCAATGGTTCTCGACAAATAAGGTTGAAATTAGTACATGTTAACCCTTATATCATAACACCACGCTGAAAATATATACAGCTCACAGTTTCTTTCTTAGAAGACACATAATTTGCTCCAGTAGTAACTCCTTGCTTTAATATGTTTCAGCAAATGGGCACTCAAACGAAACGGGGAAATCCGGCAAACCTTTTGATCGAACATTTTCAAGGAGTCACCACATACCGCTACACAAATTCACATACAACCAAATACTCCGATTACCCCTCTACTTTATGCCGTTAACCTCATTCAAGCTAGGATCTGTGGGACGACTTACGCGCTGCCGCTCATTTTGCATGAAGAATTTCAGTCCTCTCCAGTCGTCTACCATAAGCTGTTATTATATTCTTCCGCTGCGGCAACCTCCGAATAATCTAGCGATCTTTTCTATTAAGGAATAGTTCAATCCTCATTATTCTCTAAATCTCTTAGTGTCATAACACGAAATGCTGTTCTTCCTCGTATGCTATGGGATTGGCTTTTCCTTCCATAACTCTACCTGTCCTGTTATCTCGAGTACCCCAAAATCTAAATTAATAACAATAATAGTAATGACCACGACTTGATTTTGCGCGAATATTAGTCTCACTAGACCAATAGTACAATTAACCCTGAAACAACCAAGCACAAGCAACTATGCTCTGGCTTAGATTCTAACCTAGGACCTGAGTGTTACTATATAAATAAATAAATAAACAACTTTTATGTTTTTATGTCACATATGGTAACTCCCACTGTATAGTATGGCATTATTACGTATGGTAACTCTCACTGTGTATCTAATTAATTGTATGTGTCTTATGAAATGTAATGTATGAGTCTTATGTAATGTAATGTATTGCCTTTTGGAGGGTTTTCCCTCCTTGGGCGAATGCCAGGCAATCCAATGTTTAATATGTTATGCTCCCCTCCAGTGCTGCCACCTAGATTGGATAGAAGGCCAAATTGCAGTCAAAATGAAAATAAATAAATAAATATTTATACTTTTTGAGGCAGAACTATTTTTTATTGTTTATTCGATTACAGAAATTTTACTGAATTACAGACATTTTAGGTGACCCCGCTTTTCTGTGATGCAACTTTTATGTTTTTATGTCACATATTTCTACTCTTTTTAAGGCAGGACTTATTTTGAAAATTTGTTTATTCGATTAATGTTCCTGCGATGAGAACGATTTATTCCCTTTTGCGTTGGCTCATTTTGAAGCTATGAGTCGCATTCTGCATTTTGATAAAAATAATTATTCTCTACCCTTTCATGTTTCAGAAACAGTCTTGAACCCCGGTAACTTCATCAGTTCCTCCATCTCTCCAAGATCCATATCTCTCCAGTCCCCTCCTCTTACTCTTCCCATCTGTTTCCCGAATTATACACAATCCAGGACCTTAAGAGCGCATTCCTAAACCTCTTAAAGGGTTATCCAATCCCACAGCTCTAACTCTTCCTCATCAACCCTTTCTTATTTTCCCTCTAAATCCCGTCTCCGAGATCTCCATCAAGGTCACCTGCTCGGGGCAAATGGATTTACAATTTAATCTTAGTTAAAAAGAAAATTTCCCCGTAGAAGTTTTCTTTGCCTCTCTTTATGCAAGAACGATGGAAGTTTTGGGGCGAGTGGGGTATTCCGTGATCGGGATCAAGGGGTTGGTGCGAGGGTGAGAGAAGAGGGAGCGTGAGGAAAGAGAGAGGAAGGCTGTGGGCGATTCGGGAGCTTTTGACGAGTTTTAAAGGAGAAGTTCCTGGCGAAGAACGGGGACAACCTGATAACGTTGTGGGCATTACTTCACCTAACTCGACAGTGTGTCCCTTTTGTTTGGGATTCGAGNTCTTATGAAATTTTATGTGCTGTGAATTTTTGCTGGGTTGAGTAACGTAATGGAGTTGCTAATTTCAAAGGAAAGTTTCCATGGAAATACTTTTGTGTTTATTCTAAGAAAAGTATATTATATTCTTAGGCATACTCAATTATTGTATTTTAAAATAAAAAATTGATGATCAAGAGCTATAAATTTTGGAAGGTTCACCTTCTAATTTAGATTGACACACATGTAATAAATCTGCATTTGGAGTTTTATATCGGCATTTCATCATTTTCAACCTAAATGTAAAAAATCAGATAGTTGTTTGGTGAATATTTAAAGAATCTAAATACAGCATTGAAGAATGTTCTAGTGAATTTTCATTCCAATCGCTAGGCAGGATAATTTAATTGAGTAAAAAGGCATTAATAATTATTAATTGTGAATATCGGTTGTAGGCTTTGCGGATTTTTTTCTGGAATTTCACATTAGGATTGAACTGTATGGGTGTTTCATTAGTTTAATGGTGCTGTAGTTTCAGAAAGTACGGAAGGTAATGTTTGTGTTTCTTTTCTAAACGAAGAGCTCGGCAAGGACGGGAGAAAGGCAATTACCCATGGAAGTGCCCCCGTTTTGTTTGTGCAGTTTGTTTTTGTTTTGGAATACGCTCTGAGTCATGCGTAATTTAGTTTTGGGAGGCGAGCGAAAACTCAGTTTTTTCTTCTCTTGTTACAGAAGTGAATCGAACAAACTCGGTAGACTTGAACCGATCTATAAAGTAAACTGTGCGCCAAACCAATTTTCTTTTCCCTTGGGTTTGACTCCCGTTTGGATTTTCTTTATTAAATCAAATCTTTATATACTCATAACCATCCCAATGTAACGATTGGATATCTTCCGCTCTTTTGAAATTAACGCCCACTATATTTTACAAAACGTCTTTCAGCAAGAGCTCTGTACATTCGCTACCTCTGAGTCCATCGAAAACGACCGGAAACTTTCCTTTTACTTTGCCTTTTACTTTATACCTTTTTTCTATTCGTACGTTGGCTTTCGGTCGCTTTCGATGGTCGTGATTCTTTTCAGACTTTTTGTTTTTTGTCGAACAATTTTGCGCTAACGATCTGGAACTACCTTCATACGTTAAAGTATTTTGCCAACATTTTTTTCTCTCTTTTCTCTTTTACAGATCACATTCACGGGATTTATCAAACGGTCTCAAGGTTGCAAGAGAAATAATTATTGAACTGAATATTCTCTCATGGTATATCTAGAAAATAGATTTCAACAAAATAACTTAACTAATGACTATTTAACTAATAAATATCTATTTAACCATTAACTAGGTGGAAATCCATTACAATGGGTATATTTATTTCACAAAGTAAAATAAAAAAATAAATCAGAAAGAGAAAGAAAAGATACTTTGTAGTTTCTACAAAAAAATTACTCTCCTCCGATTTCGATTCTCGAAGTCCTGATGATGACTTAAGAGAGTCGAAACCGGTCGAGAGTGAAATTCTTGCGGAAACTACATAGTATCTTTTCTTTTTCTATGGCATTTCACCAAGTTAGGCTAGAACGCATCGATTACAAAACTAAATCACTGTTAAAGTTTTACAAGAAAATGACAAACATAACAAGATAAATAAAAATACTAGAACATATATTAAACGAATGGGGTGGGAGGGAGAGGGTGAAAGTTCCTCAATTCAGTTTACTTTAGTTAGAGTTAGAAAACAACTGCACATAAATTTCCTTGTCCTCTCCCACAGTTGGTCTGGTGGGCATTCTTCCTTCTCTATTTTCCGTAAGTTCTCCTATAAAGGTCCTTCATCAAATCGTTATCCCATTCAAAAACCCTCTTCCTTTCGGCTGTCCTCCGCAGATTGATAAGCATCTCCTTGTCCCCTGAAAGCTTTTAAGAAGAACCACACAAATTGTATTTAAACAAATNCCTTCAAGTGTATTCCCCCCTCGTAAGGATTCCAACGCTCAATGGTCTAGGGTGGTAAATTTTGCGAAATGATTTCTCTACGCGTTTCCACGCACCTCACATACATTATGTAAGTTAAATAGCCTAAGAAATAGATAATGACGCACGTGACTAATGCTTGCCATATCTGGTACTCTCTTCTAGTAATTATACGATAATGATGGGAGTTTTATACTGTATAATTGTTAATAATGATATAGTTTTCGGTATCAAACCGTGTCTCTATGATTTTCCTTGTACACCTTATGAGAAAAAAAGCATCTCGTTAGATCTGAAACTATTTTTATATTTTGAATTTCTGGGGGAAGATGTTTATTTTTATCTTATGAAATAGTACAACATTTACTTAAATATTCAGAAAATTCTGAGTTTACAATAGTAGATCTTAACGTGGAATAAAAACTTGCCTTCAGAGTGAAAATATATCCTTGGAATGATACAGAATTCCATGCTAACAAAATGAGTGCGTGTTATGATTGTTCTATTGTGATCTTTCTAGTTCACACATCCCAAAACAGGATCAGAATTTCCGGAATTTTAGCTATCTTTCTGCTCTGTTAGCAGTTTAGCGTATAACTCTCATCGAATATTAGAGCTGCATTTTTATGCTCGACATTATGAATATCTTTTATTTCCAAAAGAAAATAAGTTATTCTGTTGTTAATCTTGTCGTAGAAAACTTTTAACGATTCTAAGAAAATATTTTGAACTCAAGTTAAAGCATGAAGCTCTATTGCTTGAGTTTAAATGTTATTGAAAGATAACTTGAATTCTTAGTTATGATTTCCAATACCGTGTGAAATATAATCGTAGTGAATTTAGACTATCAAACACCCAAACATCATGGATCAGATAATAACCTCCATAGGAAACTATGATAGTAAAACTAGCATAAGAATACTTATTATTGAAAAATGTATCGTTACAGTTTATCGTCACACCCTTGCAAGAAAAGTAAAACATAGAATGAAATGATGACCCTTTNCGGCTGTCCTCCGCAGATTGATAAGCATCTCCTTGTCCCCTGAAAGCTTTTAAGAAGAACCACACAAATTGTATTTAAACAAATTGCGATCAGCGCAAGTTTCCACCCGAATTAAACTGACAGTGTATTTCAACGGAAACTTAGTAAAATAGCCATTTGAAGACCAATTCGTCCATTCCGTCCAAGGAAACAACAGCGTGGAGACATATCCAGTTTATAGGCGACACATATATCAAGATTGGAATTTTTTTCCCAAAGAAATCGAACTGGAATTATGGAGCAATATTAATCCCAAAACGTTCTTTCCCGTACATAAACACAAAATTGAAAAACTCCCAAAATGCGGAGTTTACAAATTAAAATGTGAACATTGCAATGGGATCTATATAGGGCAATCTGGTCGCAATGTTTGTACGCGCATGAACCGACACTAATAAAACCTTCGTGGATTACTCTTACGCATACTCCGCCTCCACCATTCCGAAGAACATGCCAATGGATTCATACAATGGTGCTTGCACCCCCTGCCACACGCCGAAAGGCGGCTTGCAGGGTACTAATGTAGATGTAGATACAAGCTTCGTTCTCTCCTTTGCTTCAATCCACCTAACGTACTTCACACTCTTCTCGCCCTCCACCCCTTGGTAACGCATTCCAACCCTTACACCTTCCCCCTTCCTACCCTTCTTTTCATGTACATTCTTATATTTCTTCCTGAATATATTCTAATGATGGCCTAAGGTGACCGAAACCGTTCGTGTTTGTGATTTCATTGTGGAACTCTAATAGCGATTAATTGTTTTTAAACACATTAATTTATTCAACTATATATATTCCAACAAATTCAACAAATATATATACAAATATATATATTTGTTGAAGTATGTGAATGTTTTAGGATGAACTTCCTATTTGAAACCATTGCTATATTTATTATTTAAGGAATTTTTTTATTAGTTACAGAACGTGTTGTGGATTAGGTTCGCAAAATATTAATGCTTGATTTAAAAATTGTTTTTGTGTAATAAAACTCTATTCCTCTACTTTAAAACAATTTCTAACTGCGATCGAAACAGTCAACTTCAAACTTAGGTTAGGGAAGTTAAATAAAATGATTGATATATAAAGGAAACTTTTATCGTTTGATTACGAATTTAAAAAATATCTAGTGGACAGCTCTTATTATTGACGAAAGGCAAATTTGAGCTTAATAATTGAAGCTAAAATTTGTTTGATCCATATACCTTTATAAGGAGCATAAATATAAGCTTAATAATAAGCTTATAAGCTTAAACCCAATATGTATCTTATATGAATGTAAACGCCAGTAGCTCATTGCAATAATCTAATGCAGCGAAATTGTTCCTTATTAATTAATTATNTGTGAAATATAATCGTAGTGAATTTAGACTATCAAACACCCAAACATCATGGATCAAATAATAACCTCCATAGGAAACTATGATAGTAAAACTAGCATAAGAATACTTATTATTAAAAAATGTATCGTTACAGTTTATCGTCACACCCTTGCAAGAAAAGTAAAACATAGAATGAAATGATGACCCTTTGCATAAGTAAAAGTTGTATTTTCATTCATGACATTTAATTTGATATTCGTGTACTCATCTAGTTTCTCATCGTATATAATCAAAATTTATGTTGAAAGACATGCCTTGTAGTATGTTTAAAATACAGCTTAAAATAGTAAATTTCAATCAAAACTTGGATGGTTTTGCTTGAAGAATGTTTAAAACGAAGGGTATTTTAAAAATAAGAGAAAGCAACGTACTTGGAAATTCTTTCATGTGTCAACTCTACTCTACTAGTTGCTGAAATTTTCCTTCAAAAAGTATATGTTAAATTTCTACAATGGATGGATAAACCAAGATAGTATACTATTAAAAATGAGAATGTGTAGAGACAGGCTTTTCTTCAGACACTGCTATCTTTGCCGTCCTTCTTGTGAGCATTTGTAACTAAATCCCCTGAAATGAATTTTTCCAGCAAATTATTTAGCAAATATTTCAAAAAGGCGTCACTTATTGTTTATAAATTGCTCCTTAGCTTCATCCACTTTAAGAAATAATACGTAAGGCCGCTCGGAAGCGGGTACTTCACTTACGTCCATATGAATTCAACCCCGAGTAAGCTTTAATCATTTCATTTGGAGTGAAAGATGTATTTCTATTCCTGATTTAATATTGAAGAAATTGATCAAAGGACTTGCAATACCTCTGATTACGTCGGAGAACTGTATTTGTTAGAAAAAATGTTATTGAGAATTCCTCTGCAAATTTTAACTGAGAACCTCTTAGGTCTAGCCCTTAAGCGAACTTCTTATGAACCTACCTGTAAATCCACCGCTGAAGAGAGTGTGCATGTTACGTAAAATTAGGTGTATTTTGTGTGAAATTTCCGAATCAGTCTATCCAAAATGAGGTAAAAACTATTTCAAAAACTGTCTAGGGTCTGGAGAAGTATCGATTTTTTAGCATGGAAAGTCAGTGGCATCTTAAAGTTTGGGAAGTTCCTTCATCATTCCTCAATCGTTGGTGGTGGCAAACTTTCCTTCCAGAGATCCTTAATTACAGCGTAACGTGTGGAAACCAATAAATCAAACGACTCTAAGCGCCGAATATATCGCTTATCATCACGTTTAAGTGTGCGGTAAACTATTCTCGTTTTAACTTACGAAGCTGTAAATGAGATATGGCTTCATTAGTTAATCGGTAGCGATGTCGTAACCGTATCGTCATGTCTCATGAATAAATTGCGCGACTTGCTCTAAATCTCTAATTTGCGGAAGATATGGGTTATGGCGACGAGTTTTTTCGGGGGTTATTTTTAATGCGAAATTTTTCGTGGAATGAAGCAAGCAACGGAAAACATAACTTCGTCGCTATTAAATGTTAACGAAGGCGGCTTTATTTCCAACGCTGAGATAAAACAAGTTAGTTAAAATGTACGTTTAGAAGAACCTAATGAAACATAGACACGTTTCTCCATAAAAATAGTTTGAAGTAAAAGCATAGGAGGCGTATTACACAATATCGAAACTAAAAAGGATCTTACCGTTTGGTTCTGTATAATTACCAATCCCTGAAAATTATTAGCCTCTTTTTCATTTTTCACTGAATCATCACTGTAATTAGAGCTCGTTAACGGAGATTAAATAGTTATTCGCGTCGAATTGTTTTCTGTTTTTACGAGCAAATGTCATGAATTCAGATTCGCTTCTCCTCTTACATACATCTTGTAAAATAATCCTTTATGAAATAAGGCGTTGCTCCCGTAGTAGTGGCTTTAGACATTTACATGATATCTACGAGCGCTATATCTGCGAACAACTCTCATTCTTACGTAGAGATTCTCGCTATTCTCCTCGTCGCACCTGACAATGTGGGAGAACCATTCCAGAGATTCTTGAACCCCGGTAACTTCATCAGTTCCTCCATCTCTCCAAGATCCATATCTCTCCAGTCCCCTCCCCTTACTCTTCCCATCTGTTTCCCGAATTATACACAATCCAGGACCTTAAGAGCGCATTCCTAAACCTCTTAAAGGGTTATCCAATCCCACAGCTCTAACTCTTCCTCATCAACCCTTTCTTATTTTCCCTCTAAATCCCGTCTCCGAGATCTCCATCAAGGTCACCTGCTCGGGGCAAATGGATTTACAATTTAATCTTAGTTAAAAAGAAAATTTCCCCGTAGAAGTTTTCTTTGCCTCTCTTTATGCAAGAACGATGGAAGTTTTGGGGCGAGTGGGGTATTCCGTGATCGGGATCAAGGGGTTGGTGCGAGGGTGAGAGAAGAGGGAGCGTGAGGAAAGAGAGAGGAAGGCTGTGGGCGATTCGGGAGCTTTTGACGAGTTTTAAAGGAGAAGTTCCTGGCGAAGAACGGGGACAACCTGATAACGTTGTGGGCATTACTTCACCTAACTCGACAGTGTGTCCCTTTTGTTTGGGATTCGAGTAGCTTCTTTCTCGCGCTGCCTTACTTCTTAAAATGTTTGTTAGCGTGAAAGAGACACCTCAGAATTCGAGGTATATTTCAAAACTCGGGTTCATCTTTAGTCTCCTCTCGTGAAAGGGTAAATGAGATCATCCTTTTCCTTTCTGTGTGGATGACATCTCGGAAGTCGGTGAATGTCTCTCTGCGGCGATCATTTTAATCAGATTAGAAATTGGAGGATGACTTGAATGGAATGTTCACGTTTGAGATGTATCACTGATGGGAAAAAGATTTTAAGAACATTTTCCTTGATATGTCCTTATAATTTACCGTGGGAAGTGTTCGAACCTTTTCCTCAGACTGGCAATGTTTTTGTAAATAGAATTAAAAGAGTTGTGTGATGTTAAATACATTTTATCAGTAATTAGTTAGTTATGTAAGTTGCTTTATCCTAACAGTCGAATATTTTGCATCTTAAACTGTAATAGTGGACTTTGACGTTTAATTCTAAATGCTTTGTAATAGTGCGGGTAATTTTGTATTAGTATTATTTTCTTTTTTGTTTTATAAGTGTTTATTATATTTTAGTAATAGTAGGTATCAATTACTTGTATTTTCTTTTATATTTATGACGTACTGCCTTCGGGAGGTTTTGGGGGGTTTCCCTCCCGACTAGGGTGAATACCAGGCAGGGTATTGTATTTCCTTCTCCCCCTGAAAAGATGACTACCACCTGGCCTGGAGCCTATCTGTAGTCCAATCGTGCAAATAAA
>KZ308123.1:1784707-1796664 GCA_000376725.2 Ladona fulva | reverse complement strand
AAAATGAAAATAAATAAATAAATATTTATACTATTTGAGGCAGAGCTATTTTTTTATTGTTTATTCGATTACAGACATTTTACTGAATTACAGACATTTTAGGTGACCCCGCTTTTCTGTGATGCAACTTTTATGTTTTTATGTCACATATTTCCACTCTTTTTAAGGCAGGACTTATTTTGAAAATTTGTTTATTCGATTAATGTTCCTGCGATGAGAACGATTTATTCCCTTTTGCGTTGGCTCATTTTGAAGGTATGACTCGTATTCTGCACTTTGATAAAAATAATTATTCTCTACCCTTTCATGTTTCAGAAACAGGACTCAGACCCCATTAAAACGATTCTTTTCTCTTTATTTTCCTATAGAATGATTTCTGTTTCATAATTTGGCAATGACTTATTTACGTAGATCCATTAACATTTCTCGCTTTCTTTTCTTTTTAAATTGCTTACTTTTGAATATAATCGCCTGAAACTAATTTTGATGTGACTTCTTGAGATTCTATGATAGTAGATTATAGTATGGGTTAGAATATGTTTATTGTACATAATTTTTTACGGTAGACAACTGGGAAGTTAGCCCATTATCGCAAGAATAAATTTCACTTTGATGACACTTATATAGAACAGACATAGCATGACGGAAATGCTACTAAAATCAATTGCGAATATTTTCCTTGAAATATATGTTTCTTTTAATTTTAGCACTGGAATTTTTCCATTTTCATTCATGCATTTACTACGGTATCGATTAAGTAGGCCTTCACTTGGTACTCCATTATAAAGCTGCATGTGGCTTGAACATACAGTAAAATCAAGATTATTCATCCTCGACGGTATTTATAAATAGAAATAATAATCATAGCATTAGAAGCTGTAACAGTAAATCATTTTGGCTCGTAAGCCCACACTGGGAATCGATCCCCGAACCGCTTTCACCGAAGACGAACGTGGTACACGTATCCGGTCCGGAAGCCCCTGAAAATAATATAATCATATCAATCGCGCATTAGAATGAAAAGAGGAAGTAAGATTTCTATTAATATTTTGAGAGCATCGATAAAACCAGTATATGTTTCCTGTAGCATAACAGATGTGGAATATGGTAGTAGCCATGAGATTACACACTGAAATAGAAAAGCCAGCGTATTTTCTATTCATCCCTCAGTATGCTTTTTGGTAACGATTCGACGACCGCCGTCATCGGGTACAAAGGAACAAGGTCAGGTGAGAGGGGAGAGGCAGTGTGGGAGTAAAAGGGTTGAATGGGGAAGGATGGGTTGTCGATGAAGGTCGCGTAAAAGTGGCTCGTGCATTTTCGAGTAAAATAATTTGGAGGTGGAGGGAGGCATGCAGAGAGAGAGGCGGCGGATGAATCTGAGGAATAGGAGATTAGGGGAGGGTTTAAGTGCGCTAGGATTCGGAGTAGAACAACGGTGAATCAGAAGGGTAAAGATACTCATCATCTATGGAGGTATTTGGGGAATTTTGGTGCCGGATATGTAACACGCTTTAGCTGTCTCTCTACATATGAAAAATTGTATAATTCCAAGGTGACACATTTTGCGTGGCTGGTTTTAAAAGCTGAAGTATCATGGATAAATACATCTGGAGAGCATCAAGCATGGTCACTCGGTGAGTCTTTAACAGTCTGACACAAATGTAAATCTTTGTGTTCAGTAATTCAGTTGCACCCCTGTAGACCCTAGAATGTTCCGGAAATATTCAATAATACATTTCCAAAAGTGTAGGGACCGTTAGTTTTCTCTTCAGATAAAATTTACCATTTGTAGAAGATATAGCATCAAAAAGAGCATAAGATTCAGTGGTAGAATTAAATAATTTCCACGTTTGATTGTGACAATGTTCAAGATTGGTCTCATTCGCTCAGAGAAATATTATATTTGCTGTGACTGGTAGGAATGTCTCTTAGATACCTACGTTCTATCAATCTAACTCGTTTATAAATGTCATAATGAAATATCCCCTCTTCCTCCATCTGATACGCTTCATTTGACCTTGTGACGAACATTTACAGTTCTTTGTGGACTTTTACGTAGGTTTTTGATTACTCTAAGTCTTGGTATTATAATATATACTTATAGTGGACAATAACTAATGTTCACTTCAGGGCCGGCACTTAAATGTTTTATCTGAGTTAAAGTATCGTAAGATTTCCGTTAATCTACTTCGTATATGATAAATTAGCATAAAGATTAACTACAATCTTCATCTTAACAAAACAATTTAATGTGCGGACCCAAAAGTTAATATTAGATAACGTCTACTTTAAGTATACGTACATTAATACCGGGCTTAGGTAATATTTGTTAGTGGAGTGTGTATTGTTGTATATACGCCCACCTTATAGTTACCACTCTGTAAAATCGATGGATTTCCATACTTATATATTTGCTTTGACACCCATTTTCCATGTTACTAGTATTTTTTATTCCTTTTATAAATAGTGGTCTCTATCAGTTGGTTGTTTCCTTTGTTTTAATGAATTTAGAATGATTTGATATGCAATTATACACAATTTTTATTGAATTATGAAACCGTTTGTTTTAATCTTTAAAAGTCCAATGAGAAACAATCATCTACATCTGCATAAATATGCAATTCGCCTTTTGGCGTTTGGCAAAATCATTTGTCAATATCGTAATTACGTGCTAATGCACTTAACAAATCGTGCTTCTGTAAATGTAAACGGGATGTCGCTTTACTTAGGCAATGAATTCTCCTGTTTAGTTGTTGGAACTATGAAAACGTAGTTTCTTTCTCTATTGATTTTGCGCTCAGTTTTTCTACGAATTGCTCTTAATCTACTTATGGATGAAGAAGCTATCTATTTTCAAGGTTACCTTTTTTTCTGGTTTCACTTTATACACTCTACTACTTTATACTGTTATCACTCCCGTTTTATAGATAACTCTGAGAAATTAATTTATTTCCTATTATTTCAATCCAACCTCAGATTTAACCAAATGTATTCAACTGATCTAAAATAGAAGAAACGTGCGATGGTGTGGTCGCTTGATTGAATGCACGAGTCCATGAATACTTTCAAGTATTCATAAATTCGTGTATGAAACGATTTTGTGTACATTTGACGTTGTCTTTTTGAGTTTAATTAATGTAAATGTTTGTTTATCGATGTAATGTAATGGTAATTGGTCAGGATGTCAATAAAATGCTCGGAATTAACGTGATATTTTCGAAACACTTTAAAGGTCCCGTGCTATATTCTAATAGCTTTCTCTTTCATCTGTCTTTGATGCACTGCATTATTATGTAACTAAGTGTCTGTACTTGCATCATTTGCCTGAGAATAGTAATACAGTAAGATAATGAATATCTTTTGTTTGGTAGCGCAACGGAAAATATCATTATTATAATTTAAGTTGGGTTGAAAGTGAGGAGATGCATATCTCATAATCAGAGCGAAATGTAGATCGTATATCCTCACAAATGATTTACTACAACCAGTTATAGATAGTATACTTATTTCGGCCAGAAAAATGCAATGAGAAGAGCAGAGGTGGATATCTACAAAAAATTCTTCTAATTCAAAAAAAGTACATTCTGAAGAAAGGAAAGATGTGCTATCCACGTGTGAAAATATATTTTCCACGTGTGGAAAAATACATTTCATTCGTTCTTTCAGAATTTCAACTTTAAGTTATTTTCTAATTTTCTGAAATCAATTTTGTGTTTACTCAACCCAAAAGATTTAAATTCAGTTGTATAGTGACTTCAGAACTGTAGCTGCAATAGAATTAGAACGTCCAATTGCCATTTTTAACGTGAAAAGATATTGTGACAATATTTTCCAAATGTCACAAGAATTAACAATTTTTAAGTCTTTACTTTGGTTTATTTGATAAATTTTCTACAAATGTAAATCACTTAGAGTTGCAAGAGTCACAAGAGCAACCAGAGTTACTGAGGTACCTTAAATTGATATACATATAATTTAATTTAACCTACGAGAAGTATGTTACCTAACTAAACCAATAAAAATGTAAACTTTTTGAAACTAATTTACTTTTGCTGCTTCTTTAAGTTATGAAAGGGAAACTTTAAGGTTATATCATGAAAATGTGTTTAAATTTCTAACTCAAATTGTCAACACTTGGTATTTAAATATCTCATCGTAATTTGAGACTCTGTAATTAATTGATTAGTGTGACTCATCCAGACGAAAAGGTAATTTTCTCTTGGAGACAGTGCTTAGGCAACAAACTCATCGTGAAAGTTTAATGGAAAACGACTGCGAAGAGGAACTGGAGAGGATTTCGCAATCTAGATTAGAGATAAACGTCCGTATCTTCCAATCTATTTGTGATGAAGGACCTCCCGAAACGTGGTTTTATCATTGTTTAAATCATTGTAGCCCTTCCCATAAGGAAGGAAACGTATCAAAGTACATTTCGTTAAAGAGGCTCTAATTTTTTCTTTTCTTAAAGGAATGACATATGTATGAATTGTAAGTTAGTATGTTTGCTGTATGTGATTAGATAAACAGCAGGGGATATGACAAGCCAAGGAAATAACTCTGAAGAACTTCTAATACAATTTAAAAATGAAAGGGGCAATATTTTATACGCATATAAAACCTAAGTATTGTGTAATATTTGTAAATTTGTATATCTGTCGGCGATGCTGAGTAGGATTTGCATAATTATTTGTATATACAGCCTTCTTTCAAAATATTTCCTATCATAACTATCGACCATTTCCTAGGAATTTATAGCTAAGAGTAATAGTAGTAGTATTGATAAAAGTGCTTCGACTGCTTGGGTCATTTCGCACGTAGGCCCCCACCGGGAATCGAACCCGGGACTGCTTTCACTGAAGTCGAACGCGTTGCCCACTTGGCAATCGGGAGCCTATAGCTAAGAGTAACTTACTACTTACTTACTACTTTTGCACATGATGTAGTTCTAATCGCGTACATTCAGTAGTGTGATAGCTTCTCTTTACTTAAGAATAGGTTATTATTTGATGATGCACAATATGTTACTCTTTGTTTAATGAATAGAAGTAATTATTAAACGTTCATGCATGATTTTCATGTAATGTATAATAATTTTCCGTTAAGGACAACGCTACGCTAGTTATGATACATAATCTTCTTGGATCGATTTAAAGTAATTCCTTCAATTTCATGCGTATAATGCGTATTATTTAAATAGGTTTTTAACACACTTTTCATTTTTCGGTCCAACTTTTAATCTTTTCTGTCAGAATTCCTTAAAATTTTCTTAAATTTCACATCGATGTTGAGTAAAAGCGCCAGAGTCCTTTCCGGCTGAAAGCTCATTCCTTCAGCAGATAACCCTGGATGACAGCTTTTTCTCCCTAAAACGTTTTAGTCAATAAATAAAGCAAGGCGCAAGGCGACCAGCTGATGGATTCAATTAGGATTAGGAGTTATAAGCCAATCTCCACATCCTCTGCGGCATCAAGTATTTAGGGTTTGCCTCCATATTCTCCCGAGAATTGATTAGCCAGATTTGGTCGGTGGTAACGAAGTGGTTTCCTGACAGAGGATTGCGAGGAACGATTTAGGAAGCATATTTGTGCGATCCATTATGGCCTTAATATTTCACCTATCTGGCGACTATCTTAATACTGTATATTATGGAGTTGTTAAATAATCTCTGCGGACTTCTCCCGAAGCTGCCTCGCATTTTGAACGGCCATTTCGCCGTTGAAAAAATGTTTTCTCTTTTAAAAAACGCCGAGGATTTTAATGGACGGCTCACAAATTAGGCTTCTTAAAATTGCTTTATTTACATTTATGAGACCTTTACTCATGCAGTATTGAGAAAATAAGACATTTATTCGATTATCATCCAGAAATAACATAAACGGAAGGTAAGAAAACTTCCTCTCGCCAACTTGAGTAAAATAAAATATTCTCTTTTATAGCGCCTGGAATCTTGGAAATTCCTTTTAATCTAAGAATGATCTCCCGAATGTAAATCTCACAATTTTGTTCAGAGTATGAAAATTTTATGGATATTCTGCCGAGGCATTTTGGAAAGAGACTTATTTGTAAAGAAAGGTAATTTAAAGCTATTCTTGGGGTTCAAGCCATATAGTTGAGATTTTAAACGAAATGTGATAAAATTTTTCTTTCCGTCTTAGCTTTCTTACCTTGAAAAAGAGCGAATGTATGTATTTTTTATTCAAAAATAGATTTCAAGTCAAGTAACACAAATCCTCTTTCATTTGTAGATAAGGAAATTTTATAAAGGAGCATTTAAATACTGATTGAGCGATGGAAGAGTGGCTTTTATTATTTTAGGAATGTATAGCATAAACAGGAGAGACAAGGTTAGGGTGAAGAATGACAGTGGAAATAAGGAAGGGCTGCACGATTTGTATGAAGAGACTGTTAAAGGTTCCTTTGGACATTTTAATAGAATGAGTGTATGCGGAAGGATTAAAATGTTATATAAGGTTACTGTGTGTGCTATTAAATTAATTATAGCTAGACAAAGAAGTAATGGAAGTAAGTCTGACAGAGCCGAGAAACGAACCCGGTGCTTCCACTTTCCGGTTCACTACTCAAAGACTCGGGTTCTGGTCCCCTTCCTTGAAAATTCGTCATAACACCGAGAGGTAATTACGTGATCGGTATTTATGTATACAAGTATTTTAACGAAGATTAACGTGCATGAGGCGAAAAGAATATAAAAGAAAGCAGTAAAATTGTCCACCTGTTCCAGGAGTTTCATAAATGAGTATATAAAGCTATTGCCGATGATTGTAGGAAGTGTTACCTTAGGATTACTTAATCGCATAAAAGGTAATGCCAACATTATTTTCATATGGGTGCCCTTTCTTCTTCATTGCACCCAATCTCCTATCCGCTTCTTCAATATCCCCCATATACGAAGGAACAAACACTCCCTATGTATTCAATCCACTCGATCTTTGTCTCCGTTCCTTTGGTGAATCTTGAGCCATTATTCAAGTTTCTCATTTCTACTATTCCTCTCGGCAATTCAAAAAGTAGACGTTCGAGGTTCTTCCGAAACTTTGTGAATGATTAGCTTTCAAGCAGCGCCTCCCTGGAGGTTTACTTATACAGGGCATTTTTTTCTTCCCATTGAGGGACTATTTAATTTCTTTTCCTCAACCGATGGCGTTTTCTTCTTTTAATTACTGTCTTGCATGATAATTATCATTGCAGATAATCATAAATAGAGCTTCTTGGTAATTTTTCTTCTCGAAAAGCCGTCTCGAAATTAAGAACTGGAAGCGATTACAAGAAGGATTCGTATGAACGGGAAGGAATGTGTGCCATTTAGAATGTTGATAAATGATACGGATTTTTTACTTCTAATTAGAAGATGTGTAAGGCTGTGTGACCGTTTACTCAAGTTTTTTGTTCGGAAGAAATTCATTCCTGAAGAAGTTGGACGGTTAAGTTTTCCCAGGCAAAGCACTGTATGTGACTCAAATGATATATTTACGTATCTTGGTCAAGAAGGAAAGAGAGATTGTCTGAATGTAGTCGATTCAGTAGGGATTACTTCTAAAGGATATTAGAATTTAAGCGGAGAGTTTTTATGGCTCTTGGAATTTGAGTATTCTCGATACGCGTTTTTTTCGAAACTATTCAATAAAAATTATCCTCAAAATTCAATCCTTTTTGATTTGTTTGACTTTGTCCCTTTTTTTAAAAAACACAATGACTTCTTGATTTGTTCTTGTTTTACTTTTCCCTTATCGTTGAAACTATGAGGATTCATTTCATAATTCAAAAGTAAAATTTCAAATTTCGAATGTATAAAGTAAAATTCACACCCGGTATACTTTAATCATTGCATTGAATTTTTCATTTGATTATTTCCTTAAATTTTCTTTCGAAGGAACGTATTCATTTCTAAACGTCCCTACCTGACCTATCTAACATAAACATACATACACTTATAAATACAAACTCACTCCTATGCAAGGGGAATGAGCCCTCATTGCTTTGAATCTCCCAGTTCTATCTTTGAAATCTTCCTTCAGTTGGTCATTTAATCACATAGTTAATTTTTAAGGACTGCTTCAATGTGTATCAATTTTACCGGAAAGCTATGTTTTTTTATGACGAAGAGAATGTGACATTGATATTTTACGTTCTTTTTTTTTCTTGGCAGCTTCCTGGTTAAAATTCAGACTTAGTTGATAAGCATACATGTGTAGCAACAATGAATATTCTCGTACCCTTGCTAACCTTTTTTATTAAAGAATTTCCCTTAAAATGCCGACGCGATGGCTGCAGAATGAAATCATTGTACTAAATGTCAACAGGGCGAAGAAAATGGGATATAGTATTTTTCATCGTATTTTGAGTAGCTTAAAGAATGCTGGCGTAAATATTTTGCGAGAGAATTACGCGAGGAATTCTCAGCAGATTTGCGTGGGTTTTGGAGGGCGTATTAATTTTTGAGGGAAGATTTCGGAAGGAGCTTAATTATAATGCCGTGTTTAGATGCCGACGATTGAGAGAGGGACTGCTGCATTATGAATTTGGGAGCGTGGGTGCGTTTGATTTCGTGGGTGAATTTCTTGGAACGGAAAGCGGAGTGCTGAGTTTGAATTCAGCTTTCGGAAGTTAGTTTTTGCAAACGATTTTTTATTTCGTTCCAGTGTTTACATTTGGTGTACGAGTTTTCAGTTTTAACCTTCCGCGGTGGCGGAATCCCTAGCTGCTAGATCTCCAACTCTAAGCTCTCGGGTTCGAGTCCCGGCTAACTGAATTTTTCTGGTTAGGAAATTTTGTTCATGCCTCCGATTTTACTATCATAATAATAATAGTAACCTCTTTAATCGAAACAGGAAGATAATCAAAATTACATTCATTTAAAAAATTATTATAATTTACAAACAACTCTAACCGGGAAAATCCAGGAACCGGGAATCGAACCCGAGATGCTAGAGTTGGAAAGCTAACCAATCCACCAAGGGAGGTATAAGGTTTGGCCGCAGCACGGGCATTCGGCCGTAAAAATTAGCGAACCGGAAGAAACTTATAATCAATCATCAGCCAGTCATCAAAAATCACCTCCAACCCGATAGCACAAAGAATGAAAGTCAGTTTTGTAAGTAGTGGTTTTAATCCCAATTGGATGATATTATTGTATGTGTAAGGCAACCCTTGCGTATTATCTGTGCGGTGACCGCAGTGCGTGAAATGTTGCTTGAATCGTGTTCCACTTTATCTCTTGGCATTCCCCATCAGAATGTCTCATTTCCTGCCGGAAATTGGAGCAAACCCTTCGTTGTTTGAGGAAGGTATTTTGTCTTTTAGTTACAGAAGTATCTTATGAAATTTTATGTGCTGTGAATTTTTGCTGGGTTGAGTAACGTAATGGAGTTGCTAATTTCAAAGGAAAGTTTCCATGGAAATACTTTTGTGTTTATTCTAAGAAAAGTATATTATATTCTTAGGCATACTCAATTATTGTATTTTAAAATAAAAAATTGATGATCAAGAGCTATAAATTTTGGAAGGTTCACCTTCTAATTTAGATTGACACACATGTAATAAATCTGCATTTGGAGTTTTATATCGGCATTTCATCATTTTCAACCTAAATGTAAAAAATCAGATAGTTGTTTGGTGAATATTTAAAGAATCTAAATACAGCATTGAAGAATGTTCTAGTGAATTTTCATTCCAATCGCTAGGCAGGATAATTTAATTGAGTAAAAAGGCATTAATAATTATTAATTGTGAATATCGGTTGTAGGCTTTGCGGATTTTTTTCTGGAATTTCACATTAGGATTGAACTGTATGGGTGTTTCATTAGTTTAATGGTGCTGTAGTTTCAGAAAGTACGGAAGGTAATGTTTGTGTTTCTTTTCTAAACGAAGAGCTCGGCAAGGACGGGAGAAAGGCAATTACCCATGGAAGTGCCCCCGTTTTGTTTGTGCAGTTTGTTTTTGTTTTGGAATACGCTCTGAGTCATGCGTAATTTAGTTTTGGGAGGCGAGCGAAAACTCAGTTTTTTCTTCTCTTGTTACAGAAGTGAATCGAACAAACTCGGTAGACTTGAACCGATCTATAAAGTAAACTGTGCGCCAAACCAATTTTCTTTTCTCTTGGGTTTGACTCCCGTTTGGATTTTCTTTATTAAATCAAATCTTTATATACTCATAACCATCCCAATGTAACGATTGGATATCTTCCGCTCTTTTGAAATTAACGCCCACTATATTTTACAAAACGTCTTTCAGCAAGAGCTCTGTACATTCGCTACCTCTGAGTCCATCGAAAACGACCGGAAACTTTCCTTTTACTTTGCCTTTTACTTTATACCTTTTTTCTATTCGTACGTTGGCTTTCGGTCGCTTTCGATGGTCGTGATTCTTTTCAGACTTTTTGTTTTTTGTCGAACAATTTTGCGCTAACGATCTGGAACTACCTTCATACGTTAAAGTATTTTGCCAACATTTTTGCCATTCAAAAACCCTCTTCCTTTCGGCTGTCCTCCGCAGATTGATAAGCATCTCCTTGTCCCCTGAAAGCTTTTAAGAAGAACGACACAAATTGTATTTAAACAAATTGCGATCAGCGCAAGTTTCCACCCGAATTAAACTGACAGTGTATTTCAACGGAAACTTAGTAAAATAGCCATTTGAAGACCAATTCGTCCATTCCGTCCAAGGAAACAACAGCGTGGAGACATATCCAGTTTATAGGCGACACATATATCAAGATTGGAATTTTTTTCCCAAAGAAATCGAACTGGAATTATGGAGCAATATTAATCCCAAAACGTTCTTTCCCGTACATAAACACAAAATTGAAAAACTCCCAAAATGCGGAGTTTACAAATTAAAATGTGAACATTGCAATGGGATCTATATAGGGCAATCTGGTCGCAATGTTTGTACGCGCATGAACCGACACTAATAAAACCTTCGTGGATTACTCTTACGCATACTCCGCCTCCACCATTCCGAAGAACATGCCAATGGATTCATACAATGGTGCTTGCACCCCCTGCCACACGCCGAAAGGCGGCTTGCAGGGTACTAATGTAGATGTAGATACAAGCTTCGTTCTCTCCTTTGCTTCAATCCACCTAACGTACTTCACACTCTTCTCGCCCTCCACCCCTTGGTAACGCATTCCAACCCTTACACCTTCCCCCTTCCTACCCTTCTTTTCATGTACATTCTTATATTTCTTCCTGAATATATTCTAATGATGGCCTAAGGTGACCGAAACCGTTCGTGTTTGTGATTTCATTGTGGAACTCTAATAGCGATTAATTGTTTTTAAACACATTAATTTATTCAACTATATATATTCCAACAAATTCAACAAATATATATACAAATATATATATTTGTTGAAGTATGTGAATGTTTTAGGATGAACTTCCTATTTGAAACCATTGCTATATTTATTATTTAAGGAATTTTTTATTAGTTACAGAACGTGTTGTGGATTAGGTTCGCAAAATATTAATGCTTGATTTAAAAATTGTTTTTGTGTAATAAAACTCTATTCCTCTACTTTAAAACAATTTCTAACTGCGATCGAAACAGTCAACTTCAAACTTAGGTTAGGGAAGTTAAATAAAATGATTGATATATAAAGGAAACTTTTATCGTTTGATTACGAATTTAAAAAATATCTAGTGGACAGCTCTTATTATTGACGAAAGGCAAATTTGAGCTTAATAATTGAAGCTAAAATTTGTTTGATCCATATACCTTTATAAGGAGCATAAATATAAGCTTAATAATAAGCTTATAAGCTTAAACCCAATATGTATCTTATATGAATGTAAACGCCAGTAGCTCATTGCAATAATCTAATGCAGCGAAATTGTTCCTTATTAATTAATTATTATTCCTTATTATTAATTAATCCCAATTATTAATTTTCATTTTCCAGCCTATACCTTAATCTTATAACTTATTAATCCTTA
>KZ308123.1:1772430-1784133 GCA_000376725.2 Ladona fulva | reverse complement strand
GAATTTTTATTGTTTGTTTTTAATAAAAATATATTGTGGAAAAAGTACAACCTTCTCTTTCTCATCAACTGTTATTTTCGTCATATCATAGCCGGCCTACATGCTACTTAGCATTCTGAGATGTAATATAAAATTTTACAACAGTTCGTTTTTATTTAGATGGTGGTGGTGGTTTGTTTCCTCGGTGTAAACTTTGACTACGATAGTATAGGCAGAAATGAAAAAGTAAACGTCTGCCGTAGCCGGGAATCGAACCCAGGTCTCCTACTTTTCGGGTTGATGCTGTGGCCTCAGAGCTCCTTTAATTTCTTGGGCTATGATTGGATATGGTGTGATACGGATTAGATAGTATTGAGATAGTACGCAATTGGTTGTTAAAGTATATATAGATAATTAATGTTTAATAATTACCTTTTCACAAAGTAAAGGGGATTATGTACTTAAAGAAATTAAACTTGCATTTTTCTCGATCAAGTAATGGAGTTTTTCCCTCTGCAAGATGTTAGTATTTCGTTTTCACATATTTTTGAATATCTTTAAAATTTTTCGTCGAAGACGTCTTCTAGATTGATTACAAAGGAAAACAATTGCATTTTTATTAAAATCTAACTAAAATCTAGCGAACTTGAGTTGAAAATTTTCCCTTAATACCCGGTTTTGTGGTAGAATTTCTAGTTTTTAAAGGGGCTCATCGATCGATTTCTTAAGGAATAAAAACCACCGTCGATACAAATGTAAGTCTGGGACAAAAGGAATGAACGCCAGGAATTTCGCGGAATGGCATCCACCAGGGAATTATTCCTCTCCTGGAATTAGGGCGTGGGAAGGGAACGAGTGTCCAAAAACGAGAAACAATGTTTACGTACGTCGGATTGGCAACACATCTTCGCTCGGTGCAGTTCTCGCCTTCTAAGGCAGCGGGACTCGAGGCAATCTTCCTCTTGGATACCGGAGGAGGTAAAGCAAACCGCTTCCTTGTGAACTTGGGCAAATCAATTAGTTGCACACGAGTCAGAGAAGCAGCACTCGAAGAATTCTCCGAAAAAAGGTCACGAAAAGCACTCCGTTGCACGCGGAAAGGTTTTGAGTCAGACTCACGCAGAGAAGATCGAGACATAAAGCGCAGAAAATTAAGCGGAATGCTACGGAACGTGTTGTTGAGCAAGAAGTTAATTTCAGGTCACGTAAGGCAAATATTTGATGACGCTCACGCGAATGCGGGAGGAATTGCCAAGGGAATTGGTACGTTTCTCCATCTTAGACAGTCAGATGCACTGGAGATAAGTCCTTCAAGAAGTTAGATATGTAACTTGATGGATGTGATAGATGTTGTGACGTGTGTGCTTACCTGTATTTCAAGAAATTAGAGCACGTTTGCATTAATATTCAAATCAGTTTACTTCACGCCATTTGCCAAACACTACTTAATGAGGTCTGAATCTCACAAGCTTTTTGCTGAATGTTTTACCATGTCAAAGAAGTGTTTTCTGAAGTATCCAATTCAGTGCTCGTGAGATATTTTAACTTTAGATTTAATTCCTTTTAAGCTACTTCAATGTAAAAGATAAGAATAGTAGTACATATGAATTACTTTGTTTTTCATGTCAATGTTAAAGTTTGCTCTTCTCTCGTAACTGTATTATAATTTTAATTCGTAAATGATACGGAAGAAATGTAATATTTACGCTCATTTCGCTGTAAGAAATTTAATATTTAGCTTATATCGTTTATAAGCTTAGAAATATTTAGCTAATTATTTTTCTTGTGTCATTTTTTGTTTATTTTAAATGGGAATAGTGTTAATAATTGCTTGGTTCACAAACATAAATACATAAATGTACAAAGGGCAAGTCTGTAGAACAAAATTATACGATCAGATTTGCTACTTAGATAAAATCACGAACTTAAATATGCTTAGATACACATAATTATCCGAAGCATACTTGAGGAAAAGATGTTCAACGAGAAGACATGCGACTTAAGATTCAGCGATAAATATTAGTGAAAAATAGCGACATGAACGGAACTCGAACCAAGATCTCCACTTTCGGGCTGGTATTCTTAGTGAGAAAGTCTGGAAAGGGGTAGACCTGGGTTCCAGTCCCAGTTATGTCGCTATATTTTACTTTGTTAATTCTTAATACGTTTTTGTATTTCCCTGAACATATTTTGGCAAGACCTAATCCGTCATCGAATGTCACCCACGTGTTTTGTTACATCTATGTTTATCCTGCTTTTGATGATGACTAAAAGTGTTTCGAAAAGCTTCCATATTTAACAATAATCTGGTTAACACACATATACGTTTTTAAAATTGGTAGCTTATGTAGAATTACAAGTATAACAAATACTCAATTACTCTAATTGCTATTGGTTGAGCTGGGAATCAACTACCTATTTTCCTTTATTAGACACCGGAATATAGCGTAGCTTTGTTAGAAATGAACGATTATTTAAAAGATCCCTAGCTCATAAAGAAACCCTATAACACAACGGAAAAGGAATGATATACCCACTTGAATCAGGTTAGAATCGATTTAGTGATGAAACTGGGGCGATGCAAGGGGTGAAAAATCGCATGAACTGCCTCTGCGAACTCATGCACTACCCAAAAAGTAAGACAGGACGACATTTTATTTGCATTCGCCGAGTCGGAGAGAGTAAAAGAGTTTCCAGTATGACTTGTTCAAAATAAGAAAGAACGAAAACTAAAAACCAGGAGAAAGAGCAACATTGGGCGGATTTTCTCCAGCGAAACAGCTGTGAAAATCCATCCATTCCAACGATTAAATAAGGACTTTCATTCTCTGTCTTATAAATTCCCGCCGATTCTTTGTCAAATTCGAAAATTAAGACAAGTGATAACCTAGTGTTTTTGCCGAATGGAAGTTTTCAAAATTAGATATTACTTCTCGTTCCGAGGAGGCGGCGATGACGTTTCGCCGAAACGACGTCATCATTATAGCCTCCCTAAAATCTCCTCCCCCAATGCACTTAGGAAAAATCGCCCTCGCGTATTTTTTTCTGAATCATTCAAAGTGTGTAGAAAAAATTTCAATTGCGTAGGATCAAATTTGTAGATAGAGATCGATTTTTAATTCAGACGCTTATCAAAGGTCAATGAATCACAATCTGATCTCAGAAACGCGTATTATGCTTTACGACTATATACCACATCACTGCTAAAAGTTTGGTTTTTCTGTGACTCCTGGTCATTGTTCAACAAAGTGAAGATGACCGAGTCATGGATTTGCGCCAATTTGCCGTGTTTTGATTTGGTTTACGTCGACACAGATAAAGCAGGAGATCGATATTGACTCTTATTTTACATAATTTTAAAGGCATATAAATGTCCTTTCGAATGATGTATAACATGCACTAGTATAATGGCAGATTATCAAAGGGTAACGTTTCAAAGTCCAGGTCTATACTATTTTCAATGCGACAGTAGTCATTTTTGGCGACTTATAATTGTGTGAAGGGTTAACTGTACGAAAATCCATTTATTTCATCGAATTTTCGCGATTTCAAGCTGAAAACTTAAGATAATAACCTTAGTTGCTCTATGTTCTTAAGATACCCGTTTCGTGACAGTGTAACGGTTTTTTATAATTTAATTTTGCAAATGAAATAAAGCCGGCTAACGATAATGAAAATGAACTAAAAATGCATTTCTTATTGGAACGTATTGATTTGATTGGGGTCGAACTGAAGACCGTTAGGTACAGAGAAATTAGCCCATTATCTAGGCATGCAAAAAATTTAATAATCTTCAAACTCAAGCAACCTTTTTTTCCTAGTTTTTTCGTATTTACCTTATCACATACGTACGATCTTCCTGCTTTATTTCTAAGATATCTCACTGACTATTAATTAAGTTTTAATAATGGTAGCAATTTAGGCATTATCTTCATTTACATAAAAGAAGAACGTTATGCATCTACTAATTTTATCTAGAAATCTGATTCCGTAACTGAGCATTTTAAATTCGAAAATAACGCTAGCAAGGAGGGGAACATAAATATTCTAGCAATCTAGCGCCTTAGGGCACTATCTCTTTGAAAGACTTCGTGAGGACATGATTATTTACTGCATTTAAGCATGATCATGATTATTTACTGCATTTAAGCATGATCATGATTATTTACTGCATTTAAGCATGATAATAAGTTTCCCTGTTGTTGCCTAGAAAGCAAAGAGGGCCATTGGCACCTAGCCTCTTTAGAATTAATTCAAGTACTACTATAAGTAAACTTTTTCAAACACTGACTGCGGCTGAGATTTCTCTCGTTAACCGAAAGGCTGTAGTTTAATATCCGTTCTCAATGCTGATGTGCTTAAATAGTATCTATATCATATTTTTATTAATATGGACTTCATTTGTGCAAATTTGTTGATTTATTTCACTCAAAGAACGATGAATTTACCAAAGTAAAGGAAAATTTTGACTTCCGTTTGAGGTAACTCTAACGGGTCCAGTTTCCAATTATTTGATGGAAGGCTTTCTTTGTTAGGAAAATAGAACTATTTTCAAAACAGTTATGAATTTTCATCGTGTTACGTAAGCATCTTTAGTGTGACGCAATACCGTATTCCCAAGGTGTGCCTTTTCATTTTGACTTTGATTTATATCCATCCTTTTCTTATGCCGTTGATAGTCTGTCTTTTATTTTACGTCCTCGCGCTTGATGTATTTTCTTTCGCCGTGCTGAAAATTCCGATACCATCGCAAAACAAATATTGCAAACGACGCAATATTTCACCCGTCTGTATATAGAGTTTCTCTTCGGGAATTTCAACGGAACGTAGGACGCTTGCGGTATTTTGGTCGCATTTCTGTCCCAGTAGCATTTAATCGGATAGGGAGAAAAATCGCTAGACGTTTACGGCAATAGGTTGGAAGAAGAGAGCCATCGAAGGGGGAATGGGGGAATGCGACGCGGGCATCGTCCCAGAAAGCGATGTCATGTGGGTCAAGGAAGTGCGAGTGTTGCATAGGAGGCGGTGTTGTTGCGTGCAGGTGAGAGTGTGCGAGAAGTGGCGAGTGTCCCAGACGCACGACTCGTACATCAACTCCACGCAGAAGTGGGCAGCAAGATGTTGTAGGTTAGCGGAATGGGAGAAGGCGGGAAGAGTGGAAGGAACGGATGGGAGTGTTTTCAACGCTCGTAATCCTATGTTTATGTGCTTATTCGCGGTTGTGTTTATGTCTTCCGTACCGTCAGTGAGCTCACATGCATTATCACGCATTAATTTTGCGTCTCTTTCCTGTTAACCACGAATATGGCGGTGATTCTCTAATGTTTAAGACCTAAACTTTTTAAGCGTTATTGTAAATATAGCTGCCGATGCCGTCAAAAACAACGGAGATATTTATAGAGGTAATTAAGGATGTTTCCGGTAATGGTTATTGATTCCTTAGATCGGCGGTCACCAACCTTCCGGACTTCACACACCGCTAAACTCACAAGTTTGTACCCCGCGAACCACTAATATGATTTGTATAAGTTGCATACACATGTAAATAATTGTACTATTTATTATATTGTAATTGCTGTCGCGCGTTTGCCCTTCGATGGTGACTCGGAATATAATAAATGTGTTTAGTAAACATTATACTTGCAAAAAATGCCCCAACTTCTGCATGGACCACCAAAAGCTATCAGTGGCCCGCCGAATTCCGGTTGGCGACTGCCGTTTTAGATGGATAGTTTAAATAAGTAACAAAAACGTTGCAATTATCACAAGTAATTTTATGCTACCATATAGTAATAATAATAAACGTCTTTATTGAGCGAAATTGGGACTAAAGAGTCCCATCTTCCATTTAACCCTTGTCATAAAGTGAAAGAAAGATACGAAAGAAAATAAAAGAAGGGAACAAAGTTTTTTCGTGGAGGAGTAAAAAACTGTGATATTTTATGCACAGAAAAAGTATCTCCACTGCAGTAAAACACTCACGAAGAGAAGGGGGATGTGAAAAACCTGCGAAAGATATAGGAAAGAGTGATGAAGAATAGATTGCATCATAAGTGGTGGAAATTGAATAGACGATTTTAAAGTTTGTAATACATAGCAGAAACATCATTGTCAATAAAAGGTAACATAACAGGCAATATATACAAATTAATTCACTATACGGAATATCAGAAATTGTTCCTTGTCATATATGTATATGGATACATACAAAAATGTATATGTATCATTATGGCTCATAATAAGTAATACATTAAAGCATTCTAAGAGATGTATCAAAATAAGAAAATAACAGCTGTCTATATCGTATGTGTAGTTATGTTTAAACTTGTGTATGTTATAATACCATTGATTGTTGTTTCATGCAAAACCGTACGGGGACTCATATTCTAGCGCAGTGGTCCAAAACTACTATACGCCGTTCAAATCTCACCTCTTTCTCTACATACCTAAATAACACCGGGCGAATATTAGAGGATTAAATCATAAATGACAATTGAAAAATTATGAATTCTATATATTACTCCTCATTTTGATTTACTAGCCTTCACTTCTCTCAATTTAAGGCAATAATTTATTTAAAGGTAGGATATGACGAAGTCGAGAAATGAGTATTCCCAAGGAGAAACCTAAATCAAAAAAGACTTTTTTCATATACGTTTTTCCCTGGGAATATTCCTAGACGCACACCCTAATGTATAAAGTTACCTTTCACCTCTTTTCGAGTTATGAGCAAAATTGAAACACATGTTCTATTCTTAAAGCAATGACTGCATAAATGCGGACCTCCAAGCGACTACAATTTTCTTGCTCGTCGAGTAGAAAGCTTGGGAACTGGTCTAGTGCATAAATTAAATGACAGCAAAATTCTTTCATATATTAATTTAATTACTACTAATTTACTATATTGAATTTTATTGTTTATTTTATTATTATTATTAGGTGCGTATAGACCTTGTTTGGATCACGCAAAGCATTCTGACTCATTTTTTACGGTTCTTTCTGACCTTCCAAAATTTAATAGTACCATAGATAGATTGTTGATTTTATTATTTATAATGGAATTTTACAAAATTTCGATTTCACCAATCTTTATTGGTTGTTATAGCAACGATTTGTCAAGAACGCAAATTTTATTAACAGTTAGCATATTTCACCAAATATTTTACAGCATTGTGACAAATATAAGTTCGATATTAAGAGTTTAAGGCGCATCTGGACCATCAACACATCGTTCGTTTTATTACTAACGATAAAGAAACGTATTATAAAAATTCCGTGTGTTGCGACGATTTTGAATTTGACGAAACATGCGACGATTTTGCATTTGACTATCTTTCGTCTTCAAAATTTTTAATCTTGTCTCAGCAAAGGTTAAAAAATTTTACTTGTACCATATTATGGTACTATGAAATTTTAATTGATTGAATTTTCACCTTCACATTATGATTTATGTGGAAAAAGGTCGTGAAATTCATAGAAACCAAGTTTTTCCTTAGCGCACACGATATTATTCATATTTTTAGTTTTACAATATAATTCCTGTCGAGATATTTTCATGTAAAATCTCCCTTCCTGAATTTACAGTTACTAGGTCTTGCCGTTCGAGAGATTGATTTGTCGTTTTATTCTCTACCATGTCTTTCGATTATGGTAGAGAACAAAACTTTTCGCATAAGTATGAAGTTAAAAACTCCGAAGTCCTTCGCGCTGTTACGTTAATGTTCTCCTCAATCTCATTAAGTTCTACCATACATGTAGAATCAGCGAATAAAGCATATTAAACAGGTCAAAGTTATCTAGTTTTTATAGGTTTCCCTCCCAAGAGATAATTATTCATAATTAATGGGAGCATATTACGCAGCATAATCTCCTGAACTCCTGTTAATTAGTTTTATGGATGCAATCCGACTATAAACTTAGGGCAAGGAAATAGTAGAATAGAAGACACCACTGATGGTTGAGTTAATATCTCTGGGGAGTACTCCGCAAACCATCAACCTCTCCTTAATGGTTAACGGAGTACTCCCGAAAGATACCAAGGAAATATTATCGAGATATTTTATCTATAGTATTTGCAGTTATTAAAAAATAATTTAATAGATAAAACTTTACATATATGTAGTAGTCTAGGATGTTGGAGTATTAATAGCTTCCTTGAGACTAACTGCGTACTTCGACAGAATAGTTGGGAATAAATGCCAAATTAAATTACTCAAACCTTACCTAATGCCAACCTGCGGTTATTAAACTCATATAAATAAATAAATGACATTTTGCAGCCGCCAGGATCTAGATTGCGAATCATTCTTTGGGAACAGCTGCTCAATTAGAATCCACTTTTGAATATAATTCTAACGTACCGTAATGTTCTTCGTGATGATTTTAAAGACACTTAGACATTCCATCATCAACCTTTATTCTCGGTTTTCCCATAAAAATCAAGTAATTTCCTTATTCCTTTAATGGATAACAATTTAATCATTCTTAATGTCCGTCGCACTTGAAAGCTACTTCTCACGTTTTATTAATTCGTTTTCTTAGGTTGAAAGGGAACGACAAGAGTGGGCATATAATGCTTCTTTGTAGTGCAATAATTTATTTTTTACTCCTATTATTAAATTATATTCTTCTGCTCTTTCAATGTACTTTTGGGTATCATTGAGTGATANCCATTTCGCACGTAGGCCCCCACCGGGAATCGAACCCGAGATGCTAGAGTTGGAAAGCTAACCAATCCACCAAGGGAGGTATAAGGTTTGGCCGCAGCACGGGCATTCGGCCGTAAAAATTAGCGAACCGGAAGAAACTTATAATCAATCATCAGCCAGTCATCAAAAATCACCTCCAACCCGATAGGACAAAGAATGAAAGTCAGTTTTGTAAGTAGTGGTTTTAATCCCAATTGGATGATATTATTGTATGTGTAAGGCAACCCTTGCGTATTATCTGTGCGGTGACCGCAGTGCGTGAAATGTTGCTTGAATCGTGTTCCACTTTATCTCTTGGCATTCCCCATCAGAATGTCTCATTTCCTGCCGGAAATTGGAGCAAACCCTTCGTTGTTTGAGGAAGGTATTTTGTCTTTTAGTTACAGAAGTATCTTATGAAATTTTATGTGCTGTGAATTTTTGCTGGGTTGAGTAACGTAATGGAGTTGCTAATTTCAAAGGAAAGTTTCCATGGAAATACTTTTGTGTTTATTCTAAGAAAAGTATATTATATTCTTAGGCATACTCAATTATTGTATTTTAAAATAAAAAATTGATGATCAAGAGCTATAAATTTTGGAAGGTTCACCTTCTAATTTAGATTGACACACATGTAATAAATCTGCATTTGGAGTTTTATATCGGCATTTCATCATTTTCAACCTAAATGTAAAAAATCAGATAGTTGTTTGGTGAATATTTAAAGAATCTAAATACAGCATTGAAGAATGTTCTAGTGAATTTTCATTCCAATCGCTAGGCAGGATAATTTAATTGAGTAAAAAGGCATTAATAATTATTAATTGTGAATATCGGTTGTAGGCTTTGCGGATTTTTTTCTGGAATTTCACATTAGGATTGAACTGTATGGGTGTTTCATTAGTTTAATGGTGCTGTAGTTTCAGAAAGTACGGAAGGTAATGTTTGTGTTTCTTTTCTAAACGAAGAGCTCGGCAAGGACGGGAGAAAGGCAATTACCCATGGAAGTGCCCCCGTTTTGTTTGTGCAGTTTGTTTTTGTTTTGGAATACGCTCTGAGTCATGCGTAATTTAGTTTTGGGAGGCGAGCGAAAACTCAGTTTTTTCTTCTCTTGTTACAGAAGTGAATCGAACAAACTCGGTAGACTTGAACCGATCTATAAAGTAAACTGTGCGCCAAACCAATTTTCTTTTCTCTTGGGTTTGACTCCCGTTTGGATTTTCTTTATTAAATCAAATCTTTATATACTCATAACCATCCCAATGTAACGATTGGATATCTTCCGCTCTTTTGAAATTAACGCCCACTATATTTTACAAAACGTCTTTCAGCAAGAGCTCTGTACATTCGCTACCTCTGAGTCCATCGAAAACGACCGGAAACTTTCCTTTTACTTTGCCTTTTACTTTATACCTTTTTTCTATTCGTACGTTGGCTTTCGGTCGCTTTCGATGGTCGTGATTCTTTTCAGACTTTTTGTTTTTTGTCGAACAATTTTGCGCTAACGATCTGGAACTACCTTCATACGTTAAAGTATTTTGCCAACATTTTTGCCATTCAAAAACCCTCTTCCTTTCGGCTGTCCTCCGCAGATTGATAAGCATCTCCTTGTCCCCTGAAAGCTTTTAAGAAGAACGACACAAATTGTATTTAAACAAATTGCGATCAGCGCAAGTTTCCACCCGAATTAAACTGACAGTGTATTTCAACGGAAACTTAGTAAAATAGCCATTTGAAGACCAATTCGTCCATTCCGTCCAAGGAAACAACAGCGTGGAGACATATCCAGTTTATAGGCGACACATATATCAAGATTGGAATTTTTTTCCCAAAGAAATCGAACTGGAATTATGGAGCAATATTAATCCCAAAACGTTCTTTCCCGTACATAAACACAAAATTGAAAAACTCCCAAAATGCGGAGTTTACAAATTAAAATGTGAACATTGCAATGGGATCTATATAGGGCAATCTGGTCGCAATGTTTGTACGCGCATGAACCGACACTAATAAAACCTTCGTGGATTACTCTTACGCATACTCCGCCTCCACCATTCCGAAGAACATGCCAATGGATTCATACAATGGTGCTTGCACCCCCTGCCACACGCCGAAAGGCGGCTTGCAGGGTACTAATGTAGATGTAGATACAAGCTTCGTTCTCTCCTTTGCTTCAATCCACCTAACGTACTTCACACTCTTCTCGCCCTCCACCCCTTGGTAACGCATTCCAACCCTTACACCTTCCCCCTTCCTACCCTTCTTTTCATGTACATTCTTATATATCTTCCTGAATATATTCTAATGATGGCCTAAGGTGACCGAATCCGTTCGTGTTTGTGATTTCATTGTGGAACTCTAATAGCGATTAATTGTTTTTAAACACATTAATTTATTCAACTATATATATTCCAACAAATTCAACAAATATATATACAAATATATATATTTGTTGAAGTATGTGAATGTTTTAGGATGAACTTCCTATTTGAAACCATTGCTATATTTATTATTTAAGGAATTTTTTATTAGTTACAGAACGTGTTGTGGATTAGGTTCGCAAAATATTAATGCTTGATTTAAAAATTGTTTTTGTGTAATAAAACTCTATTCCTCTACTTTAAAACAATTTCTAACTGCGATCGAAACAGTCAACTTCAAACTTAGGTTAGGGAAGTTAAATAAAATGATTGATATATAAAGGAAACTTTTATCGTTTGATTACGAATTTAAAAAATATCTAGTGGACAGCTCTTATTATTGACGAAAGGCAAATTTGAGCTTAATAATTGAAGCTAAAATTTGTTTGATCCATATACCTTTATAAGGAGCATAAATATAAGCTTAATAATAAGCTTATAAGCTTAAACCCAATATGTATCTTATATGAATGTAAACGCCAGTAGCTCATTGCAATAATCTAATGCAGCGAAATTGTTCCTTATTAATTAATTATTATTCCTTATTATTAATTAATCCCAATTATTAATTTTCATTTTCCAGCCTATACCTTAATCTTATAACTTATTAATCCTTA
>KZ308123.1:1731226-1764870 GCA_000376725.2 Ladona fulva | reverse complement strand
AATTATTCATCTTTTAAAAAGGAGAAAAATAAAAAAAATTACATTAGAAAATGTGGACGTTTAAATTACGTAAAAAATTCAATTTGTAATTCAGAAATAAAAGGATTTTCGTGAATTTTACATGATATCGAATTTTGCGAATATTGAAAAAATACTTGTAATGGATGAAAAGAAAATAAAATTTCATACTGCGCCAGTATAAATTAAATTATTATAGTCTCAAAGGCCTGAACAATAATTCCCTGGCGCCTTAAATATTAAATAAAGAGAATGGGTGTAAACCTCTGATCCGTCTCACACCAGTATGATGCGGAATAGGAACCACTGCGTTATTAAAAAATATATACCCATTAATCTTCATTAATCCTCCATTATAATCATCGTATATAATCCTTATAGGCAATAATTTGGCCTTTTAAAGCGTCGGTTTTATCTCCGGAGAAAACGCAGCCGTATTCTTAGTCTTGTTTTTTCGTGAAGATGATGCGCTATGAAGAAATCTAAGACGCATCATATGGAAGTAGTGCAAATTCCTGCCCATTATACCAAGCTAGGCGACGCAAGAGAAGCCTCTCAAGCGCATATCGTGTTGTGCAGAAAAATTACAAATGCAAATTACGCCGGTGAAGTGTGTTTTGCTTATCAACATCTAAATTTTGCAATTTATCACGGATCGTGCATTAAAGGATCCGGTAGGTTTTAACCTTCTCCTCGTACAATGTTATCATCATTTCTGAGGCACCTGCTATGCTATTCGTGGAATTTAATGGGACTATGATCAATTTCGCGTTGCATCCCAATAAGCTATGCTTGAATATCGGTATTTCAGTGCGTTTCCACAGGAATAATTTATTAGTTTTCCAAAGTAGGGCTTCAGCTGAAATCGGAAAATGTGTTACGAAGGCATCTTTCACATAAATTCTGCTATGGAAATTCGTGGCATGACGAAATTGTAAGATAATTTTAACACCTAACCTTATTGGATGGATTTTAATTTCTTCGAGATCAAAATCACTCTAAGGAATTCAAATCTTCTCATATAACAGCGATTTTTCTTATTTTATGGAAACAGTACTGTATTATTGACTCGTTTCCTCAATTCTCCGTCGTCTTTATTCTCAAATTTAATTTATAATATCTGGATATTCTTTTACTTGTATTGAAGGAATAGGACGAATAGAGAGATCGGTTCAAATAATTTTTAATAGAAGATTATAAACGATATGCGAAATATCTTAATTAGATATCTTTTGAATCCAATTATTTGTCTGAAATTCAAACAAATTAACAAGACTAGGAAAAAAGACTGGGAGAGCGATATTTAATGTATGTAATAGAGAACTAGAACATTCTAAAGGCTAGACTTAAACATTGACCTTCTTTCGTTTCCTCAGTGTATGCCATATGGCTAATTGGAAAGACCACATAGATATGCATATACTCCATTCATATAAGGTTAATAATAGGTTAATATGATAGGCGAAACATAATTCGTGCTTAAAATGTGTGTACGTTCGTGCAACTTAATTTTTTGCCACCGCCACTTATAGTTTAAATAACTGTGCAAGTTACAAAATATAACTGCAACACCACTTTCACAAAGGGATGCTCTGCTATATAAATTATATTTCATTCTTTAGTTACCTCCTCTGTAAATCATAACTATGAGTTATAGCGAAGCAAAAATGGTTGGTTTTGTGAAAAGGATGAAAGGCAACTTTTCACATTAAAATGTGCACCTAGAAGTATTCCCAGGGAGAAATAGACACGAAAATTGTGTGAAACGATTGGAACTCAAAGCCGGAACTTTTTCCGGGGTTTTCCGTTATATTTAAGCTCTAGCGAACGGCAAGTCTAATTGCAAGGAATAAAAAGTGTAAAAAATAGTGATATGATCGGGACGCGAACCCAGGTCTCCCAGTTATTCCAAGATATAGAATATCTTTACCGTGCAAAGTTAACACCTTTTCTTAAATCTTGCAAGTCTAATTGTTCCGGCATAATAGCTCATAGTACATAGTAGGCTAGAGCAGTCACCCAGAAAGTGGGAGAACAGGGTTTAAGTCCCGGTTCTGTGAAAATGTTTTCATGGCCGTTTCTCCTTTAGAAGATTGGCTTTGGTTCTGCAAAGAGAAAGAGCGTCACGCTATGATTTTCAACCGAGGTAGCTCTTGCATCTTACCTTCCCCTGTCTTTCCCCTCATTTGAATACCATGTGCATTTAAGCTTGCATATGTTATGAGTGCGAAAATTTTTTAAATCATAAAATATGCTTTTAATAACTGATTCGTAGTATTAATGGAACCTTGTAAATGAAGTCTCAATTCTTGGGGTCAAAATGATATTTTTCTTATTATTATATAAATGCAATCAATTTTAACAAGCCCTAGATTTAGCGAATGGACGTCGAAGAGTAAAATATTTTAAATTAAAAATGAATAAGGAAAAGCTCAGGTTCTTTGAGTCGTTTTGAACCGAGAAAGACATAAGAATGATCCAAGATGAGTGGAAGATGAACTGGAGGATAAAGGGGAAAGGACAGATGCACGATATTGTTGTAAGGAGGACGGGAGACGTGGAGAATACTGCTGAGATTTATGTGTTGAAGGAAATGGGCAGCGGTAAAACGAGATGAAGGGAGATGGGAAACGAAGATAAAGAGTAATGGACGCAGGTGAAAGGAGGGGAGAATACGGAGTAAAAACGTTTTCATTATTCTATCATATAGAATTCTACGAAGGTCTGCCGGTATGAAATAAAAATATCCTCGGGTCGTTTAATGAGGATTTATGGCTTCCCTGATTTTGAGGTCAGAAATCACAGGAGAAATAAGTGACAGATGTGATACAATTAAAGGATGTTTTACGAATGTAGTACGAACTTCAAAGGTGACCAAAAAATATCAGAGCTATAACCTTTTGCTAAGCATCAGCATCGTGTGATTTTGTAGAGTTCTACGTAATTTTTCTCTTTCAAGTTTGGGATTTCGATTCTCTCACTAGCAGTCTCGCCTTTAGCATGGGCGTAAAAAATGTATATGTTATATTATTTTGATATATATTTCCAAGGATATGTATTTTAATATCATTTCAGAATTGAATTGGGCGTAATATTTTTAAACATATCTTTTTACAGTTAAGTTTTAAGTTTTTTTAGCTTGTTTTTTATATTTGAAACATTCTTCATTTTATCATTCTGTTTTATTTTAATACGCTGCTCAGTTTTTGTGATTTAAACTCGAAAACTATTCCCATTTGTGTTTAATGTACGGATAGGGAGTTACATGATAAATTTTTACTTTTCCGATTTTTGGTACCCATTCCGTTTTCTTATTTTCTCCGTCCTTTTTAATTACCAATTTTTTAGCTCAGGCGACAAGAATTTCTTACAATTTCTCCTTTATATCTAATTTTAAATTTTAGCTGCAACTATAAGAATGCCCTACAGGTTTTGCTCACTTATCGAGAATGTTTTCCTGCTAATTTAATTTTTTTTCAAAATCTAAAGTTCTGTTTGCACAATAGTTCCTTCTTTTCCCTCTTTCATTTTAATTCAACTACTGAAATCCTTCTTTAATCTTAAACTACTATCCTTCTTTTAAATCTTTAACGACAATTTGACTAAGGGTTAAGTCTAAGAAAAGGCTGATAATAACAATCTCGCTCTTAATGAAGACGTTTCATTGTTATTAACATTATTTTACTGTAAACTTGAAGTATTCTGAACTTATGAATATTTTCAACGTTTGAAAAACAAGAACGGGAACGGGATACCTGTATCCTAAGATTACTCTATAAATCCCGACATATTTCATTTTCACGGAACACACATGACCAATATTATAATACTAACTAGTAAACGTCCCCGTCAAGCATGACGGGACTTAATTTAGTTTAAAATATATGTATTATCGTATGTATCTGTTCCTCCTAAGCACAAAAAACTTCTGTCGTAAGATCATAAAAACTCAATACATTTCTTACCGTATAAATTATTTATAATATTTATTCTACTGTATGTCACGTTCTGTATGTCACGTACTGTATGTTCTACGAGTCATGAGTAAATCCCCTTGTCAAAAATTATGGAATTTAATTTAAATTTATTGTGAAGCCTATAATAATACTATTAACAAAATTTACGTATATACTATATAGTTTTATCAATTTTAACTATATAAATATGTATTACTTATGTATCGATTGGTAACTAAACGTAAGTAAATTGCCCGAATGATAGCTTAATCGATTAAAAAATATATTATGTACTTTAAAGACCTCAGTTATCACATTGATGGTAATATTTGGAGTATTTACTGTCGACCTTGTAATTTACAGATAAATGGAGAAAATGGAGATAGATTAACCCTTTCAAATAACTTAAATAAAATTATTTTATTATTGTACGATCTTGTTACGATGAATGGCAGCTTGAGCTGACAGTGGACAAATTTCCGGTGTTTTTATTTTTTCGAAAAAAAAAATCTATTGCTAATCATGATAGTATCATCCGAGGGAAATCATATTAACAGTAGAATCGGTAAAAATTCTTGGAGTAACCATCACGAATTGCTAACATGGGCTACCCACTTTTGTAATATATGTGGTCGGGAACTTACGAAACTCGGATTTGTGAAGAGTTTGAGAGGTTGTAAGAGTGACAAAATAGTCCGCGAACGATATTACTTTGCGTAAGTCAGGCCTCACCTTGATTATGCATTTCGTGTTACCATACCGACAAGCACGGAATTCGTAAATTAGGTAAAAGTACAAGGGAAGACGATGCGTTTGTTAAGGAATTACTACAAAAAATCAGTGAGCGTTACTTAGATGCTTTAGGACACAGGGTAAGAATTTGTAGATGAAATGATGATGGTGAAGACTTCAACTTATGCTTAATTTATTTGATAGATCGAAAGAAAGTGCATTCTTAGAAGATGTGGTCGATATTGTGCGTCCTCCCTCTTACATAGGCCGTCGCTTCAAGAATTCATTTTTTTTTGTCAAAGAATAATCGATTAAGGAAGCCGATTCATATCGCATGCATCCGCTGCCACAAAAGGGAAGGAGGCTTTCAGGGTTAGATTGTGGATCACTGGGCACTCGAAGTAAAGTTCTTGTTTTTTCGATATTTCGCTAAAAATCCTTCCATCTCCAGATAGCTTTCCTATCCTCCTATTTGGATTTTTTATCCTCTCCTTGATCGTGACAATGCACCGTGTAATTGTCCTTAGGCGGAAAGAGTGCGTTTCAAAACACATCTACATGTTCGTAAGTCTAGCTCTGCGATTTGTTAATCAGAGTAGCAAAAGCTCAAGTCACAGAAAATCTCTTCCTCTTATAAGGATAATAATGATAATATATTCTTAACATTACTTTTAAATAGATATGTAATCTCAATGGACGTTCCAAAATCCTGTGAACGAAATTGGGTTTCAACGATCACCTTTGTCGTCAAGAAGGCAGGTTGTGTAAAACTATATTTTTCGTTTATCTTTTCCGAATTCTCGCTATAACGAATCGAAGGCGATGTAAAACGACCAAAACGTCATTTGTTCACGGCTGAAAACGGAAAAAAAGAGTTTCACATGCATCTATTATGGGGGTAATTTCGAGTCGTCTAGAGACAAATCCTGGACGCCGCTGTAAAACTAACGACAAATTTCAATAATCAATCAGGCTCTCTTGAGAATCCTTTGATGTCATACGTTTGTCTAATCGGGAAGTGCTATAAATATTTTTAAGTTAATTACTGAATGCATTTCTTACGAACCATTACGGTCATACGAGGCATGTTATACTTTCAGTTAATTTCAAAGTATTCGCTACGATCGAATACTTTATACATTGTATAAGGGATTAACCATTCACCGAAGAGTTACTTTTTACCTTAATTTTTCACGAATTTACTCCACATTCATTTTTGTATGACTTGTAACACTTGAACGATATCTTCTTGAACTTACCTTTTTATACAATTCAAAATCATAGATGTATGCAACTGATATATTGGGCCAGAAATTAAGCATCATCACTATTGGTGAGGAGGTATTCTTTGTCTTGGTCATTTCTATACCTATGACGGCGCATTTAGTAACACTTCTAATGAATGTAAGAAGATGCTTCTGAAGTGCCGTTTCCATAAATTAATACCTTACGGCAAACCACCAGTAAGCCTGTTGTATGCCGATTAACTTCGAGCGAGAAACGAGGAACTTCTCCAAGGATTACCACGACTACCGAGATTAAGGCGATGGAAGGGTTTCAACGAAAAACATTTAAAGTTCAGATCCTATTTCTGATTTCTCTTCCAAGTGTCGCTTTAAGATCTGAAGCACCACGTATAAGCTACATAATCCTGCAAGAGTCTTCTCTTTATGGAGAGAACCGAGTCTATTTTATACCTTTATATTTAAAGAGATATTTCACAAGATTAATAGCCTTTCAACACTCGCCATTAAAAATTCTTGAATGCTCTCGTCGAAGTAACTCCAAGGAAGACTTTTCGTATAAGTTGGAGATACAAGTTGATTGGGGAGTAGTGTTTTACTTGATGGTGTTGCTCTTTCAATAAAAGATGCTCATAAAATTGACATTTATTATTCTGTAGATAAAAAATATTCGAATGTATCAAAACTGGTTCTACTAATATACTTAAAATAATTTTAATTTCGTAGAAAATCCGTAATTTTTCTTAGAAAATTTACTTTGTGATTCAGAACCATGTATAGTATTTTCGGTTTTTTATTACTTTAAGTAATCATCATTGCTTGAGCATATATTCTGCGAGGCTAATGGGGTACAGGCGATACCCACGGCAGGTATACTAATCGTGAATCCTTTAAAGTTCTTAGAGACTTATTCATCTCTTGCGTTGTAATCTTACAATCTCCGTGGAAGGTAGAGTTTTTCCACACCGAAACAAATGATGCAAGATTGTTACGTTTAAGATTGATTCTATTTCCATCGTTCAATTAAACGAGGAGCCATGAATTGCCTGCAAATATACAGATGTTTGAAATAAGTAATTGAATATACTTTTTGTCTCTCTGAATTTTGCTGTCTATTTAACACGCTTCTTGTATTATGTTACCTGGATGTATCTTTTATACGAACGCTTTTCTACGTAACTCACGTGTAAATTTAAAATTATTTGATTATTTTGTTCGACACTCTAAAATTTCCACTTACACTCATTTGAAGTTGAATGATAAATGGTAAAAGATAATTCTATTTTCGAACAGGTGGACAAATTCTCGTACTTGGATTGTGTTCTATCTTTGGATGGAAGGTGTGTAGATGAGGCTTGAAAAAGAGTGGCATTGGCCTAGCATTGGCCAAGGAAGCTTTTGTGAAGCGAAGGGAATTGATGACTAAGGGTCTCGATAAAGCAATCAGGAAAATATTGGTAAAATCCTTTATAAGGAGTATTTTGCTGTATGGGTGTGAAACACCTTACGAAAAGAGAACACCAATAGATTGGAGGCATTTGAGATGTGGGCATGGCGTAGAAAAGAAAGTGAGCTGGGTGGATAGAAAAACAAACATAGAGGTGCTGGAAATTGTTGGGGAGGGGAGGGTTTTAATTAAAGTAATTAAGCGCCGATAGAAGAAATGAGAGTCAAATATAGAGAGGAGAGGAATTGCTGAAGAATGTAATAGAGGGTAGAATGCAAGGAAAGACAGAGAGGAAGGCAGAGGCAAAATATGTTAGATGACATAACAATAATGATAATAACACGTCTTTATTCATGGGCGAAAGAAAAGGCTTTGAATAGGGAATATTAGGGCACATGGACCTACCGAAAAGTAGAACACTTAAGTAAAGTACTCGTAAACGGATAAATTCAGTCATCTAAAGATTACACTTAAACTCAAGTATAAAATAATGGTTAAAAAATTAAACTCCGGAAATACCCTCAGATTAATTTTGTACCAATAATTTCACTTCTGATGTAGCGATTTCAGGCGAAGATCTTTTGCCTCAAATTGGTAGTGTAATTAGTAGCGCGAAAGAAATTTGTGGAAATTAACTAATCTTTATCTTTAGTTTTTCTTATTTTCCACAGTGTTACCCCATCTGATGTTGATTTATCAAAACCCTGAAGCGTTAAAAAATTCGGTAGTGAAGTTTTTTCCATTCAAAGTTTAGGATTTCGTATGTGTGGCTTAGTATCTTCAGTCGATAAGCTGCAATTAAATGCGTAAAATTCAGCGTTGAGATTTCTTTCGGATACTTGCATGTAGATATGGAGAGACTGTTGGGCTTCGATTTAAGAGTGTGTCGTTGTGTAGAAAGAGGTGGATGATTGCAATGTGAGTGAATGATACTATAAATAGATGGCATGTTGCATTTAAACCAATATTTTATTTAATTATAACTTGCTGCGGTGGCGGAGTGGCTAGCGTGTTAGCGCTCCAACCCTAAGGTTCCGGGTTCGAATACCGGTAAGTCGTATTTTTCCGGTTAGGGAATGGTTGTTATTGTTAATGCTCTTCACAGTAGTTGTCCAGTAAATGAATGTAAGCGGTAGAATTCGAAACTAAATAAATACATAACAATTCCATACACTTTGAGTAGTATACTGTTTATCAAAAACTTACAACTTTCTTGTTCTGGGGTCAATTAAGCTTAGCACTACTAATGGAAACTTTAATCGATGCTACTTTTTTCACTTCTATATTTGGTTCGGCAAAAAACGTTTGCAAGTGAGACCGATAATTGTTCCTTCTTTTCTTTCTAAATGAAACCTAATTAGGTCAACTTTTTCAAAGGGGAATCTCGTTCCATTCCCTCTTTCACTTACTTTGAAAGGAGCTCTGACTTACAAGATATTGGGGGAAAAAATTGGTTTCCTACGCTTCCGTAATTCATTTATGCTTCTCTAAACAGGATCATTAAGATTTCATTAATTCGAAAATCATTTTAGGTAATCGATCTTTCCGCGAACCCATTCTTGTTTTGTAAACGTTCGTCATTAATTTCTTGTTGTAATTTAATTATACTTTGGAAATTATTTTAGCTGATTTAAGGTTCTCCGAAAGGGCTCCTTTCATGACTTTCTGTATTACCCTTTCCTATCAAAAAAAGAACGAACGGGTCTTGTAAAGTATTACTTAAAGAAACCTAAACATGGTTTATTAGTAGCCAAACTAGTAATTCAACCAGCACGAGACAAAGAGGAACGCGGCGAACCGCTTACATCCCCACAACAACTGCCACTCTCATTTTGCCAAGCGAGAACCTAACTAGATTGTTCCACATTAGCATTTTCGCCGTCTTGCAATCTCCCAACCTAGCCCAACTCTGCTCCCCCCTTTAGCGACCCTCCCCTTCCCCACCAACTCCTTCTTTGGGCTAATGGAAGGAGACCAGGATTCCACCTCCCCGTTTATCCCTTCCCTCAAGGCGTTCCTTATCCAGAAGAGTGGTCAGGACTCCCTTCCACCCCACCTCACCCCCTCGCGATGCCAATTGAATCGGGTCAGCACTTCGATCCCCCGTGCGATCCGCTGCGAGGGAAAGACGTGTCTCGCCGACGCTGAATCCGGAGGAATGGATAGTGGGATTCCGAGGCGTGTTGAGAACTCCCTTCTGTGCTGCAAGACCGCTGTCACGAGCGCGGAGTTCGGGAGGAGATTGGATGTCTTGGAGGAGGTTAAAGGGAGAAACACTCGCGATTTTCTCCCTTCGTCCAGTCCCTTTCCAACTGTTTCCCGTTCTCTCTCACACTCTCGACTGTCGTTCCTTCTGCACGGTGCAATTCAGCTCCTCCGTGGACAGCAGTGTCGTCAGAAGCAGCTTGTGGAGGAGGGAGTTATTCAACAAGCCAGTGGATCTGTTTGTTACGCCTTTCCCGTCTCCAACCTTCCCACACTCTCGAATTCCTTCCTTCCTCCGGGTTTTGTAAATAGAACCTGTCATTCCGGCTACTTTATTTACCTGCTCTGCATTTCATTTCTGTTCTTCCGCACATAGTTTGAATCTGTTTACATCTGTCTTCTACTTTATATTTTGTGTTGAATGCTTCCTTCCTTTCACCTCCGTTTCCCTCTTTATTGCAATTCCTTCTTTCACTTATCTCCATTTCATATGTACGCTCATTTCCAGTCTTCTTTCGTATCCAAACTATTTCTCTTTGCTTTATTTTGCACTTTATTTTTCTTCTTCACTTTTCATTTTCTTCTCTTACTTTCACTTTTTCTCACTTACTTAACCCTTTTCTTGGCTTTCGTTTCTTTTCATTGTTCGTTTGCTCTCTACGCTCCCCTTGCGTCTTCGGCTTTGCTTTCTCCTTCATCTTTGTCTCGAGCATTTCCACTTTATTTTCCTCCCTCACATCCGTTTTCCTCTCACCTTCCTCTTCCGCTTTTCCTTTGCTAAACGAATCCTCCTGGTCTTTCCTTGCCTAATTGGGACATGTATTTTGTTTCCATTTTGTCTACATATTTCGCTCTGTTGCTTTACTGATTCTTTATTCCCTTCCTCAAACTCTTAATTCCTTCATCATTATCCTTCTCGTATTATTTATTCTTCATTCTTGCTCCCTATTTTCCAATATATTCTTTTTTCTAAACTTTTTGTTACCCCTTAGTGGAAGGTGAATTTGTGTTCATTTTACCTTTTATTGTCGAGTGCATGAAAGGATTACTGAGGCCTAACGGTGAGTCAGGACATAATTAAGTAAAGAATTATTAACATCTATTGACATTTACTTATACTTAGAATATTATATTTCAAATCCAGGGCGATGAGATAATTAAGTATGTCATAGCAAATTTATTTGGTAATTAGGCATCATAACAAATTTTGGACAAAGTTGTCGATCGCTAGATACAGCATAATGAAATTATTGAACTTATTCTGTTCTACTTAACGTGTAAATTCAAGTAACGCGATTCAGTGCTATTCTTGATTCAACATTAGATTATGATGTAGCGTTTGCGGCATCTGCCATAGATAGCACGCATAGAATGAAAGAAACCCACAGGTGACTGCCTCACTGATCACATTGGTTTGCATGAATAAGTGAATTACTCTTTCTTCACTTTTGTCATTCTAACTTCTACCAAGAGAAATTACGAAAATCCTTTGCCTTCCACGTCTTCGGTAGCTGAAACTTCAGATACAGGTGGCACAAGAGGCTGGAGGCGTAACTTTTTAATGAGGACTTTTATACTCACCCCTCATTTCCTTTTCTTTTTCGAGATTCCGTGCCACTTTGCTTTATACCGAGAAAGACTTTCTAGTTCTGTCATACAAACGTCCTTTCTTTATAACTCTGAAAACTCTATTAATTCGATCATTTTTTTTTCAGCCCATTTTCTGGACATTTGTTAAGTAGGAAATTTCCCTTTAAAGTTGACAAGTTTTCTCCCTGATTTCTCCTTTAGGAGCGTTAGCTTCCATTGACCATCGTGAAATTTGTGTTGAAAGATTAAGATTTTTAAAGGGATCTCCGTTTACCCGTAAAACTTCCTAGTTTTAGAGATATATAATTCTATTTATTGATTTCTAACTATTTTGTTTCTGGCTTAGTTTGTTCTCGACAAATATGTGTTTACTAGAACATATTCCTCAATGGAATTTAATTTCTTCTTCTTTTTCTTTCAATTTTTCTTCATGTCTTCAATTTTAAAGTTGTGGAAATGTTAGTTCTGTTCCAGATTGTAATGTTTGATCAGGGTTGGTTTAATGTGCTTTACTTAAATTTCAAATGTACAAATGTTGTTGAAGGAGAGAAATAGTTTATGTGCTGTTTTTCTAAAAGCGGTTTACATAGACTTACTCTATCACATATCCATTTGCATAAAAATTGGTTTTTCCTTTCGTGAGAAAAGGTCACCAAGATCAGTCACAAATCTGCTCAAAACATCACCACTTTTCACATTTCACCACAATCATAATTCATTTTTTTTACTTCTTTTTGATTCTTCCTTGTCTCATTGAATTTTTCAACGGAAAATAAGGTTTCCGTATCACGTAGGACTATTTTCAATCGACGTTTGGAACTGAACATATTACTTTAATATCTGTAGAACATAGTTAACAAAATTTACAGTAAAAAGAGAATAAAATGTTCCTATTTATTAATTATTTGAAATAATTGGTTTTGAAATTTTCAGACAACCGATTTCAATTTCATAATTTCGGTTATTGTGATTTTGAGCAATTCTCCGATAAATATGTTCCTTTGACCTCCTGAAATGGACACTGTTTGTAAACTTAAACTTGCCAGATATGAATTTTTGTTTCATTTGATTTTTCAATGGTTCCTCTGTTTGTAATCATGATTAATCCATGTCAGTTCTATAGGCTAGAAATAAACCCGATTATTTGCCTCATTAGTTATTCCCCATAATGAATGTAGTCCATTTTAGTACAATGGAAGACAAACTAACATCCAAGCCTCCATAAAACCTGAGCCAAACAAGCAAATCTAAATAGGGAAACTCTTTTAAGCACATGGAAGTAGGAGTAAGACCTCGCAAAGAAGTACAAATCTCTGAGACGTCGTCCAGCTCATTAAAACGGAGGACCTCTTTCGAAACGCGGAGTAGATGAGCTAGATTTCTTACGAGAGTAATTAGCCAAGGGAATAGATTACTCTCGTTAATCTTAAATGCATTCGCATCAGCTTCCGGTTATGAAGGGCTAATTTTAATTGGAATCCAAATGGACTTGTTTTGATATAATGTGCAAGTTATTTTTATGGAAGTGATGTTGCGTTCCAAGTTAGGGAGAGCTTTAATGGCGGAATTTGTCCTTTTAATTTTGTGATAATTTTAAAAAATACTGAACTTCTATTCCTGAAAATGTTATGTGCATCGTGTGGAATTACATTTATAACATATTCCACTAATGACAGGAGTCCCGTTCTTTTTATAATTTTATTTTAGTAAATTAGCAATTTTCTCTCACAGATTTCGCTGCAATTCGGAATTTTTTTGTGGAGTAATTGATATGTTTCATATTAATCCTCTCCGGAGAGCACTGGAACTAGGAATTTAATATACATACAATTTCCCGGTGCTTATTGGAAATTTATATTTCGTGGAAGTGTAACTGCTGCTGGTTGTTTATAATATTTTAATTGAATATATCTATCTACTTCTAAAGTTTTCTTAAAATTAAATAATTTTTTAATCAATTATGCCAATTCAACATAAAATTGTGAAAATGTCAAATTGGTACTTAAAGAAGATTACTTTTTAAAAGATTGCATTTGGAAAGTGCCCTCTATTTAAGTTATTACATTATCATTGTTATCGGACAGTAAGCCTACTATGATGATGATATCACATCATTATACAGTACAATATTAATCTCTTCATTGGTATAAATTGGGTCTAGAAAGTCCCTCCATCCAACCCTTGTCCTAATGCGATACAAAAATAAGAAACATATTATGTTACAAGGTTTTGGAATGGTTACAGTTTTATAACAATCACCATGGAAATAGAAATAAAAGAAGGAAAGAAAGAATGCTTTACTGAAGGAAAAAATTGGGTCATATAAAATGCACTAAGAAATTGAGATATATACTGTCCACAAAATATATTTATTAATGAAGAATATATGTTTATTTTTTGGTGCATTTTAGAATAAAGTTCCACCAAATTTCACTTGAGACTATTAATTACGTTTTGTCATATATTTGATCACAGAAAATGTTTCCATAGCAGAAAAACATGCATAAGGAGAAGGGGAGTGTGAAAGATTAGCGAAAATTGTTGTAAAGAGTGAAAGAAAGAAAGAGATTAAAGTTCCACCAAATTTCACTTGAGACTATTAATTACGTTTTGTCATATATTTGATCACAGAAAATGTTTCCATTGCAGAAAAACATGCATAAGGAGAAAGGGAGCGTGAAAGATTAGCGAAAATTGTTGTAAAGAGTGAAAGAAAGAAAGAGATTATATACACCTCAAGAAAGTTTTTCTTTTGGCATATGCTAGAATAAATTTAAAAACCATAATTCTTGATTCATCGAAAAATATAACAACATACCACGGAAAATTCATTAAAATATTTTGGAAATGGTTCAGCGATAATTCAATAATTCCTTCCTGAAATATAAAGAACGCTTTGAATCATTTCCTCATGCTCAATATTTCTTTTGCTGGAGGATTCTGTGATAGATTCTATTCTCGAGATGCAATTACGGGATAGAATGGATATGCAATTATCCAACCTCTAACTCTCCCATCACTTCGTATCTTATTCATAATAACTCCTTACCTGTGGGTAATTGCACTGCCTCACACTTAGGAATTCGACGACATGTCTAGGTGATAATCGTTTATGTAGGCGCGATTGAGGATGTGATCGTAGGCGGAGGTGTTCGTGTCGCATTGCCGCTGTTCTCGTGCCATCTCGCAGCACAGCTTCCCTTCCTCTAATGGTCAAGGACTAAAGGACAAACGACGAGTTGGTATATCGAGGTCCGGGCATCTATTGGAATCACGCGCCCGCCCTCCGCTTCCCCAGCTATTAATACGGCACATCCATTAGCTATTGGAGGAAGTGACATGTGCCTGCGACAGCAAGCCTGCCCTTCCTGTGAGTGCAGATTGTAGGTGGTGTGGTGACGAGGTATTAATTATAAACAATCCCGGTATTTTTTAGCAGGAAGACTTCCAGTTTCTGCTTCACATTGCATTGGTGTGATTCTTTAATCCGATTCATTTGTTAGAGATGATGTAATTACCTCAATGCGTAGAAGATCCAGTTTATAAGAAGACTGGGTTGACAGATACCATAACAGCGCTTTGGATGGATTTGGTACACTTATTACGCAGAATTAGATGAGTTCTCCCCTGCACTTAGAATTTACCTCGGTTTTACTTTCACATGATATTATATAACTTCTTAGGAGTTTCATGAAACATTTTCCACTCGTTTTCATTTAATCCTTTCGTATTAAAGAGCGTATGTGAAAAGCTTTTACTTAGTTAAAAACTCTTTTCCCCGTCGCGTCAAAAACATGTTTAATTACTGTAGCCACTCCTCAAGTTTGATGTTAGAATAAAATCGAGGTTTTAGAAATCCATCAGAAATGATGATAAATAAACATTTCACAACGCGATTTAAAAGATATCTCTCAGAACAGCTCTCCTTTTCTTTTTTGATTTTTCTGGATTTTAAGTTTTCGAAATGCAATGATGCAATGAAATAATTTAAGCTTGATTAAAGTTTACAATTTAGGGAACGGGACGCTATTATATGTTACTTTCATAAGAAGAAACATCACAAAACCCCATTTGGTCTCTCAAAATTACCATTTTTAATTAAATCTAACTGCAATGTTGATGCAACATTGAAGAATTTTATCAATTAATTATCACAGATTTTTCTCTGTAATTAGAAGTGAAATATACCTACATGTTACTCGTATGAAAATATGAAGCCCTATTGAATTTATATTACTGATGAGGAAGCAGTACTCCCGTAAGAAAAATATGTAAATAAATCATGTATAAATTGATTCATTGTGGGGCAAAATTATTTGGTGATGCATTTTTTGCAATTTTTCCTAAGTTAGACCTTTAATGCGAGTTTAAAGACTGTAAAAGCCCTTTTATAATATAAAAATGCAGTAATTTTACCAGAATATTAAAATTGTCAAAATAATAAAAAATAATCTGCATCCAAAGGACACAATTACATTTCAGATATGCAACAGAACATTGGCAAGCATTAACAAGATGCATAACGTAGGATAGGATTCATTTGACGAAACAAGATCAAAGGATTAGATAAACTAGGAAAAATTAAAATAGTGGATTCTAACCCACACCTCAGAGTTTTCCTCTTTTTTACTACCCGCTAATTACTTCTCATTGTAAGACCTCATCTTTGAAAAAGGTAGGAAAATAAAAAATCTGTTGTAACATGTACGTCACTACTCTAATTTCCCCATATGGGGTTCTGCCACAAAGTTTAGTCCTTATCTCCGGATCATAACTTATGTTAAATCTGCGAAAATTTTTCAGAGAGGCTCATTCGGAAGAAGTTCCTGACTCTATACAACCATCCTGCTTCTGAGGCTGATCAGGTTATTTAAAATATTTGAAAAATAACGATAGTAGCGGTTGCTTCAAAAATGTATTTTTCCAAGAACGATGCACAATATTAATTATCTAGAAAAACAGACGACGTTGTGCAGTCTATTTCTTTAGTTCATAAAACCCTGTTATATGCTGAAGTATGCTCAGGAAAACGGATAAGAGTGATTTTGCGCAAGATGGTGCGCACCCAGGAAAAATCCCAAGGAAGAATGGACTTGAAAGAAGTCTGATGGGACCGGGAATCGAACCGGGGTCTCCCAATTTGCAATTTCGTCCACATGGTGGTATCGTTCGCGGACTTTGCGTAAGTAACGCAAAGTCCTTGCCCACACAAAGTCTCCCGAATGGCTCGGAGAAATGTTCTGCCAGGATAGCTCAACGGACAGAGCACCCGACCGGCAATTGGAAGACTCGGGTTCGATTCCCGGTACCGTCATACTTTTATCAAGTCCATTCCTCCGTGGGATTTTTCCTGGGTGCGCATCTTGCGCAAAATCATCCTTACCCGTTTTCCTGTGTTTACAACCTGAATGGGGTATCCTTTCCATCACTTTGTGTGGCCGGTGCTTCTATGAAGCCATGACCGCGAACCACCATGTGGACGAAATCGCTGAAGTATGCTGTTCTGGTACAAATCTAGAGTTACATTTCGAAGTAAATTGCGCCAAAGCTACGCTATCGCTCTTTTTAATTATTCCGCAGATTTGGTAAATTTATAGGTTTTGTTATCCGTCTTTGCAGAAGATCGCCTTCCCCTTCTCTAACTTAGTTAAACTCCCTGTTAATGACAATTTTCCTTGCAGGCGGCCTCACCACCGCCCACCCAGCAGAGGCCGGGCTTTCCTGAAGCGCCATGAAGCTCAGCGTGTCTGCTTACCAGGCGAGTTCTTCCTCGGCACAGAAGATCCTCAGCCAGGCTACGCACACGCACCAATTGGTGCCTCAACACTTGCACCACGGGCCCCTTCACGGCGTCGTGGCCAATTACGGGTCAACTTCTTCGACTCCGAAGCCGTCGCTTATAGTGCCGCGAGTTGAGCCCAACCGCCTCATCCCTTCAGTCATGGTGAGTGATTATTTTTTTTAATTTCCGCATTTCAAAAGTTAATGTTGCTCTTCCGATGAATATTTTCCTTAAGCAAAAATTTTTCAGGTTCGAATTTTCTGGAAAACCGTTGTACTGTTTTTTCGGTCAGGAGGGATGGACGTTTTTCCAAGATTCGATGCGCGACTTTACAAGGATTTCTCTATTGAATTGTGTAGTTCGCGGTGGATGAAGCTTTGATATTTGCCTTATTACTGTTCGAGACTGGAATTTTGATGGAAACATTGAGAAACGAGGAAGAGGCAACGCATTTTCCTTGAAAGTTCAATAAATGGAATCTCTGTTGGCGCGAAAACCTACGAACAAATTTACAGCCAAAGAAGTTTTTTTTCGCTTCCTTTCAACTCGAATAAATATTTTGGTAGATAAGTGTGTACGTATGCATTCATAAAAATTAAAGATTGACAAAACATTATCGACGTTTTCCATTAAATCTTACCTATGGAAAGGATTGACTGTATTTTTGGCAGTGTTAATGGATGAATTCGATAAACTATACCAGATGATAAAGATTTAGGCTTATCGATTAAAAACTGAAATGAATTCTTTCGTCATGCAAATTATCGCTGTAACTCGTTGAATTTAGGTAAGATGAATCGTTGAATTTAGGTGACGCTTTTAATTGCTTTTATGGATCGTGGATGAAAAACTAACTTTGGGTAAATTCTTTTGCGTTTTTCTCGGTGCTACAGCCTTGAATTGGCCTTCCTTCTGTCACAGTCAACATGTATGATTTTGTATCCGTCCTTCTATAACCCATTATTTTCTCTTCATGACTTTAAAATCATTTATTACGCAATCTTGTGCGTTGTATCTTTCGAAAATATTTTTGGGTTATATTATTTTAGAGTTTTTGTCGCTCAGAGGAGCAAGAAAAACATTTTGAACGTTTAACGAAAAGAATAGTTACAACCAGTGTAAAAGAAAAAGGAGAATAATTGGAGAAATAAAAGTATGATACGTGCAACCTTGAATTTAATTAATATAAATTCAATATGTAATTGAATCATATCCAATAATAGCTCAAGAAGGTGCTAAACGGAGGTGCTGGTGAGATCAGATTTTTTACTCACTCTATTCCATCTGAAGGTATTTATAAGTCAGGGGATGATGATCGTAATCTTCAAGAATTTCTTGTTAAGTAAAAGAGGATCAATGACAAATAAAACATTACTGCGGAAATAGTCTTATTTGAGGAGAATCTTCCGCGAAAATTAATATATTATATCGCAGCTGTAATGGGATAAGTTTGTGAGGATGATAAAATACCATGGGATTTCCCGTATGAGAAACAAGCTTCCTCTAGTTTTTCAATATATCCTTCGCGAAGTAAGCTCAGTAGCAGAAAATTTCGTTTACATCAAACGTTATTTAGCAGGTGCGGCCCAAAGCCTCAATTTGCGGAAGAACAAGTTAAAAAGTAGGATTCATCTTCGTCGCTAGAGGCGATGAGGAAGTGAGAGAGCGGCCGTACCCCTGGCTATTTCCGCAGTTTGTTTTTCTAATATACGAGATTTGAACGAAGTGGACCAAACTGTTGCGTCGCTTTTTAATGTTAAGTTGACGTTAAAACTCTGAGCGCTAACAAGATTTTTGACGCGGGTAAAATTATACTTCTATAAACAATGAATTGATTTCTTCGCATTAAAATGTTTTTCTTTTACTTAGATCAATGTAAGGAATCCTTCGCTTACGAAAATTAGCTAATACAATTCTGAGCAAAATGAAAAAAGCTGATCAAAGCTCAATCGTTCAAATGAAATATTTCTTTCAGGAATAAAGAATACTATTTATCGAGGCAAATGATAATTTATCGGTATTATTATACCAGTGAATTATATTATACCAGTGAATCAATCGGTNTCGGATTGAAAATGGCTGATGATGATGATGATGATGATGATATATATATATATATATATAGCTTAACACGCCCAGTAGTGGGCAGTAGGGACCAGAATGTCGACCGCAGGTTTAAATATTAAACAGGAATCTTATGGAAGTTCTTTAGTACATTTACGTGGGGTGACGTATGATTTCTATGGAGTATTTTCTTAGTCATTTATTTTCTTACGCTGATGTAGCACAAATAGCAATCAATTTTCCTAAAATAACATCTCATTCGCATTCACAGTCTCAGAAATCCAGGAATTTCATTTCTCAGGAATTTAAACAATGAGGTGTTTTTGCGATTAGCTTTTATAAAATACGTTTATTCTGTAAGCATAGATAGTTTAATATGACATATTTCAAGCGGAGGTTGCTACCGATGATATTGTCGAAACCGATATCGAGGTATGAATGTTTAAATAGTAACTAAGGCGGAAGAACATCATGTTCGATGCCTTGCGTGATTTAATAGAATATCTCGTATTTATTTTTATTGGCAATTCGTGTGAAAGAGGAGTAAATCCGATTATACGTTGCGCGTTTTTGTAAACCTCGCATTTATCACTATGGAAATGTCTTTTTTACGAAAATTCATATTTATTTCCAACTTCTGCAAAATTAACTGGATTTAGGATAACTAGATCGCATTCATTTTCTCTCTCAATAGTACCGTAGAGAGTCGATGATATATAAGCAGTTTGTTTACTCTCGGAAACAGTACATATTTATGCACTTTCTGGAGGACACAGGCGGGAGTAATCATACGTTGATTCAATTCACTTAGGCAAACTTTGTTTCCAATTCGTGTTTTGGTATGCAAATGGAATGCAGGAAAGATAGAAGCCTGAAAGTTTATTGGGTCGAAAAAGAATGCCACGATTCTCCGCATTATGTAAGAAAACGAGTGAAAACGAGGGAAATTTAAAAGATAGCTTTATTAAGCTATCTTATAAATTCCCCTCCGCCATATTTATTTTCTTCGACTCTTTTCGCTCAACTGCATCAAAAGCAAAGTTACGATGTGAATGCGATGAATTTAAATTTTAAATTTCCGTGGATTTTACGAAGTACAGTAGTTCCAGACTTGCCAACAACTTGCTTAATGCAATCAAATCCATTCCAGAAAATTCAAGTAAGTGAGTTACAACTGAAGCTTAATTTACCTGCGCAGTTTCTCGCTTTTTTGTCTGAAGTTCGTTTTTCATACCGATTGAAGTAGGTATAAAATAGAGAATAAAAAATGTACTCATCGTAATTCGGATTCAGTGCCAATTAAGAGTTAATAGGCAATCGAAAAAGTGTGATAATTGTATTTATAAAACATTCAGTCCATCTTCGTTAGGGTCCCATATGCTCTATTCAGGTTAAATATTTGAAAAATATTGTTAAAATTTGGTCCTCATTAGTGTGGATTAATTGCAAATTTAAAATTTCTTCCCGGGAATGTAATCATACAAATCCGGTTGTGACAAATGAGAAAAAGAGCTAATTAAATCCTTCATCCATATAAATTATGACAATATTTATATAGAGTGATCATCATCCTTCTCCTTCTCGTATCATTAATATTTGGGACTGTTATTCATTTATTTATTTATCATACGTGACAAAATGACAGTACAGATATGTAAGTACAAAGTGAATATTACAACACAATATTATACTACCATAATTAGACATGTCAAAATTTGGCATTGTGTAACATAATAGCTGATTAGAAACTATTTTGCGATATATCGGTGAGAGATTGAAGTTGGCATACATTTCCTTACCTAAGGCTTATTAGCTAGAACAGTTATATTTAAAGCCGTTTGACGGTCCATAACTTTAGTTACTAAGTTACTAAAAAATTTCGCACTTAAGTTTGGTAACGGTCTTTGTTTTAATTTGAAAATTTCATTAATCTAGTCGTTTAATTCAGTTCTTGGTGCACTCAGGAAAAGAAAATCACGAAAATGAAGGATACTTTACAAACTGTTATTTCCGCAAACTTCCAGAGGTATTTTCATCGGTTCTTTTTCTTAGAGAGAACATGTGAATAAAAGCAAATTAATATTTTAGTGTCCGATAAAAATTTTCAGTCAAGAATTTACAATGTACTTTAATTGAATAAAAAAATCAAAATTGAATCAGTTGATTCTGAGAATTAGGGTTGTGTTGCAAAGAAAGAAAGCGAAACGTGAGAGGGAAAATTTTATCTCAATTTTGACCTAATGGCTGCTAGCATCCCATTCCAGTCGTATTTGCTGTGCAACTCACCACCCACACGCTATCTCCTCTTGCACGTGGCAGAGGTCAAACTTGTGCATGATTGACCATGATATTTAATACTTAGGTTACGAAATTGAGTTTCAGTAGATTCAGACTGTTTTGGGTGAGATCATTTAGCTCACGAGACGTAATAATTTTGGAAAAATATGAACTCTTTTCCTGTTCCTAGGCATATGATTAGCGATACAAAAGCAATAATATTTTTTAATCAACTACAGAATAGTCATTGTATTCTCTTCTTGCGTTATTATCTTCTGATTAATCCCCCAGAGACAATAGGACTGAGGTCTCGGCAAAAAATGAAAACGACTTTCATATTTGCAACAGGGCACATCACGTGTGTTCTAGTGGAGATTAGGTGGCAAATCGCCAGGCTCGCGGAAATGGGTGGAGCAGATGGCTTCTATGTAACTATTAGAAGCTAAATTTGAAGCAGAGAAGGGTGGTTTTATTTGCCATTAAGCTCCTTCTTAATATTCTCTGATTTTCTTGACATACAGAATATCTCCACAGGAAGTCACATCCAACTAAGCGCATTGAAACCAAATTACATTTATTATAACGTGTAATAATTCATATTTTAGTGCAATGAATATGGGTAAAGAGAAAGAATAATTGCGACAAAGACAAATTGAAGCAATTTTTACTTTTGACTTTTATGAAACTCGGACGGAGTTGAATATGACCGCCCAAAAGAAAAGCACAGCATTAGCTTGTGAGATTCCATTTCATTTATTACTTAAATACTCATTAGTATCGAAACCACGGTTTGGAAATGGGGTGTTAATTTGCTGTTGAATGGTAATTAAAGAAACAATTTAAATAATTTTACAAAATACTGTTATAATTCCTTTATACCACATTGAGAGTACATTCGCTTTAAAGGGATATTATGAAATAATGTGTAAAAATGTCTGTGTTACTTAATTTTTCTGTGTTGTAGTTGCTTCTACCTATATTTCAGTAACGTCTCTACCGATCCTGAATGCCAAATGGAATTCGTTGATTTACTTTTGCATCTCAGGCAAAATTTTTATTTAAGTTGAATTCGTTTATCGTTAAGAGTAATTATAAGGAAAGTGAGTGAACTCAAGAAAGTTCTTATAGTGTATCGCTATATTACGTGTAAACCAACACATTCCAGTTTTTGGGTAGAAGGTAATCTATTTAGTCCTCAACTCGAGCAATTAGAGTTAATTCTCGAAAGGAAACCAGCAATTTCTTTATATTTCAAAGTTTTATATGAAACTTCGCTGAATTTGTTGAAAGGATACTCAAGATACCCTCCTGGTTCTCAAAAGGATATAAAAAAATAATGAAAGGATCAAATGGAACGGGAACCTTGCAATAAGGCTCTGTTCAAATGATTATAGATTATAATCCCGAGATTTAAAAAAAATCCATGGATTGGGCAGAAATCCAAAATCGTGAGACCTCGGTTCTCCTCCATTGTTCCAAGAAATATTACCGCTCCTGTCCTTCGTCACTGCTGGCTTAAGCTTTATTCAGCAGCATCCATTTTCCTATCTCTCCATCATTTCAGTTCCTTGACGCCCACAAAACCATTACCTTTCTCATATATTTGCATCTATTGAAATATGTATAATTTGTATCGACCTTTGCAATAGGTTGATTTTTAGGAAATATTTTTCGTAAATATAAGTTTCTATATCTGGCAATTTAGTCTTTCATTTTTTTCATTTTCCAACTTAAATAGCAGTAGCTCCGACTCCTACTACATCAAAATACTGCCCTTATTTTTGGATTATCGTTCATAGAAAGATCACAACTCAATATCGTAGAACTATTAAAATTGTAGAAATGAAATTTAGCAAGTAGTTTTAATAGAGGGACATAACATGGTTTCTCCTTTTATTCTCACAAACCTATATTTCTTAAAATAGTAGTAATATTCCTGAAAAATCATTCATGTAAATGAATATGCATCTTGTAGATAAATTCAAAATGTACTCTCGTTATTTTCGGTCACCATTTCGTGCCTCTCCTAGGATATAAATTCAACATGCAAATTATTGTAAATGAAGTCGGATGGAAAAGTCTTTTTGGTGCACCAGTTCTTATAAATTATATTCGTGAGTGTATTATGCTGCCGTAAAACCTCTCCAGTCCGAGGGTCTCATTCTTCATATTTTTGTAGCCCATGTGTCACTTTATATTTATTTGGATACGCATAAGTTTGATTAGTTGCGATGCAAATGGAAAGTTACGCCATGATTATATTTATAAATATATTACCTCAATTAATACGCATTTTTTGGAAGAGTGTAATTTCTTGCGAGTTCTTGAACCAGATTTATTAAATCAGTGATGCGCAATGAAATGCCGAAATCCAATAAACTTTTCGGACAGTTTCAGATTAGAAAAATCTGAAAATATGCAATAAATAACAGAATATAAAACTATTTTTCCAATTATGGTATAAATATACAGTTCACCTCATTTGCCTTCTTTTTCAAGTCCGAGGTCATTCTGGGTGATACTTACAAACGCTATTTATAAACCGTACTGCTCTCGTAGCCTCATGAGTGTTCCATAATAGCAAAATCTGTTGAATAGGATATGACTTTTGAATTCATTCCTGCGCTGATTACTCTTTCACGGGAGAACCACCATGATGCTCTGTCACATCGCTTAATCTTTCTGACTCGACAAAATACGAGAGGTGCGTTTCAAAAGGTGTACATCACCTTATCTGAAATTGAGCCGTTGAGTAATTACATCACTTAGAGTACCACATTTTGATGTTTGCAGTAATAACCAAAGGAAAAAAAAACATTTATATTTATTTTAAAACTTTACTTTAAAACAGTTACAATCTAGCCATTTCCCTTATCAATATTAGAAATTTCTGCTTTTCTTTGAATGCTAAAAGGAAACATATGTGTTATTCTTTTCATGGATACTAATGTTTGCTAGAATTGAAGACTTAAATCACAATACCAACTGAGAAAGTTTCAGTGTTATAAGACCATAATGGTTACTCGAAACTTTTATATAGAGGCTGCGAGGTGATGTGCTACAGAAGAATCCAAGCATTGTAACGCGAGATACTAGAAATCAGCAAATAATTAATTAGATCATACTTCAGGACCTTTCCAATCAATGGTCAATTTTTCATCGAAGAATATCTGTAATGAGTTTTTGCTCCTTTCTCATATCATTTTTTTGTCTTTCTTTTGACCTTTCGGAATTAAAATTTTCCATTTATTTACATGCTCTATAATACAGATATAGCAAATGCAAATAAAAATAGTTATTCCGTGTTGTATCATGTCGGGAGAATGAATGGCATTAATAAGGCGGTCTTGTGGAAAAAAAGCAAACAATTTAAATGACATTGATACGTTAGTATCTCAAATTTAACTTTGCCGTGACTGGAATCTTCTGTTTCTTAGTACACTCCAGTTTTCCAGCGGTAATTTTAAAGTAACTTATCACTTGAAATTGATAGTAGCTGTATTCAACAAAAGCGATTCATCTCTTTGCGAAACTTTCTATTATTATTATTTTCTTAAAATAGCAAAACATTCTATTTCTGCTGCTTTAAAATTGTTGCTAACGTTAAGAATCTGACTGACTAAAGGTATTCTAGTCATGAAGCGACCAATGGAAAATGTAATATTGAAATTAGCATTCATACTCAGTCATACAATGATCTCTACTACTTTACTTTCTAATACTAACTAACTGTTTATGTAATAAACTTTTTAACTTAGGTAAAATTAAATTTTCTTAACGCATTTTTTCTAAGAACAGAGGAAAGGATATGATTTAATTTTACATCGTATTATAAATGAATCGCATATAATAAGAATTACAATTTGGTATCAATTCCGTGGAAATGGAAAACTGGTGGATTAAACCTCAAACCAAGTTGAAAATCTGAATGATGAATTCCTCATGAATGCGAAGTTGTTTATTCTCTCTTACGAAGGGTTAATTCGTTTATTAGTCTGTATTTGGAAAGCCTTTAACGACTGAAAATCGCTTTCAGTCTTCACAAAATGAAGCATGAACTCCTCGTAAAATATTCGTCATTTTACCTCATCTCACTCATTTTGTAAATTTTCTAATTGATATTTGCTGAATGGCTCCTTAGTATTGTTAGTCTGCTCCTTAAATTCATTATGCTTGACATCTATTTTTAGATTAAATCTAGTATAGTGTGGAGGTCTTCAGAGAGGAGACTTTTATTCAGGAATTAGGAATTCGTTTGACAGTTAATAACCGTTTAATGCGAAGCGCCGAATACCTACCTAGCAACAAGAATTCTTATTTTGCACGTAATATTTCTCGCGAGAAAGACACCGACGTATTTAATCCATTCAATAATGGAATGAGAAAAAAGCAGACCCTCTTCCTATTTCCAGGCATTTCGCATAATCCCAATTATCCGCATTCCCTAGAGACTTTTCCCGCACCCTTTATCCCACTCAGCTTTCCTGTTTTCTTATATTTCTCTCAAGGTTAACATAATCAAAAGAGGAAACAGACTTGATTGATCCGCAAATCCGTCAAACGGGACTATTTGCCTTAGAATGAGGATTTGGAGGGCGTTTTTCGTGGCATGTTGTTGCCCAGGTATGGGGAAAGTGTTTTTTTGGAAATTCATCCTCCTTTTGAAATGTAAATGCAGGTAATTAATTTTTCTTTAATACTTTTAATATTTAATAAAATGCTCTTCAATTTAGTTGAAGGGGTACTTGAAAAATCTTTCCATCCATTGAGTTACCAAGAAATTCATAAATATATTCTGTCAGAACCTCAAAGAAATGAGCTTTTTAACTCGAGTGAAAGCTTTTTTTTATGGCTTTCCAGGAATTTTACCGGAAGGAATTTTGGGTACATATATTGTTCTGATATCTTTAAAAAATTTAATACGATTAATATAGATAGTTTATCATATTATATGAATGGAATTATGAAATTATTATATCAAATTATATCGTACGAATCAAACGTTGTCGCTAAGTTTGAATTTGGAGGATCGAATTGTATCTCTCCAAACATCGGTCATTCTTACAAGCTTAAATTCCCTACGGCTAGGTCACTACAACTAAGATTAAGTCACTACAACTGCTACAATCTCCATGACGTGAATGTTTCCTTTTTATAACAGCTTTACGAACCGTATCTTTGCGCCGAATATTATTGTTTATGATAGGATATGGTGTTGTCGTCAACCTTGCATGGGTACTCCTTTTGAGTTCTGAATTCTTCATGTTATACCATGAACCTTTCTACGATCATAAGTCATTTTTTGTTGGAATTTAATTTAATAATTATCTACAACTAAAAATTAATATTGTGCGAATATGACAAACATAATTAAAAATTTTGTTTCGGCTAAAGGTTGTTGTCCGACAAGTTTCCGTATCAATGGACCTTGGCTTTGGGTAGAGCGTGTATTGTTATAGTTTGCTAGCTACAAAAAGGAAAAGCTACTCGCTATTTTGTTAATAGAGCAGAGGATGTGTGATAGTGGCAGAAGATAATGCCCACTACAGCCTTGCGTGAATATACCGTATCTTTCGGATATTCCGCAATAGAGTTTCATTTTTTCTTAATTTCAACTGATTGGCATTTTGAAAGGGACTAAGTATTTAATTTTTCAACTTTTGTAAGTTAAATCTTATAGAGAAGATTTCACTTTATTTATACTTATCATACAATAAATCAATATCTATGAATTAGAACTTCTATCAGAAGAATCACTATCACTAGAATCAGAAATAGTTATGCCTTTCTGCCAATCTCTTCTGGCTCTTTTTAGTATGAATATCAGAGAAAGACAAAAATGGAAACGCACCCAGAAATACAACGAGATTTAGGGTATATGCACCCAAGGTTAATCTTGTAAAAGGTTTGCCTAATTTACTACTCACTAATTAACTACTGGTACCATTTACTCACTAATTACCTTAAGCTCCTAAGCATACTTTACATAAGAGCCGTTGCCGAAATGTGAGACGTGATTTTGTGTTTTCTAAATATGCGGTCAGCTTTCATGAGCCAATGTTGCTTTAATTCAGTTTCTGGCTAATGTATGAAAGAAGACTGAAAAAATGGAATAAAAAAACAAGTATGAGTGTGTTTTAGTCATGATGCTTGTAAAGTCATCAGCCCGAATGCTGGTAGATTCCTCTTTCTATGTAAAGTCAAATACTTAAAGCTTTGGAGAGGTAATTATGCTACTAGGCAAGATGAGGAATGAGGTAGTTTGCCCTTACTCTCTTCATTGGTTATGAGCCATCATGCTTTAAGAGGATAAAGGTGTAGCACTATTTCTCAATGAATAGCTTTTCCATAGCATTCAGTGGAGAGAGAAGAAGGAATGTCATTACTCAGCATCACTCTATTTTTTATATATATTTTATTGTATTCAACAAAAGCGATTCATCTCTTTGCGAAACTTTCTATTATTATTATTTTCTTAAAATAGNATATACAATGAAAATATCTAGTCTAAGAATGAAAAGTATACCACTCACTAAAATATTATAAACGCTTGATTTCAAACATGTCATTTACAGTCCTCTGTAACGGAGGTGAAATATAACGGTGATGTGATCGAAAAGACGGAAAAATAGTTATCATGAATTAATTTATAAGTTTCAAACCGCGTGAGAAACAACACTGAAGCAGTAAATGCCAAACAATCTCGGATTATCTAAAAGAAGCTGTGGGAATAATTCTCATCTTGTTATTGATGAATTATCCTTAGTAAGTACTAACTGAGTTTGTTGGGAAGAAATTTGAAAACAATATTATTTTAAGTCGTTAAATATTATTCATATCAGATTAAAACGAATGTAAACTTATTAGATAATAATCTGGCTCCTTAAATGTCCATATAAACACAGATAAATCTTAACCAATGCTTGAATTCGAATTTGGCAACGTTATGTTTTTGTTATACCATGTCATATGTACCAGATTTGTTGGCTGAATTTTGTCTCGATAGCTATAAGGACTTCCCGACATAATATTGACAGAAATTAAGAGTATAAACCGATCTGTTCCCAAAAATGAATTATATGTTGCAAAGGAATGGAATAAAGAATAGATTAATGCAAATTAAAGATTTCAGATTTGAAGGAATTTACTGATAAGTATTTGCGTTACCCAAACTAGTTCAGGTAGTGAAATCATTTTTGCAATCGAGCAGCTCACAGTATACTCCATTTTTCTCGTTTAGAGGCGTATTTTTTATGTTACGTAACGATAAAACATTATCTACCTCCTTGGAAACTTCGAATTATGTTCTGAATGTTTAAAGAGGAGGTCGAGTTACCCCTGAACTTCGTGGTCTTCCATACAAAACACTTGCTCCAGGATCAAAGGGTTTGTAAGAGTTGCCGTTGCCGAAACTTCCCAAATTATTAGCGTAAGGTGGGTGAAAACAGTAACGCCAGCTCAGCATCAGCAAGTGACTCACGCATGTATACAAACTCAACTTCACTAGGTCACTTTCCCTGCAAAAAACCAGTTTGTGAGTTTCTCGGAAACTAGGCGTAGAAGATACGAAGGGCTGGTGAAATGGAGTGTGTTGTGTGGAATTCATGAGGATGGAGGGAAAACAAATTTTTCAACGATCCTGAATTTATCGTTTAACTGGATTTCTTTTTTATCTTATGAAATTGACCTTAGAGTTTAGAGAGAAACCATTTCAATCAAAGAGTTTTAATTCTTCAGTTCTAATTTCCTCCTGGTTTGAATATTATACATCGAGGGAATTTTAGATCCAATCGTAGCTTCTCTGCAGCTTAGGTTACTCAACGATTTATTCTCTTATTAAATGTTTCAAGGGAATAAATATTATAGAACTATATATTTAAACACATCTTTATTATTTTTGGTTATAAATATTTTCGGTTATTTTATAATATTGCGCATGATTTTGCTATTCATAATCGGCCATTTTATTCAAAGTTGCCTTTATTTTTCGTCTAAATCAATCCAGATTATACAACGTCCCAATGATAAAATACTTAAATTTGCATTTAATGGGATAAATGCAGGAAAGGTAGAATAAGACTCCCATGAGATTCAAAGAACACGCAATAAAACGCAAATTAGTGCCAAATTATATGGATTCACATCTAAACTAGAAGAGAACTCAGCGCGCACTAAAACATTAAAATGGTTCAAGGTCATATCAAAAGAGGATGTTTACATGCAATTGTTACGAAATATTAATTATTAAATTAATAAATTTATGAAAAGGTCAATAAATGTTTCAGGAAAAAACGACGTACACTATGATAGGAAAACATAGATAAGCACTGTAAGTTAACGGAGTCATTTCTGTGGTTATAGAGATCTGATCCATCCATATATGTATATATATGATCCATAGAGAGCTGCAGAATGAATGCATTTGTACGTAAGAATGTAGGGAGATTGGTAAGCAAAAGTTTATCCTAAATCATGATTATGACATTGAAACAAAGATTTGATCCGTTCTTCAGCTCGCAATAAGTAGCAACGATTAGAGCGTAATTTATGCGAAGCGATGTTCGTACATCGTTTGCTATTCCGTAGTGTACGGTGAATGGAACTCTACCTCATAAGTCGTATTTGCAAAACATCTGTTTCCCTTCTGTTGGTATTTGGTGCAATTAGTCCTGATTCAGCGAATGCAACTGTTTGACATCTCTAACGATAATTCTCCGACAGCGGTTATTCAGATATCTAACATTTTGTTTTTCCAAGCACGTGACCATACTAAAATGATACGCCTCTTACCTTTTTTGTAATCGTTCCAAGTATATTTGCACATGTTACTGCAATTTTCGCACATCGCAGAAGTAGGAGTTAAATCCGCTGTTTCTATCGATCAAAACGATCCTTTGGAGAGTAAACAGCGCTAAAGGGGAAAAACTTTTGTTTATGGATGCCGAAATCGCGCGAATCAGCGTAATGGTATGTGGAACTTGGGAGTTTCCCGGCGCCATCCGAAAGATATGTTTTTTCTCCTGCCTTTCCGGTCTTTCATTTCTTGTTCCTACCCCGGTTCCGTTTTCCTTTCTCGCCTCCCTTCACGCACCCCTTTTCCACTTGACCCAGAACTAACAGGTACAAAGACCCGATAGGAGGGAGGGGAAAAAGCCCCTTGTTTTCCATCGGAGCTTCCAGTCTGCTGCCCCATTGTAATGGCATTCCTCGGAGAAACGACCAAGGGAATGGTATCGGAAAGAGGGGGATATGGGGGAGGACTTTGTGGTCGAGGGTGGGTTTCCGAAAGTAGAAGATAGATAACGGCTACCGGTACTATTGAGAGTAAAAGTGAGTGAAGGTGGTTTTGAAGCTAAGATGACAACTTCAGCGTATAAAAGGAAAAAAACTGCGGATTGTGCATTAGGTATTCAATATCAAACATATGCATGTATGTTCCTACCATTCCCTTCTGGGAAAGCTCGCGTGTTTTATCGCTTAACTGCAGCACTTCTCCATGCCTTACTACCCTTACCTATATAAGGATCCTTACACATCTTCGCTTGAATCTTTCACTTTAGACTCACCCATACATCTTTTCATTTGCTCCACTTTACTCATTAGCAGCAGGTACTTGGTATACCTCTTCAGCACCTCATTCATGATATTCAGCCAGTTTTTTCTTAGTCTTCCTTTCCAATTAGTACCAACAGGTAAGTAAATATTAAAGAGAATGAATTTCTTATGTTCACTCTTTCACATATTCAATGATTCTTTAAAATCACCGGTTCATTGCCAATATACCTTGGGTAACTTGTGGTGATCCGAAGATTTTGGACTGCGATACTTTATTTATCCTTGTCAGCAGTTTAACTGTAAAACATTAGTAGCGCACTATTGAAATTAAAAAGTGAGTACGAATTTCAATTGAATTATCAATGCCATTCCATATGAACAAATAACACCATCGACAGTAAACTAATTACAGGAGAAGGGGATCACGACAATACGAGCGTGTAAATAGAGGTTTGTTAAGCAAAAAATAAAGGTCGAGAAACGCTGTTTCGGTTATCGCAAAAACGATTCAAACCAAAATGAAGGTCTTGTTTTGTCTTAGAAGCGGTAAAAAAAATATATTTAAGAAGGGTATGCACGCATAATAACCATTCCTTTGAGGAACTTCAAAGTCACCCAGTCCTTTTTGGTATGAAATTTTAAAATACTTAAGGGAATATTGTATGTGTGTACGCTATGACGAAATTCATTCATATCATGTTTTATGATGATAATTGTCAATCCTTGCTAGCCAATCTTCCGCAATTATCACCGTTCTTTACGTACATGAATGAAAGAAGATTTAGATTTAGATTTTTAGATTCAAACGGTTGACTCCATTTTAATAAATTACTCCGTAAATTGATTTAGTAAATGCGTACATTTTATGCATAATAAATGAAAGATAATTCTACGAATTTCAATTCTTAAAGTTATATGAAAACGAAACAATAGGTATTACGCCAACTTTTCTATTTCAATGTTTGCGTAAAAAAGTTAAATGGAAAAAGGTGTTAATCAGTATATTGGTTACTCGTTTCTCACAGAATGTATCTACTACTAATAGATGAAACATTTTGTTTGTATTTTAGTGCAGTATGTCGAAATATTCACTCCTTTACTTTTTACTCAGTCTCGCTCATTGTTATAATAATAATAGAGCTACCGAGATGTGATGCTAATGCCTCTTGGCCTCCCCTTGTTGAATGCTATGAAGTGTTATGGTCATTGTGCTGCCCTCAACGCAGATCTATTCCACTAAAAGCATTCTGGCTCAGTGGGGATAGCAAGGACGAACTAGTTCTTAACCTTCCTTAGTAAGCTTTACTCCCTCTGCAAAGCTTGTTGTAGTTATCGAAGGAGAATTTGAGGTTACGCCTCTGGGATGAATTCTCAAAAGACCTATAGATACTGTTAGTAACACATAGCGTTTGCGACGGAATAGTGCGCATCGTACCAGGATTGTTTCTATGTAAGTGGCAATAATTCGACTCACGGACCGTCGACTGGCTCGTTCTCTCGGCAAGTCGTTCAGGAACGCAACATCGAAATCGTCACCCGTTGAAAATTCTCAAGCGGTAACCATGGTGACTATTGTTACTTAATATGGAGGCCCTTGATTAGGTTCCAGTCTTCTTCTCCAATATCGAAGTTGGGATGAATTCGGCTAACCGGATCAAGGGTGTGATTAAGGACATGATGTGGGAACTGGAGCAGTGTTGCAGCGATTTCCCACCGAGCATTTCCCTCTTAATATCCACGAGTTCGAGGGAGGAAGATGAAGATGGAGTGAAAGGTGGTTCAAAGGAGAATATTGGGAAATATTGGAACGAATTTCGTCGAGAGTGGCTAATGGAAGAAAAATGAGGAAACTCGGCGACGAAAGTGTGGGATATTGGAATGAAACGAGCTGATGCCGATTAGAGTACCTTCTCCTGTTTGCAATTTCGCCTCGTTTCGGTGCTTTTGTGTAAAATTGGAGAGTAGAAACATCTCAAAATCCTCGAAATTCCATCAGAAAGGTTTGTAAATTTCAAGGAATGGTCAGTTATATTGTTTCTCGATTGGAATGAATATTATTTGAAACACGTACTGGAGAGAATTTAAAATATATACCTGTGATTCTAGATTAGACGCAAATCCGTCCTCGAATTGGGTCGAATTGCAAACGTGTCGAATTTTAGGATAGTTTTAATTATGTCTACGAACATTTAAAGAAATCTTTTAGGGCCCATTCCAATCTCTCTAACGGTAATGATCACATAATTTCCATTAATTTATTGTTTAATAGTTGGGCTCCCCTTAGTCATCTGGGCAACGCATTTGGCTTTAGTACAAACGGTCCCGGGTTTGATTTCCGGTGGGTACCCATATGCGGAATGACTATAGCTGTCAAAGCAGTACTATAACTACTATATAGTGCTACCATGTGTGCATCAACTTTTGCCCCGAGTATTCATTATATATTTTTCTCTCATTCTACAAAGCATATCAAGGAAGGTTATTTTCCATACCGGTGTAATAAATTATATCCTTTAATAAATATACATAACTACTTACAGTAATTTAAACAGCGATTTTTCAACTTTAATGGGGTGGACAGCTTTTATCTGAGTCAAAAGATACACAATTATATTTATTTGTTGCGAGGGAGGTCCGATTGCGAGGCAACATTTTGAAAAGAATATGAAATCTATTGGTATGATTACACTTCACTTAATTTTTGCTACCCTTGAGATTTATTTCAAATGAAAGGAATAAAATGAAATTCTTTATCTTTTATTATTTATTATGAG
>KZ308123.1:1671235-1730820 GCA_000376725.2 Ladona fulva | reverse complement strand
GCTCAGAATAGAGAGAATTGGAAAGCGCTTGGAGAGGCCTACATCCGACGTCGGATTGAAAATGGCTGATGATGATGATGATGATATATTTTTATATATGTATGTATGTATGTATGTATGTATGTATTTGAATGTAAATTGAATCTATAGTCATTAAAATATGTGATAAGCAAAAAATATTGGGGTGATGTTTGTTGGAGTAACCTGACTTAGAAAACCCAAACACTTTAAGAGCAAATTTCTATAAAGTTGCTCAGAAAGGGGTTGATTATTAGCATGGGATAAGTATCTACATCCTTAATGAATTATGCATTGAAATAAATTGTAACATGAAAGAGTGAATTGCTAATGAGTGAATTGTTATTGAGCGGCATTAAAAAATGTCTATATTCCGAACATTTTTTATCAAATTTAAATGTTGGTGTAATATCTTGTCGTTCTTAAGTATAAGTGCGAACTTATTTATAACCTATATGAGTATAGCCTCCCAGTTGTTTCCGCCTCTAGTCTTTCCTTGTAGTCATATACATTGTAAAGTTGCAGAATGTATTCAAGCTCGCAGAATATCAAGTATCTCAGAGCTAATAGGAAGGATGCAATGCTACAGTTCAACTGACAGATGTAGGACACGAATGTTCTTCCCGTGTTGCATTCCAGCGGCTTTAGATCTTTCCCTTCCCCTTTTTTGCAACTTCGAAAACTTTAACAGGATTTTCATAGTCTCCCTTACTACGAAGCCTTCGTCTCATTCTCTCTACAGCCAAGGACCAAAGGGGACGTGGCCAGTAAACTACAAGTAGTTGACAGAGGACTCCTAAGAAACTCCTACATTAAACACGAAGAAACTTATTACGAGTCTGGTTTCAAGAGCCATGAATCTCTATGTTTCACTCACCCTCCTTGTCCTCTTCTCTACCGCTGCTACTTACTCGTAATGAGAGAAATGCATTCCTGTGAGGTAGTAATGCCCGTTTTCAGACGTACAAACTAAAGGGGATGGATTGAAAGCTCTACTGCTACACGTTTGTATATACGAAACAATCAAAGTGGTAGGGTAAAGGCGAGGAAATTTTCACAAAAAAGGATTTAACGGGACATACAAGAAATAGGGACATTCAGCAAATTAATTGCAGTGGTCAAAATTATATTTTAAAATGTTTTATGTAAACAACACATCGTATGTTATACGTGTTATGTATATATATAAGGGTTTTCTTAGTCTACTAGTGAACGCCCCCGTAAAGCATGACGGAACTTAATGTAGTTAAAAAATATATCTAAGATTGTATACATATGTTCCTCCTAAGCCTGAAACAGTCCGCAGTAAGATCATATTAACTCAATATATTTCTTACCATTATTTATAATATTTATTCTATTGTTTTCAAGTCATGAAAGCCTACTTTACGAAATTTCTTATAAAAGTTATAAGAACTGTTTATTCCCGTGCACTTATATGATATAATTCATGAAATCAACGTTCAACAATGACCTTAGTCGTCAAAGGGATGGGTTGTTTATTTTCGTAATATTTTACGAAATTTCCGAGCGTTTTATCAAAATCCTCTAAAGTTCGGATTTATATCAATATTTCACGACTAAAATAAGAATCTATGACCATTTTCCTTTCTTTTGACACTTCTCTTGATCTCGTAGGACCACTGTTTCTAATTTAATTTTGTAAAATAAACAACCTCTGCAGGAAACGTAAACCTATTTTACGTACATTTCTTATGGAAAGGTATACTAACTGATTATCCCCGTGTATTTATATGGGAAAATTTATGAAATCAACGTTCAACAATTGGCTTGGTCGTCAAAGGGTTGGGTATTTATTTCCGAAAAATTTTAAGATTTTTTCGTGTATTTTATCAAAGTTCTCGCAATTTCGAATTTATATGAATGATTCACGACTAAAATAAGATTCTATGCTTATTTTCCTTTCTTTCGGCACTTGTCTCAATTTCGTACTGACAATTTCGTAAAGACAACTTTTTAAACATCTGCAGTTAAAAGACGTTTAAATGATTTTACTTTAAATACTCGCACCAAAATACTCGCTTTTATGAAAAGATGAACTCAAATTAGTTGCTGAATCCTTCATAAAGTATGTAATAGTTCTACATGCTATACGGTATGTTTTGATCAATTTATGGACCTCTAAATTCGTGCTCAAGGAACCACGTTCTTCCTGCCGTGCGGCAAATGGCGTTTTAAAAATCCCTTCCCTTGTTTCCCAACATCCAACTCATCGAGCAGTTGACCGTTCCTCAAGACAACTTTCAAACACCTTCTTACACTAAAGCTGAACTGTCAAGCCACGTCTTCATCGGAATATCGGACGTCCTAAAGTAGATACGAAAAAGCTTTTGGGTGGAGAAAAGATTTTTTTATATGATAGATAGGGTAAGGAAGAAACGGATATTAAACTTCACCCATACTTGCAGCGGAAAATATTCAAATTTTTATGCCAGAAATAGTTACTAATTTATTATAGTGCATGGAAATTTAATTTTAAGCTGAAGTTTGAGCCGAGTCTGAGAACAGATGATCAAAAGAGTGCCATTTCGCTATTGTTAATTAAACTGTGGAGACATAGTATGTACATACATTACTGCAAGTTTAGATACTTGTCCCAACACTGTGTTTAATATCGAATTTCTCGGTAAATGCGCATACAAATGCGATAGGTTATATGGATATTATGTACCTGGAGCGTGTAGATTTTACTCGAATATTCACATGAGATGTGCGGATTTTGGCGGAAAACGGATTTGCAAATTTAATTAATCTTCCTTTCGTGTTTGCTCAATTAATTTGTAACACATTACTTCCTAACCATTGCTCCAAGCATTTTAAAAAACTGCATATTGCTAACTTATGGACTCACCGGTTTAATAATTATGGACTCAACGGTAGCATAATTTGTTGTTAACCGTGTATCAAAGTTTCTTCCTCACCAATTAGAATGGAACAAATCATTCTAAGACTTTTGGCACAAATTAAGCTACCTTTCCTCCCCTTTAGTATTCTAAGGTTGCTTTTGGGCTACTTCCCAAAAAAGTTAGAAAGTGTAAAGGAGAGCTCCTCATGTGCGTGGACGGAATCCTACGAGCGATTGTGCGGAGGAAGACCCGAACTCGCGGTCACCGTTTTATTCTGCTTCTACAAATTTTACGAAATAAGAGCTGTCGAAATGCGATTTAAAGTTTCAATTTGAAACAATTAGACTTCTTTAAAATAGAATTAGAGCTATTTGACGAAACTGTCTCGCCTTATTTAGGATTAACTTTGGAATTATACATTTTAAGACCAGAACAAAGTAGAGGTTTTTCCAATTGTTATTGTTTCCACGTTGAAAACTGTAACACCATGCCATTAATATAAGGGAGAAGAAGCTTAATCTCAGAATAATAGTCAAGTTATTTTCTTCGAAAAATTAAGGAGAAATTGACGTGAGCTAAAATCCCTCAAATGTTACATTAAAAATATGGAGTGAGTCAGAACCGCCCGTACAAAATTAGTGGAACGAATTTAAATGTAGTCGACTCAGTTGAATATCTTGGAATCACCCTAACCAATAACTTAAACTGGAGCACACACATTCGAAAAATATGCGGTAAAGCAACTAAAAAGCTCGGTTTTATAAAGCGTATTGTAGGTAGATGCGATGAAAAGGTTAGAGAGCGATGCTATTTTACGTTAGTTAGGCCCCATCTGGAATATGCGGCGAGTATATGGGACCCAGCGGATGAAACGAACTCTCGCGAACTCGAGAAAGTGCAGCGTAAGGCGATACGTTTTGTTAAAAAGTGCTACGATAGAGAAGCAAGTGTAACGCAAATGCTCACAGACGCAGGTTGGGAATCCTTGAAAGAAAGGAGATTAGAAGCTAGGCTGCGATTGTTAGATAAATTCAGAGGAAATACATTTTCGGATGACGTAATTGATATTATGCGACCCCCCTGCTACTTTGCCCGATCCGACAGTGAGCGTAAAATAAGAGAAATAGACGCGAGGACAAGTCGTTTAGAGACTCTTTTTTTCCGCGAACGATACGCGATAATAATAAATTAAAAAAGTAATTCTACTCTTGGTGTTTACACCCCCTGCCACACGCCGGAAGGCGGCTTGCAGGGTACTTATGTAGATGTAGATGTAGATGAACTGTTGGGAAAACATCCATTTTCTTTGCTTACTTCAGAGATAATTTTAAAATTCTTTTTCTTTGCTTTCAACGATAATTTTTGGCATGATTGCTCAAATAGCAGGTTAGTAAGCAAAAAAAATTAGACATTTTGAGGGAAATTTTAAAAAAATCCACTATTTCTGACTCAACTTTGTGGTAGCTCTATACCGTCAAGGCAAAATTTGCTTTTCTCAGATCTTACATACGTCGCTACGGACTATAAAACGGAGGAATACTTTTTCCATCTTTACTAGAAGAGTATCGCTATCAAACGCTTTCAGGGAATGCTGAAAAAAAGTTAATTACGAATAAGTCAAAAGTGGAGAAGTTCCTAATTAAGAATTTAAGTATACTCTTTCCGTTCAGGGAAATCCGCTGAAGCATCTTGTAGTTAACACTTTTTTTTGGTTTTTTTGGATGCCAGGGATCAAAATTTTGAAAGAAAATGAAGTTATTTTCTAAAGTAGCTTACAGCTGGAAGATATTCTTACGTTGATAGTTCACTCTTTTGACGCCATTCTTTAGCAACATTAACAAGTCTAGTTCCTAGCGTGTCCATTCTTGGGGGAAGAAGTCTTGGGTTCGATTCCGATGGAAGTACAATATTCATAGTATAACACAAGGAAAAGGGTATCCATAGTATATTATAGGAAGAAAATGAACCCTCCCGTAAGAAACGCCAAATCCAGAAAATTGCTACTTTTATCTTTAACATTCATTTATAATATACCAATTGTTTCCCTCATCGTGAGTTTTTCTCCGTAAGCCTCCAGCCGAGGAGTTTTCTTCCCCACAACTTAAATCTTTCATATGTATAATAATTAATTTACTTTTTATTTGATTTTTATGTATATTTATATTTTTAGGATTGTATATTTTATTTGAGCTGTTAGTTGTTATTTTTTGTATTCATGATTTTTATATTAAAAACTAAAAGGTTAGGTGTTAGAGAAGCCGAGTGGCCTAACCTCGCCAAAAGGATTAAATAAATAAAAGGCGATCCCATGAGTATTAAAGAATATAAAGTAGAAAAATCTATGTTTTTAGAGTAAAATCACCTGTTTTACTATTGGCTGAAACAAAAATAGGGAAAGAGTAATAAATAGAGAAACTGGTGTACTATACCTGTATATTATTCTCAGCGTATGCTTCGGTGTAAATTTTCATCACTTTCTGTGAAAGAGTTTTTGACGAGCGTAAAAGTAGGATATTCGTTTCTCCAATTATCCTTAAAAATCGTCATTAGAGACTGATGGATTGAAGGGCACTTAAAAGCCTTTCATTACCTATGCAGTGAAGGATAATAGTAGACCTTCCGCATCTCAAATTGAGGGGCTAATGTCGACCTGACGAACTTTGTAGTTGAACCCTTTAATATCATTTAATAAATGGAATCGAGAGCTGGATTTAAGCTGAATTGCAAGGATTATACTTGCTCATTTACCTAATTACGCTAACATACGCCATTTAAATGACGTGGGAGATGTCGCTGAATAAATCCGCTTTTTGTCATGCGGGAATTCCAGCTATAAGCGGAATGATCGCATAGTACTTTGGGCATATTATAACTGATAATACCTCGTAGTGGGCAGTTATCGTCTGTTTTTATCCATTTCCTTCATTAAATCGGTATTTTCAGCTCTGGTTGAAATTTAGACAGATTATGTCTTATTTCTGGGAGAGGATTGATCAATAATTTATTATCATCCGTTCCGATCTTCATCTGAAATCTCTTTTTGAGATTTGAAACAATTTCCGTTCCTCCAAGGAACTCCAACCTCTGTCAGGTAATGGACTGTAAAATTATTATATCCATTTTTATATCTGTAATTTATAGTGCAAAAATATCATTCAATTGAGGTAAATTTATTTATTTTAATTCAATTTATTGCAATTTAATTCTTGAGTACAATACCATAATTTAATTAATTTAAATTTTAAATTTTTTTCCGAATTTATCTAAGATAAACTTTGTTTTGAAATTATTGTATAGTGATACTGAAAGAAAACGAAGAAATCAACGAGGTAGACTTTCCTAAGTATAAGATTTTTTTTCCAGTCTTATCTTTCCTTTGTTAGTTAATGGAACATAGGAGGAACTCTCCTTTGTTAGTTAATGCTGGGAGTACTTCAATGTGCTTATTGGAACTTAAGTTTAATCATTTCGCAAAAATCATCTCTATATTATAATTCCCCTGGCTGTGCGTGCACATTTTCTCTGGATTTTATCAAATTCCAATTATCCAACATACATTCGTGTACTATAATTCGTGAATGTTCTTTTCGTTGCTTTATCAATTTCGGATCAATCAGTTTAATTTCAAGGATCCTATGATAAATTTCATAACCAGTAACATGATTACATTAACTAATTAAATTCGTTCGTATTTGTCATTTATAAATCTATCAGAGATAGCCTTTGATCATTCTAATGAAATTCCATTACTCCCTATATTTACGTGAAATATCTAACTCTATCGAAAAATTTTGATCGACATCTTTAGACTTATCACCAGTTCCGCAGAATTCGATTGCATTTCGAATTCAGACATTTTTGAGATACAGTTACGTTCTCAGGCTATCTTGAACGTTTCTACATCAGTGTTTCTTTCTCCCTTTTTAAATTATCTCTCCTTTTCATTCAAATTTTTCGGCCCTCAGCAGACGTATTTCCTTCCCTCTTCTTTCGCCGTCTCACGAATGTTCCCAAGGGTCGACCTCTTCAAGGGATGTTTTTTCCCGAGACCAGCAGCACCACCGTAACTCTCCCTTCTTGTTTAGGGAGAACGGTCCTACCACAAGCGCTTTGAAATGCGTTCTTGAGGACTTTAAGGTTACTCTCTTCTCCGGGGACCTCCTCGAAGTGCGGTCCCCTGCTTTACGGACAGGATTATGCTGGTCGAGGAGAGTGGACACGCTCTACAAAGGACGCATGAAATGAGGTCACCCTGGCCACTGGAATACTTTACATTAGTAATTAAATATTCGTAATCCTACTCTATTTAAGAATTGTTACTCAGTCACGTACTCGTTTCTAGGTTTCTCCAAGCATGCTGAATATTAATGAGCTTACGTACCATTACGAACGCAGGCCATCTTAGGTAACTTTTTCAAACTCCCCACTTTTACTTCGGATATAAGATCGGTGCATGTTTTTGTTTTTACCTCCTGAAACCGTTTACTGACCCAAGCCTATTACACATGTTTCATACTTCCATACCCGATGATGACTCCACGAGTCTAATTCACGTTCGTCTTCCAAAAAATGTTTTGGTTTGTGAAAGTTTGGTTTCCTTGCCCCTTCATTTGTATTCTCACCATAGGTACTTGTCAGATTAGATTGGATAGACACTGTATGTCCGTATAGTATTCGGGCCGAAGGCCGGTTGGGACCTCATCCCCTCTACTATCAGCTACGAAGAGCTAGGAGAATGAAATGAGGCTTACTATGCAAGGTAAGGAGTCGGGTAGTTTGCCCTTGTTTTCCTCATTGAGCTAGAATGCTCTAAGCAGAACAAGCCCACGTTAGTAAAGCACATGACTCTACTAGTAAGACTTTTCGTAACGTTGCATAAGCAGAAACCTAAATTAATACTACTATTCAGCATAACTCGTACCTCAATAGCTTTCATATCATCGCACTATTGAACAAGAATGAGACAAAAGTAAATAAAAGATAAAATTTTCTCTATCCTGTACCGAAAATGATATATATCTAATTCATCAAGTTTGGTAGCAGGACTCAGTCACTGTAGTGTTTGGTGTAATGGTCAATATAGAGTGGTTATGCATCTCCTCCTCTATCATTTACTATAATGAAAGGATATCGAAAAGGAAAGAGATTTTTGGGGTAACATTTTTAAGACAAAGTTGAAGAAAAATCTGTTGCAAGTACATCTTACCTGTAAGAGTTGGAAAGAAACGAAGCGAAAAATACATAAAGACTATGAAATTCACGCCTCACTTCTTTTTGAAAAACAGCTCATTCCCTGAATCGAACCCAATACGTTTTACCATTCCCGGACGCATTTCTCATAACGACACTCAGGAGAACCACTGAAAAGAGATGGGATAATTTCAGTTAGGATGCCAGCTATCACTCTTATTATTATAGTCAAAATTGTATCCAATATTTTGGATTTATCTGTTTATACCTCGGGTTTATAGTCCTTTGTGTGTATCCAATTTTCCCAATATAAAACGAGTCGCTTGATTGGATCTTCTTCTTTCAGAAGACCAAGAGTTAGAAAAATAATTTCGAGATTTCAGCATTCATTTCGTACGTTTTGTACGTCTACGTCTACGTTGCACGTCTATAGTGTTTTTTATTACATTTGATCAAATTCTTTTCAATATTCCCGTTCCATAAAAACTTTAATTTTGAACTGTAAATAAAGAGTATAATTAGTAATAGACAGCCGTACATTTTCATCGATTCCGATTGATATCTTTTAAATGTCAGCTATAAAACGGTTGAATAAGCGAAACTCTCAGTGTATGATGTGGATTGAGGCAGTGCACGAATCGTGAAATAAAATCGACTAGTTGGGCCACTTCCCATGGCATTGGAGTTCTAGTGGGGCGCATGGTCTATTTTTTAATGAAATTTCTCTCCGGCGCCGCGCTTCAAAAGCTTTAGTAATTTTTACGAAACTTCCCAATATATTGATTTTCTCGCGCACGCATGTTAAAGTGCTAATTTATCTTGCCCGATATAAGTTTTCGCGAGGAGAGCGACGGCGCTTAATTCGGATCGCAATTTTTGGAGCGTGATTTCAATGGGTCCCAAAATGGATAATGAAGCGAAAAGATAAGCACTTTGCGGTTTAGTTGTAGAGATCTAGTTATCATTACGATACATAATTTTTTAGGAAACCGTTCATCTGAATTTAAAGCGAGTACAACCAAAATTAATGACATTCGCAACCAAAAGAGCGATATCGCTCCTGAAGGGATTCCAACCGTGGCGCTACGACTTTAGGGAATATATTTGAGCTGAAAGTACAAACGTCATGCGCATTTATTCATTTATTTAAGAATTACCCGTCGCGATTAGGTCGTGGGACCCGGTGGCAACGGTTGAGGGGGTGCAAAAACAATGTACTAACTGCCCGGCATTCGCCCAAAGACGGGAGGAAAACCCCTCCAAAAACCTCCCGCAGACAGTGTGTACACATTCTATAAAACCAATTAATATATACATACAATACATCTGAATAAACATACATACATAAAGTTGAAATTAATTTTCCCACATACCATATTTTGCAATGTCTATACACATATATACATATAAGTTATACATAGTCGAGTTCAAGAGACTTAAGTTAAAATACATTACATAATGAACATGCAACATAAGAACAACATAGAAATTAGCAGCTTTTAATTTTTGCTTTGAAGATTTTAATGTTTTTAGGCATTGGGATGAGAAGTTCTCCAGGTAAAGCATTCCATTCCCTTATACCCCTGTTAATAAATGAGTATTTCACTACATCGGTTTTCTGTTCCCGTTCCTTTATTTTTAATGAATGATCGCCACGTCCTCTATAGTTAGGAGTATCAAACCTCGCTCGTAATTCCTCCCAACCATCTTTACAGTTCCACGCATTATATACACCCGCTAATCTAAATGTCCTCCTCCTCGATGATAATGATTCCCATCCTAACTCATCTAACATTTTATGCTTGATTCATTGATGAAACGGTAACTGTTCTTTGGTCCGATATAAACCTTCGTTCGTAGTGATGGTAAAACGAAATGCTCTTCTCCGTCGGAAGTCAACAAAAACATGGTCCAGCCTTCCATTAGTGGTATTGACTCCTCGTCGAGTTGATATTTCGACCGCAAACCTTTAACCACGACCTTCAAGACACGGCCTCAGTGCCATCACGTTCCAATTTCGGAGTACGTGCCTTCTGAGAAAATAGGGTAGGGGAGGAGCTATTGGAGGCAAGATGAGCGGAAGAAGAATGCATGCACGGATCGAAGACTTAGAGGCGGAAAAAGCCCCCAAAGCCGAAAGATGTCATGGGAAGGAATGAGTTCTTCGTGAGGAAAGTCAAAGATAACAGATGTGTGGTAAATTCCGAAGAGAATTTTATATTAGATGAGGATTCGAAGCCCAAAAGTACTGCAAATTATTCATTTTAGGACTTACTCAAGAATCGATAGAAAAAGTAAATTTACGTAATTTATTTTTTCATGTCATCAAATTTGAAACCGGCGTAGTTGACTATGGATATATTTTTCATTTCTCTTTTCGTAAGTTATAAAGATATACCTTTTTTGAAGAATTTTCATGTCTGCGTTAATATGAACGCTGTTGATGTACGTGTGTCACTGGATTGATTTTGTTTTTTTCCGATTTGAATGGTATGGAGATTGTGTTTTTGTGAATATATTCTGCTTTATATACATGGTCGATTTCCACTCATAGTAAACAGGCTCCGAATAGAAAGCAAAGGCAAATAATGAAGGATTTGGTGCTTTCCCGGTGAATGGTTTGCTGTAGAAAGTCTTCACGGGAGACTAACTGGGTCGTTTCTAGGTGTAAAACCGACGTTTCGGCCACTGTCACCGTGGCCAACTTCAGGGCAAAAGATGGAAAGATGAAAGATTCGCCCTGAAGATGGCCACGGTGTCAGTGGCCTAAACGTTGGTTTTACACTTAGAAACGACCCGGTTAGTCTCCAGTGAAGACTTTCTACAGCAAATGCAAATAACCTCACCCCTCATCTGATTAGTAAGCTTCATTCTCTTTCCACGGCTTTTGATAACTAATGGTGGAGGGGTTAATTTACAAACCTACCTTCGAGATAAATACTTGAGTTGGCAATGATAGACTAGAAATAATTTTAAAATTTAGAATACTATCGGGGTAAATCGGCGTGACTTCTTGAAAAGTCTTAAGTAAATGAACTTCTTGGTTACATAGAAATTTATAATTTAGAATCATAACTTGAACAATAATGTCATAATAATCAAGGATGAGGAAAGGTGTTGTCAACTTTGCACAGGAAGCCGTTCGGCTGAATCCCAAGAAATGTCAAGTGTGAAATATAGCGACATGACTGGAACTCGAACCCAGGAAGCAGGATATTCTGCCTGAATATCCTGCTTCGATATCCTGGTTCGAGTCACAGTCATGTTGCTGTTTTTAACGCTTATCATTCCTTGTCATAATAATCGTCCGCCTAATCGAGAAGGAAATTTTTTTTTTCGTTTCCGCTGAACATTTACATTCAATAAACAACCTGTTTTAGTACTTAATAGCATTCGAATGTGATACTTTAAGGATCATAGTTTAAAACCAATTTTCAAAGGTAATTTCACGGAAACCGCTCAGTTAAATCTTATCTTACATTTCTTCCTTTTATTTCCTGATGGGATGGGATGTGTAATCGTTAGCTTGCCTCGAGTACCAAGATGCAAGTAGTTCATGCCTAATTGCTGCCAGTACGTCTGTTCCGTAAGAGAATTGTCCTACATGCACCAAGACAAACGGCCGAAATATCGTATCAGATAAAATAAAACCGGAATAAAAAATGCTCAACATTTCTGATACAGGCAATTTGACGTGAGGACGTCTGGAGAGGAATTAAAACTATCCTCTGTTATCATTGACGCTATAAATATGAATTTAACTGAGAACTAGAATTAAATACTTCGCAGTATATTATTTTCAAGTATAAATTAATGAAACTTGAAAACTTGAAAGGAACGTTAGTAATTGTCGATAAGGTACTATGAAGAGGATGGAAATGAATGCTTTAAACTTCTTTTACTTGAAAAACGAAGGGAAGATCGCAGATTAATCATTTCTCTGAGTTGTTCGGAACTTAACCTGACCTGAATTCCATAGATTAGTTTCTGAACTTAGGAGTTTCCTTATATATGTCAAGTACCACTGCTCGTGTCGCGAAATTGCGACCATATGCCGAACCTTTTTGATGAGAATGAGAGGAAAAAATCAACCAATTTAGTTCTATGTGTAAAACTCTATACAGGTGGGAATAGAACTGAAAGAAAAACATAATAATAAAAGTAAAATTGAATTAAATAGGACTATAAAGGATGATATAAAAATGAATGAAATTTGATGTGCGGAAGGATGTTCGGAATATTTTAATGAAAGATTCTCTGCTTTTGAACAGTATTCATGGCTATTGCAACGAAAAATTTGTGTCTCTACTCGCAAACGCTGCTATCGAAAGGTATCTTTTTAAAGTTAAAAACGTCATCTAATTAGATAAAGGTATTCTAAAAAATTGGTGCCTGAATGTAAATCAAGTTTAATTCTGATTTAAAAACTCATAGTAGGAATTTGTGGATATATTATAGAATTCGCGAAGATATGATATGGTATCGCACATCGCGTGATTTGAGATGTAAATTTTCTATTGCATAAAATTATTGAACTATGAGAAGAACCCTTCATGTCAGCGTAAAATATATCAAGCTCGAGATATTGTGATAGCATTTACTAGAGTGCACGTGGAGCATCAATTGAATGGAATTAAATCACATGTGACAGAATAACACGGAATGGTAATAAATCCTTTTTTGGAAGTCTAGATCTTTAAAAGATATACTTCTCACTTACTTCATTTGGGCCATGATTTATACGTACGTCCACCCGAAACTGAAATGCAGTTTGTTCAAATAAGTATTTTAGTAACCTTGTTAACTAAAGAGAAGCTGCACTCACCTACTATGTTAATGTTTCAAAAATGTTTATATCACACCATTTGTTTATCAATCATACAATGGGAAATAGATAAGATTACTAAGAATAGCTTGAATGAAAAGCATTCAAATTAATACAATTTACAAATGAATACACTTACATTATTTATTCTTCATAAAGAGAGATATTAATATTACGGAATAAAGAGAATATATTAGTAGCAGTACAAAGAATAATAATTATGAGGTAATAATTATTTTATAGCCTGATCAGAGCTGGCCAAGAGGGGGCTCTGTGGATGCCTAGTATCAGGGTCCCAAGTTTGTAGGGGCCCCATTTTATAAGGGTTATTTTGCATATAGTAAACGATATGTCTGTAAGAAGGGTCTCAGGAAGACATTTGCACCTGGACCCCCTTTTGTGGGTGGCAGATCCTGGGACATATCACAATTACGGAAAGTTTTACCTCAGTAACAATTCATGAAATTAATATGTAACGTTTTGTCTTTTTTCCGGAAAATTATGCAAAGTGTAGATGCGTTTACTTCTACATTGGTAATTAAAACATAAAGAATGAATCAGTTACATATGTGATACATAAGAATGGAGAACTAGAAAATGGATGTAGGATGGTTATCTCGGCACAGAAAAAATAAAATATTCGAAACAAGTCAGTGATTTTGCAATTATTAATATTACTAGCTGATCCCGTGCAAATAATTGTTATATTTAATGTCTGCAAAAACTATCCCGAATACGATTATTTAACATTTCAATAAATGTATCTTCATAAAAACAACATTTTTCATCATGCCTGGTTAGAAATATTTTAAGTGATTAAACAATGAATTTAATTCCATCTTTTCCCATCATTATCCAGAATCATTAATTTCGTGGCTATGTCAATTTTTATTTCACTACGGTATTTTAAAACAAACATCAATCAAATGACCCAATGTCCATAATGTGGTCCGCCGGAGAAATTAAACCAACCCTCCAGTTTTTGCATATTCATCTAAATGTATTTCCATTTTGCTGATAAATCAACATCCATAGAAAAAATATGTTACTCTTTAAAAAAAAGGCCAATTAATTTACTTTTTCGTCTTTAATTTACATCGTGCATCGAGTATCTTGTTATTGTATTTGCTCGTAGGTAATCCTCTAGTGGTATACCTAGCGGTATACACAATAACCACAAAAATTAACTAACCATGCGGAAATACGAAAACTCCAAGCGGAGGAGAAGTTGAATGGATTATATTTGCTTTGTTCGAACTTCGAGCTTGATAAAAGAGTTAATAAATATTGATTCGTTACCGCTTTCCTCTTCAGTCAGATATGAGATGAACACGATTCGCTGGCATTTAATTACTTTCCGATCAATACCTCTGAGAAAGGAAATAACGAAATTAGGAACAGATCGATGTTCTTATTCAGTGATTCATTTTCGTCAACCGCGAAATTGACGACGAAGTAAACAGATCTAATGTACCATTAATTTCAAAAGATATTATTTAAAACGTTCTCAACATACCAGTGCTAAGAAAATCCCTTAATTTAACGTTGGCATAAACAAGACTTGCTTACTACGGAGGCTTAAACAAAAAAGAAACTATATTATTAGAAATTAATTTATCTTTAAATATTCATTGTTTGTTGCTTTAATTCAGTCAAAAATATTAATAATAATAAAGAACAGCTATGGTTAGATGAAATATACAATAAATAATTCAGCCAGATAATATGTAAAAATTATATATTTGAAATCCGAATATTAATGCATCCATTGGATTGGATTGGACGGACGGACACACGGGCACTTAGGAAACTATATATAATATGATATGATGTATAACTCACGAAATAGACGGAAAGGAATACCATTCAAATATTAATTTATGGATTGCACATTCTATCGTCACAATAGAGAGGAAACTTTTACTTTTTACTTTTCTCAAAAAAAGACCGTACCCGCATTATCGGTAATTTAAATTCATTCTAGGAAATAAGACAAAATTCTGAGTTGAAATACATGGGAATGGGAAAAATATTGAGATGAAATCGGATGTATGTTAAGAGAAATGAGTATGCCATATGTGGGCACTCGATCTAAGGATAGAAATCTTCTCAGGAAGTCATCTAGAAAATCGTCTAAAAGTCTCTACACAACAAGTAACCTGCGAACATTCTAAGATTTGGGCATATATTGAACATAGAATTCGCTGGTTGCAACCACATTTCTCGTGCGCCATAGGTTATAATGAATCCAATATCTCGGTGTAATTAATATCTAATGAGATTCTACTCGTAATTCAGCATTAAAATGCGTACCTGTAAATAACACATTCTGTACGTACGAATGTTTTTTAAACTGCATACGTTTTCTAATTATAAATATCCTATTTCAATGACAGACCTAAATTTGTCGGTTTTCTTTCTCTTCCTCACAGTATATTTATCCATTTATTTGATGCTTTACTTAGAGGAAATATTTTACGTTTCGTTCTTTCATTGTGTAGAATGCAATGACGGTAAAATTAAAAAACTAGGAATAGTAAGGAAATTCTATGACGTAAACTTCGCCGTGCATATGTGTCTGAATTCTTGGAAGAGTGCATAAAAGGATTATGCACGGTCGTTGCCCTTTTCCACAGAGGTGTTTCTCTGGAGGAAAACAGAATAAATTTTGAGTTATAAAGAGCTGCCATAGAGAACTAAAAAACCAGTTCGCGCATTCTGTATCCTAAGGTACAAAATTATAATACACGAAAACGTAAACTCAAACCTTGTTCACCAGAGTGAGACGGTGACTGAATAATTTACGCTTAATATACCATACCAGTAACTACTCTAGCTTGCTTTTATGTTTGAAATAAAAGCACTGGATGGATGCAGAGCTAAGAACTGCCTTCCAAAATGCCACAAACAAGATGGTTTTTTCAGTCATTTTTTGTGGCAATAAAATAGACCATAAAGTGTTAACTGCTTCCCGTTCGGTGGAATTTTTACTGCAAGCTCACCCACAGTTTTTGGTTCACGCGACACAGCAGCTGTAAAGGACTCTTTAAAATGCAGCTTTGTAGGTAAGGGAGAATATGGGTTAAGAAGCAAGACAGGGTAAGAACTTCCTTCCGGACGACCACGCGGAGAATTCGAGTATCAAGCCCCCGAGAATGGACTGAAAAAATATTTTACGACTTGCGGAGAATGAATACGCCGGAAAGCGTGGGTGGGAGTGGAGCCAAAGAGGACGTGAGAGATATCCTTATTGGCGGTTGGGAGGCGGTGCAGGAGGGATTCGAACCATTTCCCTCTGACGTCGAGGATTTCCTGACCTACTTAGCTCGCCACTCTCATTTTCGGGTCAATTAGGAAGGTAGGAGATGAGGTTAAGCCCTTTGCTTCCTCGTCGTATTCAGGTTTTTCACACTGTTTCTGTCGTCCAACCGCGTCGCCATCTTCCTCACTGTTTCTGCCCACTGTTTCATTCCCCGTCGCTTTTGCTTCTTTGCGGGGATTGTGTTGATCCTTTGTTTTCCAACGTGCCTAAAATTTCATTTGCTTCTGTGAGATAGTCGTTCCTTTCTTTCGTGTGCTTTTCAGCCTCTTTATTCATTTGCTCGTCCTTCTCAAAACCGCCACCCTTTCTCCTTTCCTCACCCTTTTCAACGTTCCTTTTCCACGTTTTTGATCATTCTGTCAATATTATTTTATTCTCCTTTACTCTTTCTTCTGCATTTGGTATGATGCTTCGATCTTTTTTCACTATTTTTATCTTTAGATATTGGGAATTCCAACATTTCATCTTTTAATAATAAATTCTATTCTTGTTTGATAGCTCGACGCTTCCCCTGACTACTTTGTAAACGATGAGGAATTCACCAAATATTTAAACTTTCGCCTCTCCTTTTTTATTTTACCGTATTTATTCTTCATCGTTTGGAAATGCTTTTAATAGTGCTATCCTTCAATGAATTAGCAGTTTTTTTTATTCACTCATTTTTGTTGGTGTGCGTTTTCGCCGACTTTAGGGTAGTAAAACGTGAAATACGTATTTTACTATTGTGATGGAAAGGTGTGTTTTTGTTCATATTGAAGAAGTTTCAGGGAAATTCCTAGTACTTACTTAAATATAGAAATAAAGACATTTTAGCAATATACCTTTCTTTGCACTTATCGATCGTCCATTTTTCTCTTATTGATTAGTTTTTCTTTTCCTCTCCCCTTCCTTTGTTCCGTCCTTCTTTGTTACCCTAATTTTTGAGCGTTTGCGTAAAAAAATGACTACTTAAGCTTTTCTTGATAACTCCATTCCTTTTCCTGATTCACTTTATGGCTCATCTTTTCAATGTAAGAAAAACTCTCGGCTGCTTTTATGTAATTTCCTCATTATTAAATCTATATCTCAATTTCTTTTGATGTCTGTTATATAATGGTATCCTCAGGTCCATTGAGGAAATTTTCTTTGTCTTCTTTTTGTGACGTTTCATTGGTGAAATCTTTTTACCAAGAGACAAAGCTGTGAGATATGCGCTGTATACGTATTTAGCTCAACTTCTCTCGGTTTCTTTTTTATACATTGCTATAAATACTTAAGACGAAATGAGAGTGAGAATTCCTTTTTTAGTTAATTAAATCAAAAAGACTCGTCAGGTCAAGGATTTCTAGACATTTGAGTTACGTAATCAAGAATTAGCGGTGCAATTGAATGGCCGTTACTGCTCACCTCTGTTTGAGTCTAATTGAAACTCTGCAGGAAGATTTATGCCCTGGGTGCAGTCACCATCTATTCGCAACTCCTCGCAAAGCAAATACCTCCACCTCTCATACACGTCAACGCAAAGCAATGTCTGAAATACGAAAAGGATGGAAAATGTCTAAATGTATCAATATACCAATATCATAAGTGTACAATTAATGTTTGCGTATCATTACATTGTATCTTTTGCGTAATTTCTGCGAATTATCCAACGCTACTAAATTCAGGACAGTTTATATCTTCATTATACCCATTGCAACAGTTGAAATTGTATATTTATTTATTTACAAATTTCGGCCGCGGTTAGATACAAACCTGGTGACATCATAATCACATGGTATACACTTATTTAAAAGCAATACACAATAGATAAAAGCTACTACATGCTACACCCTGTATATTACATTTAATCTAAATTTAATAACATATTTTTAATGAAAGGAGAAATATATGGAGTCACGTGTAGTGCATAAATAGTAGTAGTATATTGTAGTAACAAACAGGGATGGAGGTTAAAGCAATAAAATATACTTTCTTACGTTTCCAAAGATATCCCTTCCATATGTGCAACATATCTATATGCGTTGACGTAATTAGATAAGTTCAAGAACATTTACCAACAGTTTTCCTTTTGATGACACGAAGGAAAAATTTCATCTTTGTATGCAAATAAAAAAAGGAGGAGAGGATTTGAAATTAGGAAGCTGTGGAAAAGAAGTCCAGCGTAAAATTTAACGAGGACGCCATAGCATGAGAAAATCACGGTATATTTGCAGTTTGAGCCTTCATCCTCAAACTATGATTGATTGACACTCTATCACGGCTTTAGCTAGAGGAATAGTTATCTCGACGTCTCCATCGGAGGCAATCATGTTTACTTTTTGCTCCTATAAGTCAAACGCTTTTGAGTGATATCCTTATTAAAATGCTTATCGGATAAGAGATGTTTGGAATTCCACTTCACAAATACTTCAAACTTTGCTTCCTTTACAGAGAGCTAGTAAGTACTTACTTCAATTTTATGATATTCTGCTCTAAAACCGTAACATATCGGTTAAGTTTTATCACATGATAGGATTATATTGAAGTTCAAGAATTGCTGCTAAAGAGTAATGAACATCAAGATTTTGTGGTCGGTTTTGTTCGGCATGTGTAAAATTAAGACACCGAAGGGAGATACATAACGTATCTTCGTATTTGATTTGTATCGATATTTTAAAATACCAGTGTATTTTAATCTCCGACGTATACATTTTATGACATTTAAAATTTTATCTAAGTATATTCTTATTTTAAATTATGCACGAAGTAATGTTATAAAATACTTTTAAATATAACTCGAATCATCAATTTAATTACGATTAAGTAGGGGTTAATTAATTGACGAAAATGGGCTCTTCCAAGGACATTCTTGGGAAATTTAATTCTCTCTGATCGGACATTCTAGGAGGCGTTATTTTCGTAAATGTCAATTTGGTCATATTTTTTAGCACAGCGCTATCCTATATCTTCCCACGGGTCACTGTGCGTGTGGATTTAGCTTCTTTCGCTCAGATACCTCTGAGGGGTGCGCCATGACGCTACGAACCTCAACTGCCCGGAAACCGTCCACTCATGGATAATAAAACCCATACATCCAACAAAAAAGACTGTTTCGGTACTCTATTTTATTTCCAGTGCATCCCTCACGAGGCTCGCCGAAGCCTAATAAAAACTCATTTTCTGTATAAACGAAAGATGGAAGTGTCATAGCATTTTCAATTACGTATTAATCAAACTCTATCCTGGTTTTCAATTCCTGGTCTGGTTTGCAGCCGTACGCAATTCTATTTTCCTTTATTTTTCGTGACCACGTATACGGAATATGCCCATTTTTGCATGGTCAAATACTGAAGGGTAGGTCCACTAAGTTTCTTGCTTCAATAGTTTCTTCCGTAGTCAATATGTGTATTTTTATGGATCAATGATACCACTGGGTCTCGCCTCTTCTAGGAATTTTAGCAAAAATGTGTACCACCTGCCTTATTTACTCGCTCGTAGTTGATTATTTTCTCGGTTCAACTTCTTTTGAAAATGACCCTAAAACTCCAAACCGTCGCCATTTCAAACCTTTACTCCAATAAACCCCTCTATTCAAGCTCTCATTTCTCACAAACGATTTGAGTAGCTATTTTTCTGATTGCAAAACTAAGGCAGCTACAAGTAAATGTTACAATAAATGTCCTTCTTAAAAAAGCGTTAATTTCCCTTAATTGATTCGGCTCATTAAGTCTCATTATTTGCGAAATATCATAATTGACATTTTGTCAATTATCTTCAAATAGAGAGCGCGAAAACTTTAAAGAGGACGTAGGTTTTCTTGTAGCCTGTAAATACTAGCGGCGGTTAATACTGGTGGAAATTAAAAAGCATTTTGCTGGATGCTTTCTATCCCACTTTTTCTAAAAACCATATCATCAAAAAATGTCGCTAAATTATGGTTACAGTTTTTTACCCTTAATCAGTGACGTGCGATTTTTGTCGCACAACCAGTTATGCGAGGTCTGGGAGACCACATTTAAGAAAATATTTTGGAACTGACTGAATGAAACTTTTAACGACATTTTTAAGTTTTAAACATCTCAGCAGCTATCTACTAATTTGGATTTCAACTTAGTTTTAGGTTTATAACAGCAACTTTTCAATTATAGATCATTGTTTGAAAATAGTGAAAATTTTTAAAGAAAAACCTTTTTTTTTAATATTGGCTTTAATTATGAGTAATGCCTTTTATGTATTTTTGGTATATTGAATAATAACACCTTCCTGAAAAGCATTTTATTTATTGCATTTTTCATCAAAACAGCAAATGTGACATGAGGTCACACAGACAGTTTATGAAAATTAATTGAAATTTTATAGAAATATAAGAGAGATAACCGAAGTGTGAAGAATGCTATATCCTACATAAAAGTATCTAAGAAGGTAACATAAGTTACAGGGCTCCTGGATAGCCAAGTGGGCAACGCGTTCCACTTTGTCGAAAGCGGTCCCGGGTTCGATTCCTGGTGGGGGCCTACGTGCGAAATGACCAAAGAAGTCTATGCACTTTTAACAATACTACTAACATAAGTTACATATTTGTGGAAAGTGAAATACTTTTATTATTCACAATTTTAAAACCACTCTGATCCCTCAGACCTCACGTCACAGGTTAAGGGTTAAAGAGCCCATTCACACTTCTGATGAAAATTGAGAGCGATGTTTATAGATAAAAGTTGAAAAAAACTGCTTACGACAAAAGGTGATCATATATGTGTGATTGTACTGTTTTCTTTACGGATGTAACTTCTTAGTCATTTCGGAGTTTTCAATCACTGATTTTGCCAAATTTCGTAATTTATAGAGAAATCAATTCATTATAAGTGATTCGATTGCATTCGATTATATTTAAGAACTTACATAAAGACAGGCTCATATATTGGCTTATTAATTATGAATGTGGGTGCATCGCAAATATTTTAACATTTTTGTCGCAACTTTAGTTTTCAAATTATTACGCTTTTATTCTTGATGTTACAGCCAGGAGAAGAGGGGGCCACTCGGCTTCATCCGGCCCAGCATAAATAAACACCAAGTCAAGTCAAGCCTATCAAATTCTGACAAAGTAGTAGGATCGGAACGTGAAATTACTTTGATAACTCCTGGTGGCCCAAAATTTACATTTATGCCCCTGAGCCATAAAAAACATGAATTTGTTAACCTTTACGAAAGTCACCATTATTATTGTTAAGCTGATTCCTCCAAGCGGAACTCAAATATTTTGGTTTTGGATAAAATTGAGATAAAATTTTTATGAAACAATTTTTTTTTTTTGCACGTACGATTGTTTTACCTTGATTCAATCATTGAACTTACAGATAGTTTTCATCAAAGACCTCATGTAAATACCTACGTATTGTAATCTAAATTTGATAAATGAATAGCAATACTTTATTATAATAATCACCTTCGTGTATATATTTATTGATCCGACGTCAGCTATAGTGAATAAACGCGTAGTTGATGTTTCGATTTCTTTCAAATCTTTCCAGTGGTATTAATAGTGTTAAAAGTGCTTCGACAGTTTGGGTCATTTCGCACGAAGGCCCCAGCAGGGAATTGAACCCGCGATCGCTTTCACTGAAGTTGAACGTGTTGCCCGCTTAGCTATCCGGGAGCCAGTATATCTTTCTTCTTTTGCGCTAGATTTCTGATAGAAGCTCCAAAAATCCCTAGTTTACAAGCAAACCAACCCTTAGGAACTACAAAGGACCCTAACCTCGCAGCCAATGGGGCTAGGGTTCTTTGTGGCTGCGTTATACAAGGTTGTTATTCCCAATACGTATTTCGGCAACTACGTTACCGTCTCAGGGGATGAATGGAACTGGTCTCTCATTCTCAGGTCTTTTCATTCCCTGAAGATGGTCACGTAGTTGCCGAAATACGTATTGGGAATGACAACCTTGCAAAGAGCAGCCAGGGAGAACCCCAAACCCCGCTGCTTGGAATTTCCTAACAGCTGCAAACTACGGATTTTTGCACCTGCGTTCCTTTTTTCTTTCTTAAAATTTTAATTGGAGGTAAAGGTCCAATGAAATCAGGAATGGCACCATTAAAACATTTTTGATGGAGATTCTTATTTTTGTTGCTGATTACCGTTTCTGATTCAGAAACCCGAAAACTTTCATAAAGCATAGATTTTTCGTGGAATTATCAAAGTAAATTTTGCGAATGGTCTTGTTGCTATCAGTAAAATTTTAGTTGCTAAAGCAGTAGCTCCGGCGCTTTTTCTATTTCTAGAGTTTATTTATGTCAGTCGCTGAATCGATTGCAGCAATGACGGTTCCCTAAGAATTTAAAGAGGAAAGTAAAAAATAACTGAAATATTTAGCATTTAATTATAGTTGCTATAAGATTTGGAACAATTTTTGTAAGAAACCAAACAAGTATAAGAAATTTTTATAAATTTCATTTACGGTTATGTATTTTATGTTTAATAAAAGAACAATCTATTTAACGACGAATTTAACTAAAATTCACCAACAAAACCTGTTTTGTCATTTTTTCTAGAAGGTTAATACTGCGGAATTAAATGATTATTATCAGAAATTAAGGTTAAAGTTTTGGAGAACATATTTTCTTTATTAAAAAATAAAGATACTTAAATTCTTCTACACAAGTGGAAAAAAAGTTCAACTCGTACTTGTGTCTCAGGTACAATTTAAAATGGAAAAACATTGAGATAATTCATTGTTACCCTAGTGGTGGTGGTGGCCACAAATTGATACAGTGGGCACAAACTAATACAGTTTGTGAAGTGGGCAACGCGTTCGCTTTTGGCGAAAGCGGCACTGGGTGCGATTCCCCGGTCGGAACCTATGTGCGAAATTACCTCAGCGGTCGAAGCACTTTTAACAGTTATACTACTAATAAACTCTTTTAACAAGACTACTTCTAATGACTTTCATATATTTACTTATTATTCATTACTAGTAAACGCCCCCGTCAAGCATGACGGAACTTAATTTAGTTTAAAAATATATCTATTATCGTATATATTTGGTCCTTCTAAGCACAAAAAAATTCCGTCGTAAGATCATAATAACTCAATATATATCTTACCATTATTTATAATATTTATTCTACTGTTTTCAAGACATGTAAGCTTATTTTACGTAAATTTCTTATAAAAATTATAGCAACTGATTATCCCCGTGCACTTACATCGGATAATTCATGAAATCAACATTCAACAATGACCTTAGTCGTCAAAGGGATGGTTTGTTTATTTCCGAAAGTGTTTATGAAATTTACGTTTATTTTATCAAAGTTCTCGCAAATTCTAATTTACATGAATAATTCTCGAATAAAATAAGATTCTATGATTATTTTCTTTTCTGGTGACACTGGTCTCAATTTCCTAGGACCATTATTTCTAATTTCATTTTGTAAAAGAAACGACCTCTGCAAGTTATGAAAACGTCATTTACGTACATCTCTTATAGAAAAAAATAGAAATATTTTGTGCTCCTGGGTTCGAACCCGGGCCTTTACAGAGATGAGAATAGTTTTCCTGGGGGTTTCAGCATCGTAGAAACACAATGCAGTTTGTTTCAGATCTGTAAGTCAAGCCGTTTCTGAGATAACTAGAGGGACGGACAGACATTTGCTTTTTATATATATGATGGCAATGGTACCTCGAAGTTGAGGTCGACATAGAGGATTTGTTTTTATTTAATTTCCTGCCCAAAAAAATGTATGATGCCTTGTGATAGTAATATACATGAGATTAAAACTTTGAGGAAGACTTAAAGAGGGACGGACATTTGCTTTTTATATGTATGATTTATGTATAAATAAACTGATTATGTCAACAGCGTTCACGGTGTCTATGGAGTTATTCTAGTAATTTTTGAAATGGGAGTAGTCGTATTGTTAAAAATGCTTCAACAGCAGAAGTCATTTCTCACGTACGACCCCACCGGGAATCGAACCCGCGACCGCATTCACCGAAGTCGAACGCGTTCCCACTTGGCTATCCCGGAGCCCCATTCCTTGAAATGGTTAAGGAACACAAATACAATTTTTTTTCCATTTAAATCACTAAAGAACTCATTTTTTTACTATTTACACACAAAAATACAGTTTCTTCGCTAAAGGTTTAATTAAACAAGTTAAAATACTTAAACGTAAATGCAGGAATAATTTTGCACGCCGAAATTCAGGATAACCCAAATCTGAAATGATTCACTACATAAAAAATCGCCATCTTTTTTGACGTCGCAGACAGACTTTATGTACATCTAAAATGATTCCCGGAAGCCTAAATATATTAATTAAGTAGAAAAAATGTTCACCTGTTTCAGAAATCTCCGTTCGAACTCTGGGTAAACCAACGCGACAACGGTCACCGGAGCGGCGAGCCGCGATAAGAGATTCGATGCGGCAGCTAACTCAACGTGATATTTATAGAGGATCGCCGAGTTTGCTCGGGTATTGTCTATCGCGATGTCATTCCGGAGCGTGTCATATTGAATCGTCTCGCGTCTCGTTGCCGTGAAAGGTTTGGATGAGGAAACGCGGAAAAACAAAAAGCAAAATTAATTCCGGGTACGTGCTCTATCAGCGTTCGGCAAACACACATGTTCGCCGACGCGATATGAAAAAATTCGGTCGACGTTTGACCGAAATGATGAGTGGGAGATAGGAGAGCCTGAGGTAGCTAAACCGCGTCGCCGAGAGCTACTCAAATAGCAGCCTATATGAATTTTTTCCGGTTTTACTTCCGAGTTTGCTCTGTTCATATTGTTCTCCGCATCATTTTAATTGCTCCCTTTCCATCGATTCATCTCTTTGTACCTCTTCATGTATCCTGTCTGTCCTAGTTCATCGAAGTAAATCAAAGTTCACACTTGATCTCAGATGTTATTCAGCTGCAATCGTAAGCAAGTAAGTCGTGGAAATTCCGACAGGAAATTTGAAAGCGTTGGTATGTTTCAGTAGGCGTTGGTTATTGGATTATTTATTGAAGTGCAATAAGTAGTTAAATATGTTTGCTGCAGGGGTACATGTAAGCTATCAGAGTTTTTAGGTGCGAGAGTTGGATTGAGACCCTCACTAAGAATTAAGATTAAAAATAAACCAGAAAAATTTGTTATTGAAAATGCATTAGCACATTCTTATTGAGGCCCTCATCCAGTGCCTATTGCGCTTAATTATAAATCCACCCCTGTTTCTTAGGGAATAATGATGAAGTCTTGAGGTGAAGGAAAAGAATACAGTGGAGACAATAACTTTTGGATCTAAAAGGGGAGAGGAATATACTTTACTTTAAATAATGAGACGGATATTTGCGGGAATCTAAAGACTTGACAGCGGAAAAATAGGATTTATTGTTCTGCAGATTCTGAATGTATCACATTCTGGTATAAATCTCACTTATTGAAGTGGCAAGTGAAATGGAAGTTTCCTTACTTTTATGGAGCATAGCTTCTCTTTTACTGTCAAATATTTCGCGTTTCTTCCTATTTTGAATTATGGATTTCACCTTAATTAATTCCGATATCACTGTTTAATTAATATATTAGAGTTCTTTGAAGTATCAGAGTTTAATTTTAACTATTCGAAACTCAAAACCATGTTCTTTATGTTGTATTTTATGAAACAATGCGTACAGAAATCAATTGTGCGTGACCTCCCTGATCTCGCAAGTAGCTAACTTCTGACAGTAGGAAGGTGTTATATAAACTTAAATTAAAACTTATCCTAATATTTGCTGCTGCTATCAGCAATGTTTTTTTCTGCTCTGATCTTATGTATCCACCCCACTAAGCATCGAACACCTTCTTCTGAAATATAAACTTAAATTAAAACTTATCCTAATATTTGCTGCTGCTATCAGCAATGTTTTTTTCTGCTCTGATCTTATTTATCCACCCCACTAAGCATCGAACACCTTCTTCTGAAATGTGGCAGATGTCAGACCACCCGAAACTCTTTGGGCATAAGAGGAAGGCTAGCAACAGAGCTTGGCGACGACCATAATTCCATATCGAGAGTCCTGTGCTTCCTAAGAAAGACAGGGTTATTCAAAAAGATTTAAACTCCCTAAGCCTCCGCATAGGCTTTAACCCCAACTTGTGCAACCAATGTTTTAATTTACTCTACTTATTTATTTATTTACTTACCTACTTAATTAGTAACGAACGACCTGGTTTCGTTCTAGATCGAACCTGGATCAAATAACCTAAATTAGAAATGGTGCTAAATGACCTTAGCCGTCGACGCACCACAAATACAAACACACACACACAGTTCTTTATTTTGAGCTTCAGATACAAATCAACGTGTACGAATTTTTTACCATTTTTTACCGTTGGGTTTTGGATTAATTGCGAAATTTTAAATTTTCATAATCAAGAATTGAAGGATTATGTTGAACATTTCTAATTTCTAAAAGAAATTTGTAAAATAATTCATATTTACATATCAAATATTGCTTTTAGGATGTAAGTTACCCATTTAAAGTACACGAAACAATTGCGTATATGCAAAATACCACTGATACAGTAACCATTTTATAAAATAAAAGGGTAACTGTTCAAAAAATAGTTCTTTTTCGTGACGTTTAGTGGAGCTGAACTAATAACTTGCAAGGTTAATGCAATGAAGTCAGTCGTAGAGCTAACATTTAAAAAGTGAGGGAAATGATCGTGTTACGTCGTGGCAAAGGAGGTACGTATTGGAGGAGACATCGCAATCTCCGGAACAGATGTCTGTCAAATGACAGCAGAACGGGGTCCAAATATATTAGGGCCTCTAGGAAGAGAAAGGAGCGTGAAAATTGAAATTTCGCAGAGGTGAAGTTCGAAACTCGTGGCGTGGCAGTGGAATCCTTTGTCGCCGGATTATTTATGGCGATTGCCTTAGCTATATTCAATCAGGGGGAAGAATTGGAAGCAAAGCGTAACTTCTTTAAGATAAGTCAATGGAATGGAAAAATACTTCCATTTCGCCGGCAATCGAAAGCGAGGTGACGGCGAAAAGGAAGATGAGGTGAAATGAAAACAAGAGGGAGGATTTTTATTTTCCGTATGTGAAGGACGGAAGAACGGCCTTCATGTGTGGATTATCAGATACGGCTTCCCATAATTACGTCTTGTGTGTGACGCAGACTGAACTATGAGTCTTCCTCCCCATCACGAGTTCCCGTCTTCCTCTATCTGTTCGAATTGCCTTCATTTCTGCATTATTCTTAACTAATGGAAAAATAATGAAATTTGCAAACAATGAAGAGCTGAGAACTCGAATTCGTTTAGCTCTATTTCACCTGCCTTCAGAACATAATGATGGGATTGTGTATTCCAGAGTGGAATTGATTATTAAATTATAAGTGCTTCACATAACTAAACGTTTTCTATATCTACTTAATTTTAAGGAAAAAGATTTTAAAGATTTAATTAGGTATATTAGGAGTTCTTGAATACATGGGATCAAACTCATTTTTAAATTATGCTGTCTCAGCTGATTCGTGTTAAATATTTTCCTTCGTAGACATACTGAGATTTTCTGTAAATAAAACTCGATTTCTGCCTCGTATTTACTCCCCAAAATTTTGTTTGTTTGAAGAAGTGAAGTATCTGTGGATTAAATTTATTTGTTTTTCCTCTTGATCATAAAAAAACACTTTCATAGACACAACTCATGCAATTCTACTCTCTTCTGCTCATCTCGTTTGGACCCACACATGGGAGTAGAATTACTAAGATACTATGAGAAAAATATGAATGGTTTTAACGGGATCGATTATCTCCAATTTCCTATAGAAATAATTTCAATAAAATTTCAACTAAATTATAACATCGTCAGAGTTCTCTTAACATATTATTCTCATCGCTTTTGATTTCTGCGAATGAGAAAGTCGATACTAGTTAGCATCGAGGATGAATCATATTTGTGTACAGTGTGAAATTTTATCTTTGCTTTGTTAGTAATGCTAGGATACTACTTTTCTTTAATCGGCGAATAAGCATGGTGAATAAAATGTTGAAGGAAAATGCCTTTTCTGTATCAAACGGCTGCACCGCATTCCAATATTGGAACTTACATTAATATTTTTACTTGTACCTATTTTTGCCTATTATTACCGTAACTGTAAGATGAATTGCGTCGGAAATAATTAATCGTTATTCATTGATCATGGAACTTCACTCGAGGTATTGATAATTTTATTCTACGAGACTTTCAACGAACGAACAACTATATTCAGCGCAGAACTTGTTATAAAACGGAAGTAACAGTCCAGTCTCCAAAGTTTAGTCAATAATTTGTATTCCCATAAAGACAAACATTTTACATCTTCAATTTTGTAAACAACAATAATGGCAAATAATTGTCTTCCAGTAATGGCACCGAATCTCTACCATTTAACAATCAATTAAAAAAGAAGAAAAGTAAACCAAAGAAAAAAAGAATAACACCCTATATCTAAACAATCCTTCATAATTTAACTGACTGAATTATTTAAAATACTATTTTTACAGTTTTTTATTAAATTGTCTACTTCTTCCATAGCAATCATCAATTTTAATTATATTTGATGGAGCAACAACCAGAAATAGTGTATATTAATTTTTTCCAGAATTTCGAGTAATAGAATTACATAAAATAATTTCATGTTATCTCAATTATTTATGGAGGGATTAGAACCTAAAAAATGAATATTTTAAGGAGAAAAGTAGATGGATTATAAAATAAACAGTGTTGCATATGAGGTGGAAATGTACATGGCAGTGAAGGGGCCTTGGCGAGGTTGAGTGATGAGGGAGGAACAGGTCGAAGGGGTTTGATTTAAGAGGAAACGTTTTCGCAGGTAAGGGAGCAGAGATGAAGGACCTATTGAGCGGGAGAAAATGTTGCATTGAGGATCAACTATTTCTCCTTTCCTCTCCTCTAGGTTTTCTTTTAGCTATCATGTAAGCACTTGGAGGACGTTTTACTTTAACACCGTTAGAAAAAATGAGGGATAACGGGATGTAATTCAATTTCTTCTGAGGCAAGTATCTTTGCCTTTCGAAGGTATATTTAGTGATCATTTACATGTTACTCATCCATTTGTGAAAGGCAAGAAAGCAAGTTCTAAATCCCGTTTGCAGTATTACGGCGTCTTTTCCTTACGATAAAAATTATGGTAATATACGCACATCCTATAAATAGTTCTCTTTTGTGACAAACAGTATATTAATACTTCAGGAATTACCTCACATATTCAAAGTATTCATTGGGTGAATTTTCCATATATTTTCTTTCCATGAAGTTCTTAAAAGCTCCATTTGATGTACTATTTTGACAATCCTATACATATGATAAATATGTCATCCTTTGAGAAAATTCTATGCCTATTCAGGGCGATATAAATTCTCTTTTTTAAGGAAATAATATTATGACCTTAAAAATCGATTGAGTGATGATTGTTACAACTTAAAATCCTTTGAATCGTAAATGTTATCATACAAAAGAGAGAATGTATTATCTCGTGAATATATTCTCGTCAGGTTAGGAATGACATTCTACGATCCTAAAAAACTCATTCAAATAGCATGGAATTTCGGATTTCTGATGTAGACAAAAATATTTGAGTTTGAATTATCTAACTATTTCTAAATGTCTCTCGAAATCAGTATTTACTTTCTTATTGCATCAAAATGAATTTGTTAAACATAAACGCAATTAATAAATTAAAATCTTATCATAATTACTCCAAATATCCTTGAGTTTCCTGATGAACTTTTATTTATTTGTGCTTATATTGTGTATAATTGTGCTTATTTTTGTTATTGAATATTTGAAATAGTTCACATTACCGGTGTAGAAATGAGCTGTGGAAAAGTAAATGAGAGATATATATTCCGATTGCAGATTTGGAAAAGTTGGTAGAAATAGACGAATGTACCCATCTCGCCCATGCGTAATGCGTTTAGTCAGCAGAGCTGTTATTATCCCCAGTTTAGGACTTCTATGAAAAGCCAAAGCACAATCAGTTGATTCTTAGTTTTCCTACAGCAAGCAATTTTGGATGTGTAAGAAATGAGTGCTTTCGTAGAGCATGCTGCAAAATGAATCGGTAATTTCGTGGTCACTGAATGTTCTTATAATGGCTTCATTAATATTATCCTACTTAGTCATTAAAATTTTTATCGGTCAAACTGAATATACCTGAGGGAAATGAGCAATCACGGAAATTCATTTGTTTCAAAAATTAGCCCCAAAATCTCATTTGCTTATGAATACACTTTCGATGCTCTTGAATATTTTAAAAGGCGGCTGGCTCTCTTTCACATCAGTGAAATGGCAATTCATTTTAATAAACTAACTACGTTTACCACATTTCCTAATAATGACGCAGTTGACGACTTAATTGGTTTACGAGATTCGAAATCGTTAATCAAGATGACATAAATAATTTCGAAATGAATTTATTTCCTATTTAGTTCGTGCTTCAACTATAATGAATTTGAGCCTTGCGTTACATCAATGATCATCTAGAATATCTAGTCATACAGTTAAGAGCATTAAAAAACGAATAATATATTGTTTGCGGCTGGAAGGAAAATTGTAAAATCCGATGGAATATTTTATTTAAATACGAGGGATGGGTTATGAGAGATGGAAAATAACTAGCACCTGTTGTAAGGCACATATTTGAAAGTATCTATATTAAATCAGGTAAACTTTATTGATTCGTACCGAAAATTAAAAATAGCATACTATGATTTGAAGATGGAGTTCCACGAAATATCGCTAATGAAGATTAATTTTATTACGCACATTACGGTGCAATATCAAAAACTAAGACAGTAATTTCATGATATTTTCTTTTAAAATAATTTGGACATGGAAAATCCCTAGGTAAATCGGACAGGAATACATAGCTTTTTTTCCTATAAGCCCCTTACGTGGAAAGTAATCATAAGCTTCTGGCTTAAATGTTTTTGTTAATTTATCGAAGTTGACATCCGCTATCAATATGATACCCGATATATCCGAAGTATGATACTTCATGTTGTTACCAGAGGTATGAATATGAAGTTCTTCCATCGGTGGTTATAAAATGTATCAAGATAGGATGTAGCGCGAGGTTCAATTTTAATTATTTTCTTTACTTTGGTTCAATAATTTTCGCGATATCTATCGTAAAGTATTGTTAACGGAGGAACCTTGTATTCGCGGAAAGATTTGTTTACAAAGTACAGGGAGATTTATTCCTTCAATGATTAGCACTTCCTGGAGTATCGAACCAGTCAAATCCTTAATTAGCATTTTGGTATAACGACGCCACGGCTGTTAATTATTTCAGGATCGAGAGTAACTCAGGCAAATTTCTCGTGCCTTTGACGTCTTTGTCCGCTATTCGTAAAATGTATGGATTTAAGGAAAGAGACGCCGCCTTGACATCGTGCAAATAAGCAGCGAAACAAAACAATGGATTTGAGGATTGTTCATCCGTGAATTCAAGAATACTCGCAAAGAACGCCCGCAAATTTTGAGAGAGTCAAAGGCGCGCTTATCCTTGTCAATCAGGGGCTCTTTGAAAAAATGCACGTCTTCATCAGTAGTAAAGGCTCGAGAATCAAGTTTAACAGCGTCGTAATAACGTTGACGTAAACGAAAAATAGTCTTGAGGGAAGGAGATTTATAAGTCTGGAGACCTTAAAAAATAGGGGTGGAGAGGATAGGGGGAGGAAGGCTAGAAGATTGAAGGCAAGGGAAGGAAAGGTTTGAGGCGGAATTAAGAGGGAAAGAAAGAAATAAAATGAAATTACATTCATTTCGGAGATGAGGGACGTCATCGAGGATAGGTTTAAGTGTTTAAGTGGGGAAGAAGAAAGAATCGGAAGAGGTTGAGAGGGAAGAAGAGGTCGAGTGCGTCGATGGCCGAGGAAGTTGATTGGAAGTGGAGATGAGTGAAGAGGTTGGGAGGGAGAAGACTTCGGAATGGGGAGAAAAAGTTGTAATACGGGCCAATAAAAGACGACGGGAGGGCGAACAAGTTGGAGAGCCGTCGTGATTTAAGCCTGAAAGGCCTTAGATTGGTGGTTCGTGATTTGAAAACCGTCAATACTTATTTATGTTTGAAGAAAAAGAGGTGTGCTATTCGCTATCATTTATATTTCACCTAATCGATGGTCTTAAGTCGAAACAAGGAAAGAATTTACAGTAAACTAGGGGTGGACTTTCTCGAACGAACCGAAGCGTTTGCTATTTTGGTATTATCAGCAATGGTAGGAGTAAGACAGGGTTAACAATTAGAATGGGATGAATAACATTCTGCCCGAAAAACAATTTTTATAGCAACTAATACAAGCTTGGGTATTGAAAACGATAAACATGTGTATGGAATGTCCTGTTGTATGGTTGCTAAACATTGGCTGTAACAGCAACAAGGAGAGAGTGAATTGGAAAGAATTAGAGTTATGCTTAAGAAGAATTATGAAAATTTTGAATTTAAATTTGAAAATTGGATCTAGTAAATAATGAGTAAGAATCAAGAACGATACCTATGAAAATTTCGATTAAAAAAGAGTAAATTCGGTATTCAGATTATAATGACATTGTTTGAAGCAGGAAATGGTTAATGCTCGGGCTTCGTTAATTGGGTTTGTGTTTAATAGCAGAGGTCGTTTTTTCCAATTTATTAATATTCGTGAAAGTGAAACGTGTACGAGAAAATGAAAGAACATTTCGTTTTATCTCGCTTTCAATATTCTATGCTTTATACGTTAAAAATCATACAACATAGTTGCTTTTAGTGCCGCGACAAGTTTCTTCTTATTTTCTTTAAAAAGGAACTAAAACTTGTATTCGTGTAATTGAAAAGGTTAAGCATCGCTACATAAAAGGGATGGAAAATAATGGAGAGGACATGTCTTTATATGTTGCCAATATGGCTTTCTATTTTACCTGTAGTATTTAGAAAAATGTAATTGAAGATGCGAAAGTAAATACCTTAAAAATAACATGCGATGTGATTATATATGAAATTTTATGCTTCATTTCGGTTCTTCGTTGTCTCTCAAAGAGACAATATCAACAGAATAATTGCTTTACTACCTTTCTTTTTATTGTGAATCGTTAGCCTAAGTAAAATCTTTATCACTTTCATCACATCTAATTAGTAGCTAGACATTTATATTCTAGGCTACTGATTTGAACTTTATCACAAATGTCAGGGAACTATTTTAAAGATGGGTTAGGTAGCAATGTGATTTTAAAACCAAATTAGTCTTTTCTAAGTAAATGCTAGATTTTCTGAGGATTCAAGGGATTACAAAAGGGGTATCTTGCATTTAAATTTGTTCTTTCATCACCAATTCAAAGTAGGCGTACTGCTTAGCAAGGCTTTCCTTCGACGGAATCTCAACTGAATTAAATTCAAAATTATCTCATACGAAGCTCACACTGGCTCACACCACGCCTATACCATGTAATAGCTATTTTCCACAACAGGGGTCAACCCAGATGCAGGTCAGGTCATAATAGTTCCCGTTTTCTTCCAGAGATGGCAGTTAAGGTCCTCTCTCTACAGTGGTATCGATCGCTCACGAGTGCTGTGTTAGTCCCTGAACATGAGCAGACGAGGGCGGATGAAAGCAGGAGTCTGTAGGCACAAAGTAAAAATTATCAAAAATTCAGATTTATACTCGGTAGAATACCAGATTTACTTAAGGTATTACCACTATTGACTACATTAGGCTGTCATTAACCAAATATAGGATATCATTCCAATTTTGCTCGCAACGGTCTCTAATTGAATACTTTGCCTTTAAATAGCGTATTATCTTACAATGGCTTATTAGAATTAAAATTGTCGTCTGAAAATCATTTTTACGGCTCTACTGGATTACTTTAACCCTACATCATGAGAGCAACTACTTGATATCAGACAATTAAAATGTTAAAGAATGTAATGTTATATTTCCAAAGGGTACTTAATATAATCAATCGTTTCTGGCCGTACTTCGTGGAACGACATAATGAAATAATGAAAGAAAACTTTGTAATTTCCGCAGGAATATCACTTGAAAATTTCCAAGGTCTGATCCTGATGATGATGGCAATGTGCTGAAACCAGTCGTTCGATTATTTTCCTGTGGAAATTACTAAGTTTTCTTTCATTATTTCTGTACTTAATTTGGTATTAATACTAGAGATTTCTTCCATTATTGTATGCCACGCTTGTATTAATAGAACTTATTCTTGAGAGTTTGTTAAAAAATTGTTTCCGATACTGGCTCTTAGAATGTCGCGGAGTATTTATTTATTTTTCGATTATTATAGGCAAAATTTGATTCACGGATTTATAATTCCAGTCACATTTTTTGATAGTGCCAAGACTATGTGTTATATAGTTAAATATAGTAGAATGCATTCATTTTGAGTATAGAAAAAATTTCATTTAGTAATTTAGTCAAGCATTTGGTAAGCGATGAGTGTTCTTACTTCATTCGAGCTGCATTTGAATGTTGTTCGTTTTTCTTGCTATTTTTTGATGCTCTTAACTATCTCAAGATTTTACGGAACTTTCTCTGTAATAACTCGGTATGTTTTAGATAGGTAAGTTTTTAAATTAGACTATACATAAACGTATTGACACAAAGAATACAGAGACTAAAACTTTATTTCTCAAATAGGTCTCGAATAGAGGGGAAGCTATCTAATGAAAAATTATGAATAAATTAATGTTGAATTCAAAGTAGTAGCATAATGTGTTAGTATTTGTTGGGCGCAAGGAGTCGAAATATAAACGAGTGGCACTTTATCTAAGGATTTAATAAGGGATTAATTTTTATTTCGATAGTTGATGAATATTTGTTTAAGATTTGATAGAGTATTAATGTCATAAACTTACTCGACAACGGAATATATAAATAGAAATCTAATCCTATTTCATAATTTTATTCGAAGATAGCGGAAGAGCAAGGAATTTCCCATGCCCCCGATCCCGTGAACATAAGGGTTAGCTCAATTTACTTCTCGTTCCATCATTTTCGAAATTCATCGTAACTGTCGCTCATATAATTTATCGGCGCTCCTAAATTAAATTCGCCTCGGATGCAATCCCTCCCGCGTCGATCGGAAAGTGGCCTGCAAACACGCTTCTTCCCTCGCGCAAATAATCCCGATGCACGCTCCCCTCAAGGCCTCTTCAAAAAATGCCACCGAAATTTCCGATAGCGTGCTTTATGGATCGCCGAACGCAATTCCCTTCCCTTTAACACTCGTCGATGACATGAATCTGCGTTCGCAGTGCGTGCGACGTGTCAATAAGGGTGAACGGAAGAGAGAACAACGCTAAATTGGTTCGCGCTGAGTCCGTCAAACGTCGCTCGCGCGTTTCCGATTCCGTGAGGTTACCCGTCGCCCAAGGAGAGGATTCCAAGGTAATGGCAAAGGTCATTTATCAAAGCTCCGAGAAAACCTATGGCGATATTTCTGGAGACAATCAATTGATGGCGTTTTCTGGAAGGAATCCCAGCATGTTGTATCCTTCCGATGACCTCTGGCGCTTCTGGAATCTTCGATCTTACGTAGCCCGTGAGATAGTTCGATCGCCGCCATTTTGCGGCGATGAAGGAATTGGAAGTTGATTTGTGGGAGGGATGAGGAAAATTGAAGCAATCATCCGTCTGTGCACTCACGGAAGTGTTCAACGTCTGCTGCACCTGACAGATTAATTAATTTTGCCTCTCCGCAGTTGAAGGCCTTGTATTTTTCTATGATCGGTAAAGATTGATATGCATATAGATGCTGCGTTCTCAATATCGTTATATATGATTTTATTTTATCTTATCTAAAGCAGACTTCTTCCAAGCACCAGTAGTTTAATTAACTTTCATCCTACCGTAAACGTGAATAGCTCTCTTTGGGCTTCAAACATTTCCGTTACACTATCATTTTAAAATTTCTGTGTTCGTCGCTTAAAACCTTTCTGTTTTACAAACCCTTGCGTTTAATGCCGCAAAGCTTAAATCAAAGAACCGAATTTAATAATATAAAGAGGTGCCTGCAGGAAGCTTGAAAACCCATTGAAGAACTGGTTAAATACTTTTGATCGGTGAATGAATATCGCTAGAACTTGAGTGTATAATTTAAAAAATTTCATTTACTAGGTAATCCTTTCGTGACAGGAAGCCTAATAAGGCAGTTTGCTGTCTAAGATGTAATAATACCCTGTAAAATACAAGTAATAAGGCAGCTAGCTTGGTACAAATATCCATTAGAGGTATCTGCATTCTTCTGTTTTCTTCCTAAAATTTCTAAAGATATTCAGAGGTATTTAATGTTTCATCGAAAATTACTTCTCTTGCGTTTCATAAGGAAGAGAAAAACTTGATTCGTAGTGTATGGAAATAGACCTTCCCGCTCGGATCCTGAGGAAAGAAATACTATAACGCTGCATCAGCATTAAGTATTCCATTTTTCTCTGTTTTTGGATTCCTTAGGACTTGTTTATGCGCAAACATTTCCCCTTTTACCGCTAAAGGTGAGAGTTTAACATTGTAATAGAAATTGAATTTTTCGTCCAGTAATGTGTATGTGTATTTGGAATAGTAATTTAGCAATGGAATTTCAACAGTGTGCAAATATTTTCCTTTACGAAAATTAGACGATTTTGCAACGTATGCATATTTAGTCAGCTGCTGATTTTGTATACGTCGCTGTGTTTTTCTGCTTTCTTTGAACTAAAACGTTAATTATCGAGTTCTAAATACTACGTAGACTTTCGTAAATAATTCAAAAATGCATATGCTTTAAACTACAGATATGTTTTCCATTCCGCCAAAACAGTTATTTAACGGTCCATTGAGTTTGACGTAACGGAATAGTAATTTTAAGAAAACTTATTGTTTTCATTCATACCTCCAGACTAGTATATGGTTTTTAATTTATAATTTGTAACATTTCCCTAATGTATGCCTAGGTTAGCAAATATTTTTATTTTCTCTTTATTTCTTACTTCTAGTTATTTGAATCGAGTTTATATAAGCTAGTTTCCAAAATTTAATTATAGGAAGTAATTGATAAGTCCTAAAATACATAAATACTGCGGTTGTCCTATTATGCAATTTTTATGATTTAAAAGTACACTGATTACAAAAATGTTTAATTACACAGTCCTGCCAGGTGGATGGTGATCGTTCTCAAACATTTTTGAAGTACTTACTAACATCCATGCGTATCCTATATGAATTTACACACGCGCTTTCGAGAAATTTGTTTGCATAAATTTGGCTTATAAACTGATGTGTGGTATTAAAATTAGTAAATTAGAAGAAAAATTGTAACGTGCATAATGTGTTTTTGTTCTAAAGAGATAAGAAGAATATATCGATGTTTTGTAATTATTTTTTCTCCGTTGCTTCTGTGAATATAAACTGCTAATCGGCAGAAACTTCTGCTTCTGTGAATATAAACTGCTAATCGGCAGAAACATTTGTCGTCGTCGAGGCAAGAAGCTTGTAAACCATCTCTGATGAATCAACGGTTTGATTTTTAGATTCCTTTGTTTTCCTGTCAGCCTTTTCAAGTTTGCCACCAATATTGTTTAATAATTTCGACTCAAAAAGCTCAGTAAAAATCTATAGCATAATTACAGAAAAATTTTCCCTTGTGGACAGATTTGAGTTCTATGCAGGTTCGAAGTACTGGATATGGATTCCTATCCCTCCGGTCGGGAACGAGCCATTTTTCCGCATGGACAAGTTTCCGTTACAGGTTCCGCTATAGACAAGTTTGCCTGTATATTGTTTTTCCGTTTCGTACAGGAAGTATTCTAGCTCTGGTTAGGGCTATAAAAACATACATGTTAAAGGATCCACGGAAGTGAAACATATTGACAAGACGGGGACTCAAACCCAGATCTTCCACTTTGTAGGCAAGTGGCTTCAGTGGTTGGAAAAATCTACCCGAAAAGTCAATACATCATAATTACGTTGATGTGTTTCTATTCCCTTTATCCTTTGGTCTTACGTACGCACGTCTAATCGTGCCATGTCAATTCTTTTATCCTAATCATCAGTTAGTTTTCATTACCGAGATTTAAAAGAGTTTTGTATTGTCTATTTCAAAATCAATTCTGGAGTGGGAAATTATGATAAAAAGACTTAGCACATCTCGAGGATGAAGGAAAGGTAACGTACATTCAATTGAAAGCTGTGCGAATGAAATACCAACGAGAAACGGATGTGGAAAAATCTTTATGATTAGGACTCGAACTGATCAACAGGGTGAAATTGAGTCAGTATGGTAGTTTAGCTGCTATTACTCCTGCCCGGAGAGTGGTGGAACTGGGTTCACGTTCCAGTCATTTCGGTATTTTCACATCTACGAGTAGTAGTAGTAGCAGCATTCTTGTGCTTCAACAGCTCAGGTCATTTCGCACGTAGTCCTCCACCGGGGATCGAACCCGGAACAGCTTTCACCGAAGTCGGACGTCTTGCCCTCTTGGCCATCCGGGAGCCCTTTGTATATCTAATTATCTTTGGTTTTAAGACATCTCATTGAAGAATTTGATGAATGGTTCGTTACTCCAAGGCGCCGTTATTTATTATGACATGTTATTGCCGCTGTAAATTCTCACCACTGAATAAACTGAAATTTCTTCTTTGCCAGCTGGCTGTTCGGTTGATCTCACAAAATGAACATCAAAGTGATTGACTCGATCTGTTGAAGTTCCACCGCAGTGACTGCGTCTACCAACAAAAGCTTCTCGGGAATTCCATTAGTCATTCTCATGTCGAAGAAACAGCCACCTACGGCTGGAGAACTAAACTCTCAGAAGTTTCAGTCAGCTGTATCAAAGTACCATTAAGTCAGTATCGTTTCAGAAAAGATAAAAAGCGCAATCAAACTTTCTTCTACTGTGTTACCGGGAGTTTCTCCTTGCAGTGGCTTATTCGATATTTACCGAGGTAAACCCGCGATCGTTCAAGCAACAAATTTTTCAAATCGCTGTATCACTTATAATCACGTATATTATAACTGAAATACTTTTTAGTTTGACTTTAAATTTAGATTGTTTCGTCTGGATAGAATATCACTTTTGCTTTTACCAGATGTTTGAATTCGCTACGTTAGGCTTTCATTTCAATAAATGTAATGGCTGTTGGCGATATGGATGGGAGTAGTTATGTATAACTCAATTCGTTCATTATTTAACCTCCGATTAAGCTTATTTAACTTGTAACTCTTTTCGGCCTATTTGGAAGGAAATAGCGTTTCCATAGTATTCCTCTTGACTCTTACATTAATGGAATTTCCCAAACAAATTTCCCTCTTTACTACCGTCACTACTACGATTCCTTCAAATTCCGTTTTACTGCTACTATGTTCCTTTATTTATTAATTACCTTTATAGAAATACAAATGACAATATCATATTCTTATTCCTTTTACCGAACTCCAACTACCTATAATGCGAATATGTAAGTATTGCTTATGGTATTTATAAACGCATTTTTATATAAGTACATTTAATTATTTTTATAAATACATTTAATTAATGCGCCCGAGATTAATGTAATTTATTATTCGAATGCTCACTAAGAGGCGATAACTTGCGGATGAAAATTATTCATTTTCAACGACTTGCATCACATTATTTTACTATATATCTTTTATTTTCATCAATAAGTTTTAAGAAGGCTGTTTACCACTCCGAGGTTGGATACTGGTAAGCGGTTATGTGGTGAACTTTATTCTCTAGTCTGTTTTCTTCTTCTTTACAACAGTGACGTCCTGGTTTTTAAAAATTTAAATATTTATTCTTCGGATTTTGTATATCCTATTTTCTTTGTCATTCTTTCATTTCCATTCTTGGTCTTCTGTGGACTCCGTGGAGGATGACATTGGTCTAAAGTTTTTCAAACATTTCTTCAGGAGCGGAACCAAGTCTGTTTTTAAAATTAATATTTTATTTTTTTTAATGTTATTCTTTTCATCAATAAGTTTTACTCCCATGGAAAAACGGACATAAAGAAAGTCTGACTGGATCGGGACTCGAATCTGGATTTCTCAATTGCCGGCCGGTGGCTTTAGCCAACGCTAAAACTGTAGTGCCAAAGACATCTAGACATGCCCCTCGGGAGACGTAGTAAGCAAGGGCGTGTGGTTAAAGTGTTAAAGGTGACTTTGCCCATAAAGGCTTGCAAATTCGCCTTTACCTTTTTTCCTGAACATTTTAGCTGTTTATGCATGAGACAAGCCAAATAATTTTCTTATTCATGTTGTAAAGATTCTTCTGTAGCTAAATGTGTTTGAGTAGCAATAGTATGGGCGATAACATAAATTGAAGTAAAGGAAATGTGCGGAAGATTTTTGAAGAAAAAGAGGCTGTACTTTTTCCACAGGATTTTATTGTAGACACGACCAGATTTCAGCGAATGATCACCATCGGCAAATATCGCCAATGTCTGTGAATTTTATTTCACGTAAGATTTTTTATCTTTTTATATGTATTAATCAAACACGCTAAATCTTGATATTAATATACCCGTTATTTCTTTTTATCTTTGGATGCGGAAAAAATGGTGTTTACGAGTTATAATAAATAAAATATCCACAGCTAACACAAAAAGACCTCTAGTGATACACCAATTAATCAAAGAACGAGATGAAAATATTTATCTCTGACGTGTTGTATCTTTGAAGAATACTTCATATTTTATTCAAGCGCGTCCTGATTAAATACGCTTACAAACGCGAAACCAGGTTAGAAATTAAAAGAGGAAATCGATATTTTGTTTCATTTTTCCCTTCCAATCTGCGTTTGTGGCTTGTTTTATCGTGTTTGGCCCGTTTTTATCATGTACGACGCTCTAATTACCGAGCAAAATTGTTTTCCTCCAGTTGTTTCGATTTTCGCTCGTTGTGCACGTTGCCTTTTGGAAGCGCTTCGCCAGATTTATGGGTTGATGCTTTTTTATTTCCAAACATCTCTTTTTTTTGTAGTCTCTTTTGATAATTTAAATTTACTGCGTGTTTTGTTCGAACTATGCTTAGTGTGTAATTACGTTGATGTGTTTCTATTCCCTTTATCCTTTGGTCTTACGTACGCACGTCTAATCGTGCCATGTCAATTCTTTTATCCTAATCATCAGTNTTGATGCTTTTTTATTTCCAAACATCTCTTTTTTTTGTAGTCTCTTTTGATAATTTAAATTTACTGCGTGTTTTGTTCGAACTATGCTTAGTGTGTCGATTTTTTAATTAATAATAACTTAATTTAAAGCGTGTGTATCACAAAATCCAATGACAATTTTATCTCGTTTCCAATAATTTGGGGCACATACCGTTCATCTAATTAGTTAGGTATTTTTAGGCCATGAATCTGCGGTCTGGTACCTGTATATTAGAGACCATATAATTGTATCTGAAAGCGGTGAGTGTAGATCGGGTTAATTTGTGTGTTGGGCGATATCTCGGTTAAGAGTGACCGAACTCTCGATTGAATGGTAATGAAATCTTTTAATAATGAGCTCAGTCACTACAGTGCATAGGTGTTATGTATAAAATCCACTTTATTCAAAGACAAGGCACCAACTACGGAAACCAGCGTAAAATATGATGTCACTTTCATTTTTAAAATATTTTATTCATTGTATCTTATTCGGATTTTTTACAATTCCTTTCACTGAACATATTTATGTTTTAAATGCTATTCATTTCCCTCTTACTAAATTTAAGTATTTCTTATGAACTTTTAAGTCAGCCATTTTATTATTGAAATTGTATGTTTCGTTACCACTCGAGATCTGGGAGGCGAATACCGGTGCTTAAAACTTTGAACAGAATCAATGGTATAACCTACGTAACTTAAAATGACTTTGAATTAATATTGCGGATACTTCACCTACTGGAGCTATGGTAAATTTCATTGAACATACTCTGTATTATCCCAGTGATTTTCAATATTTAGACCTCGAACTAAAAAGGGATACCAAGCCCTTACTTATTGACAATACTAGTAATACTTTTTAATTTTTCAGGTGTTATTATCATTTTCAGTAATATGAATGTCATAATATTTAAATTTTCGTATTATGGTCAGATGGGAACTTGAAGTTGAGATCGATTTCCGTACTTCACATTACACCAATCTGGATACAATTACATATAAATACAATATAAATAATAATAAATATTTTGAACGGTTGCATTAACATCGTAAACATCACGTAAATAAACGTAAACAAGTTGGCGTTTCAAAGGGTGTTTCAGTTTGGAACGAAGATGGATGACGTTAATTTTGTTCCATCTTCGTATTTACCTATTTTTGTCCTTGTATTTTTAAGCAGAGCTGACAAATTAATTACTACCAGCAAAACAATTGACTTACTGTTTTCTGTGGTCAATTAAGGAGCGTCATAATCATCATTTATTGCTTTAGGAAAGCTGCAAATTAGTTATTGTAATTTGGAAAATGCAAACTATCATTTTGTATTTTTATCAAGTATACTTTTATTTATGAATATTCATTAGATGAAGCATACCTACCACGAACATTTGTTTGCGCCTATTTCGTGGACGTAAATATAAATTTCCTAATACGTCAGCTTCCTCGCAAAAGTGGGACCTTGTTTCATAGAGACCGTGTTTGAAGTTTTGTACTGTTTCAGTAAGACTTGTAGTTAGAGTGGACGCACTATTCCCTAGGCTCTCTACGTAAATTCGTCCCGTATATAGGTCCGTAACATCTACTCCATTTTCCTCCCTTTCATTTCTACTCAATCTTCGGTCCATTTGAGAAACATGTCACGCCGTTGTGACCAACGTGTATTCCGCATCCTCTTCGTTTGCTGCATAGTCTCTGTCGACGGAAGTAAGCCTCATTTCCGGTAGAATGCTTTCGGGCCGAGTCCTGTCTTTCGAATTCATCGCATAAGACTCCTGATCCAGTTTAACTTCACCTTGCTTGGGGGAATAACGGTGGACGTTATCTGTCGCTAGGGAAAGCCTGCGCAAAACAGGTTTTCACTATCGTTTTGAAAGATATGCGGAGAGACCACATTGCTTGGCAGCTTTCTAGCACCTGACGTCAAGACTAAGTCAAGGTTCGATTATGTTATGTTTTTTTATGAAAGAACGAATGCGTTTGGTATTCTACCTCTACTCTTTATCGAATAATTAGCATACTTTTTCATTTTACGCATTCATTACCGAATAAGAACAGCTTTTTTCGAATGTGCTTTGATGGTTGAGGAAAATTTTTAACTTTCAAAAGCGGGCCCAGACCGGGAATCTAACCCGAAAACCCGAAACGAAAAGCGTTACCCACTTACCTATCCATGGGCCCCATAAGTGTAACCTTAGACTTCATTAGGTGCATTCTTTATTATAAATCCTCATAATTATAGTTTTAATTAATGCCATTGTATTATATCAACAAACAACATCATTGTATGCTATTAATGAATCATCGAAGAAGATTTCGATGTTTTCTTGTCCGCCCAGTAATGAAAACAATATTATTTTCATGATGTTCCCTCTTTATGACTGAACGATTTTTAATATATAAATGCTGAAAAGATCCACGCTATTGTCTTAAATTTTCTGTAACTTCATAATATTTTGGATGGTCACCAAATGGATTTTTACGGAATCGTTATGTTTATACATTTCCGGTGATAGTTATGCAAAATCTTATTAATTATTAGTGAAAACGTATTCGTTTGGTGTGATTTCTGTAACAAATAAGCTTTGCTACTGAGATTTCCCTCGTTTTTGGTAAGTGTGCGTCCTTTTCAACTTTGTGAGTGAACAATTTTCGGTCGGTTGAAAATTTTATTTTGCCTCCAATATGTATGATGAACTGTTACCTTTTCTAAATGTTGGAAGGAATAATTGTATAAAGAGTCTTTGCATCGCAATAAAATTACTTAGATAAGGCGATTTCTATTACTATTTTATTACAAGGCAGTTTCACTCTGCGATCTTCTGCTCAAGCAAACAGTCACAGTCTCAACGTGACTAATATTTTGAACACATTCAAAGTAGTCATTAGTCAGACAAGGAGTTTGCATTTTGTGTTATCCTTTCATGCTAAATCTTCATAGACACATATCTGCTGCGAAAATTTAGTGTTTATATAGTGGTTTCGCCTTCCCTAGCCATAACGCTTTATCTTAAAATTTGGATGAAGTCATCTGATTCAAGTGGGACGTAAGAGGAAGATGTACCAAGTGCTTTTTCCCTTGTCATCTTTCTCCCTTAAGATCATGGTTTTACGAAAATTGGGTTGCGGAGGAGGTTGACTAGACCGTAACGATACTGTTTTAATTAAGTTGCTACCGAAGGAGTGGAACTTGGAGGAAATAAATCTAACTTCATTTAAGTTTTGGTGAATAAATGTTACAATTGGAAATTCCTTTGTAGGCTTTATAGAATTACCTCTAAGTTTTTAATTTCGCCTTAATCTACACCCAATACATTCCGTCGATATATTTACGACGAAGTAAGCTCAGAGGAAATGGATATTAATTTGTACGTGGGGCTCCCGATAGCCAAGTTTGCAAAGCGTTCGAACTCAGTTAGCTAAGTGGGCAACGCGTTCGACTTCAGTGAAAGCGTTCCCGGGTTTGATTCCCAGTGGCGGCATACGTGCGAAATGACCTAAGCTGTCGAAGCACTTTTAACGATACTACTACTACTAATTAGTACGCCATCTTTATCGTATAGATATAAAGCGGGGAATTACTCTTTCTCGTGCATTGCTTACATTAACTTAACCGAGGTATAACTAGTAGTCTAAAGGTAATATAACAGGAAATGGTTTGCGGCGTGAATGAAAGGTGATATTTTTTTAATCAGCACTAATCTGGTTAACACTACTCGAAAGTATTCTACCCCATGCAGATGATTTGCTTAGTAGGATCGAACCTAGTGTCCACTGAGTTTCGAAACCAAGTTGTTTTAACTGAATGCTTTGAGAACACCAAATATGGTGGATCGTCGAGTCCTATCAACTCCTAAATCGAATTTGGTCCGATCCGGAAAAGTTTTAAGGAGAAAAAGCGAGCATGGAGTGGTCCTTTCATGAGTTATGTTTGCTAACCGCAACAGCCGTTCAATTGGCCCATGGTGTTTAATTTCTTTCCCTTCGGAAGGGTCGAACTTACAATCAAACACTTGGTCTTCGGTTGAAATAAAAAAAATTCGGGGAGCAAAGGAAGGGATGGAATTGATGCGCTTATTGTTTGCTTAATAATATCATTTTTAAAACCTACAACTGATGATGGGAATCGATCGACTTGAATGAGCTGGTGATATCGACTTGGATCGTTTTCCCTCACAAAAGAGAGCATTTCCAGGAAATTCACTGTGGCAATGTTTGCGAAAAGAATCGTTCCAATTCCAGTCAACTGATGTTCAATTTTTTTTGAGAATACATCCATTGTGTGTTTTTCGTTAATAATGGATATGAAGGCTGTGTTTAAGTACTAACCACCACTGTTTCCCAGAATTACCACGTAACCACTGTTCCTAAATCCACAAGCCAATACATTTTTAATATTTGTTTCTGAAGAGTTTTATTCGGAGGTTACGAATGATTTCAACGCTAATCTTTTCATCTGGAAAATGATTCGTTCAGAAATACCGGTATAGTTTCATCTAACCCGAACTCTGTTGTAAGTATTCAACAAGGAGGGTAATAAAAATTATTGTTTTGTGGTAAACTAAACGCTGCCATATAAAAAAGTCAATCATTAAAAAATCAAAGATAACACAAAAAGTCATCTACTGATTCGATCTTTTATTTAATTTTCTGGAATACCAGTAAGTAATTTGTAACGATCATGGATTTTAACAAGTGAAATGGAATGATGTATGAAATTATTTTTAGTCGTAAAAAGTTCACCGAAATTGAGGTTTGAGTCAGTATGTATAAATTCATATCAATTAGACGTATCATAAATTCTTCACGGTTACAACCTTTTCATTATAGTTCAAATAAATCATTATAGTTCAAATAATGAATTATCATGCTATACATTAGGGTTAACGTTCCTTACATCTAAAAAATGGGACGCACTATAAAATCATATGGGAAAACTAAAACAGAAGTAAAAACTGAAAAAGGAAGGAAAAGATTTAGCTAAGTATTCATTCATAAGTATAGGGATAAAAGAGTGGAACAGTTTGCCTGAATGGTCTTAATACCTTTACCTAAGAACGAAAAGGAGTTTAGAAAAAGATGTAAATTTTATTCGGATGTAGAAATGTAAATTTTGTAAACATGTTATATAAATTTAGATTCATTGCAATGTATAGGGTGTGACATGTATTAGATAAGATCTGTTGTGTATTGTACATATTTAAATAAGTGTATGTTATATGATTAAGCTGTCATCTTGTCTTGTGTCTTTATTTATCTTAAGCTTGTGTCTTTCCGCAACCAAATTTTGTAAATAAATAAACTAAGTAGATATATATTTGCCGCAGATGTATTTCATCGGCTGCATAACAGTTTTTTTTTTTTTGGTGTTTCATTGGTAAAACATGTTTCGGGTCGCTGTAGCAGATTTTGATTTGTTTAGAAGTTTCAGTGTTACCGTGAATACTTGTTCGCTTTGTAGTTATTAGGTCTTGCTGTCTCAAAATCAAGGAATTTTCACGTATAAGTTGAGCATCGATCCATACAATTTTCGTCAATTGTAGTTAATTTATTTAAGTTAACTTAGTTTAATTGTCTATAACAATGACATTTTTGCATGTCTTCTAGTTCCTTTAACGTGTGGTTTATCTTGATTTTGCTCAATGAGAAAGCCTGCTATGAATGGAAATGGACTGTTCTCGCTGTTTTTTAAAGGCATTCTCCGCAATTAATCGCACTTGACTCTTCACATAAATATTCAGCTCGGATACCACTGGACTCAGCGGCTAAGCTTAGCTTTGGGTCGGCCTATTCCTACGTGCCAAGCAAGAAAAGCGTCCGAAAGCTTTGAGTACCGAATCGGAAGAACAATTAGATTTCCCGAGATGAATCGTAACCTAGGGTCAGGAACGAATCTTTTAAGACGCAACTTTGACGGAATGTTTTCCCTTTAATATCACTATCATTACTATAGCATTGTAGAAAGGAACTTAAAGTCAGTTAGTTTCTTGCCTGCCAAGTTTCCAGGTTTGAGTCCCGGCTGACCGGAATTTTCCGTTTAGGAATTCGATGCCTGTGTTCATCCATTGTTACAACTCTCGTTTTAATTGTCCTATAACTAGATGTTTGCCGGAGCCTTGGAAAATGAAAGTAAATCACTTCAAATGTTTTTACTCATTGGTAAAATGAGTTTATGGTGATAATAGGTTCTTCATCGGCTGATGACTTTCAATCGCTCCAAATCTTATAAATCAGACACAGATACATATTTTTTGGCCATCTTTTATTATCGTCCATTTGTTAGCTTATGATGTTTTAAACTTGAACGATATCTTGACACAAAGTTTGAAATCATCTTTAAGAACACAAGGAAGATCTGTTTTGCCTTCAATTTAATTTGTTAGTACTGGCTTACTACCTTTCAAGATCTTGTCTATTGCTGTTTTTGAAACTGCGCGATAGTTAAACGCATTGAAATTTTCGCCAGTGATTTTCTCTGGAATTGAACATTTCTATTGTATGTTCCCCGCAGGGGCGTGTCTAAAAGTGCCTTATAAGGGGTCCACATTTTTTAATCTGCGAATTGCACGCTATCTTCGTTCGTTAATTTCTCACCTCCCATTCCTTGTACTTGATGACAGACCTATTGGGGGGAGGGGGGTCCGAACACCACTGACCAACCCCCTGGCTACACCACTGGTTCCTAGTAATTCAGAGCGTAGTAATTCAAATTGTAGCACCAAATGGAAAATACTCCGTGAACGAATTTTACAAAATACCTCTTCCTCCAATGTTATACAGGGGTGATATTCAGAGATATGATCTTTTAGGTATCCAATAGTTAAACCGATTTCTCAAGTCTAATGCATTATCATTCACACAAGAAAAAGGGTTTAGGTAACTTGGAACGATAAGGCTTGCATCTAGGAAAATTCCCTAGGACATGAAAATAGTCTGACGGAACCGGGACTCGAACCTGGGTCTCCAAATTGCCATTTGGTTGCTTTATCCGTTGAGCTATCTCACCAGAACCATCTCCATGCCGTTTGGGAGACTTTTGGGAGTCCCGGGATCGAGTTCCGTCAGACTTCTTTGATGACCGTTTCTCCTTGGGCATTATTATTTACCTTTACTATAATTATATCCAAAGTTCTTAAATCTCAGTTTCCCTGCTTTATTACCGTATTGAAAGTAATATCCACAACGGTCGTTACAAGTAACCCGCAGCTGACTACGTCCATAAAGTCGTTCTATCGTGTTTGGTCGCATTGCCACTAATCTCAGCTTCATTCGTTTTATTCTCTTATTCCATCCTTTCATCTGCTCATGGGGCCGCTGTTATTACTGTGACCTCTCCCAATTTCAGTAGTTTGCGGGTAAACTTTCTCCAGCCGCCGCGTCTGCATAGGAATGGCTCGCGTACCATTTTAGGTGATGCAGCGCTACTCACGAGTATTTCCCCCTCGTCCCACTTTCCCCGTGGCCTATATAAGGGAGACATCGTCCCCGGAATGGGAGGGTGGGCCAATGGGGCGGGTTATTGTCTGAGATGAAGGCACAAGGGGAGTGTTATGGTCGAAAGAGATGGAGGAAGTGACTGGAAGGAGAAATTCGATATCACACCCCTTGCCAGGGTTGCCAGGGCACGGCTTTTGCGGGCTTTTGATTCAGCTCTGTGCGAATTTGAATCTTTAGTTTACGTTAAGAAATCAAGATGAATCAAACTTGCAAAATTGATTTTTAGATCACCAGAAATTCTCTGAAGGTTTCCACGCAGTAGTTTATACTTCAAATTTTAGAAATAATTTCCTATAATTTAGCAATAACTCACTAAATAATCTCCGGTGGGATCCAGTGGAAATATATAGTTGACTAAACACGGTATTGGATAATATATTTATTATTCCACTAAATGTATTATTATACGGTCCTAGTTTCGATGTAATTGTAGCTTGATGATGGTGTAAATATACCGAAACCGTGGTCAGTAACTGATAAATTTTGTGGACTAGTGAAAATAACATCCGTTTTTGCTTTTATTTGCTATAACTGTCACTTTTTCCTTTTACTCCATGCGTTAATTTTTTTTGCATAAGTTATTTAGTGAAAATATAAACATGGCCACACTTATCTACCAAAATTTGTTTCAAATCTTTATGAAGGTTCAGGAAAAGTCACTTTGGCAGCCCAATTCTGCCCAAAGGCAGGTGTTTCACTTGTTTTCATCTAATGAGGTTCCTTGTTTGTTTATATTATTGGTATACGTTGTATGTAGGATTTAGTTCCATAGTTTAAAAGGGTTTCGCGTTAGGTGCATAGGAAGTTGCTCCATCTGAAAGACGTTCACTCTTACGGCCTTGTTTATCTTGAGTAATTAAATAAGAAGAAATAACTAAAAGAGCTTCGAAGGATTAAAAGAAAAATAAACATAGATTCCTATAGTCTTAACGTTGTATCTTCTTTTCCAAAACACCTAAACTTTAATGATATACTCCAAAATTTTTCAGGAATTCATTTACTTTAAACGTCATATTTAATATTTTTTTATTAATAGTGGTTTCATAGAGGAAAAATATATGACTAAAGTTTACTGACGCGCTAATTTTTTATATGGATTTTATTCGATTTTCGGGTATGAATCGCGAGATATTGGTTGCAATCTAGAACTTTTAATTTTGTGATATCTACCATCCGAAGAGTCTTATTCCCTCTTAAAGTTATTCCTTATTTCTTTTTCGTACTCACCGACTTCTGAAATCTCATTATTCCTTCCAGGTTTTTGAAAAGTTTTCTTGCATTTTTCTCGGTCATAATTGCCTGGGTGATTAACCTAGATTAATTTCTGTCTTTCTTATGGGAAAGTTTTGCTCTTTAACTTACACATAGAAATGTTCTCTGTTAGGAAATACTTTATTACGACGATTTCCATGACTTAATAAAGCTGACTATTCTAATTAATATTCAAAGTGATCTCGCCAGCCATACCGTCATAAAATTAACATTGTGGGTCTGGCGGCGTTTTATTAATTAAATAACTTTGCTCTAAGGAAATATGAAAGACGGTTGTTAATGAATTAGATGTTTATAAAGAATCCCAGAGCCGTTATGCAGGCGGTTTGAGTCTTTTCCTTGTGACACAAATAGGTAACTAGGGATATTAAACGGATTAACCAGCTCTCTAAGAATCACCTAAAGCGCATTTCAATAACAACGCTATCATAACCAGAGGCCAATGAATGCTAAAACTACTTATAGTAGTTTAAGGAGTGGTATTATAATGTATCCTTAAAATTTATAGGGCCCGGTATCATTATGTTTCATCAGAGTTAAGGTAATAGTTAACACCTTATACACGTGATGGATTAGCATATCTATTATAGCGAATCTTCACTTCCGATTTACCAAAATAATATAAATCTGGACCATAAAATGAACATAAGTTAAAGTCTATTTTAAGTATACATTATAATTTTGGGCCTTAGTGTTTATTCATTATTACCTGAAATTCTCAGAAAATGCCGTCAGATGAACCACCGTAACCAAAATTTAAACCTTGGCTTCGACTTAGTATGAGATAACATTGGCGGCTACTCCGCCGAGATCTTTTATTGTTTGTCTTATTAAATGATATTAATTAACGATATCTATTGTAACTAATTCTGCTTTTTGAGTAAACTTCATATAATTTGACCCATGAATTCAGTTACTTTTGTAAGTATTTTAATGGAATGATGCTTATGGAACATTGTATCTGGATTACTTACTCTTAAGCCTCCGCCGAAAATAGTTCCAAGTTCACCAACCGAGTGTACTCGTGGAGGGGAAAGAGTCTAGTCACGTGGAATATAGACATATAAGTAGATCTACTTCTTCCGGAACGTCAAATGCCGGGTACAACTGTATTTACCTCCAAATTTTAGAGATTTAACGAGGGCGCCCTCGTTTAGTACATATTTTATTCCCCCATTGTCACCCCTCTCTCACATGGAATTTAACAATGACAATTTCCCTCTGGCAAACGACCTTTAAATTCCACATCGAAGAACTCGCGACCCTTCCGTCGAGATCAAGACTCTGCTAACCGCCCTTACAGTGGAGAACTTAATATAAAAGACGTAAAGAACTTCCTTCGAGGGAAGGCGGAATATAAATTGCGGTCGTAAAAGGAGAAAAAAGTGTCTTGCATTCGGAACCTCTGAGTACCCGTTTTTTACGCGCTCGCAAAGGGACTGTGTATCCAGGAATCACGACCAAGGAATCGGGATATCCGTGAGTAAAGATGGAATGATGCAGGTTTTTTGGGTGCCGATGCAGTGCCGTGGGGCGGGTCGATCGGCGTCGTCGCAGTATACCAGACGCGGATTAGAAGGGCTGTCATTTGTCCATTGGAAAGAGCCGAAGATCGAAGGGCTGGAATGAGTGGGAGGGACCTTTTTTCAACAAAGGGCCCTTTCCACGGCGGTATGACGGTGAAGAGGGAGAGAAGGCGGGGGAATAACGGGAAGGTAGAGGGAAAAATCGACATTTTTTGCCGGAGTTGAATCGNCGGCAGCTCCTGAAAACTCCATTCTCCTGGGCCCTTAAGATTCCTCCCCAACAGAACTTCCGCGGGGGAATGTTGGGTGGCCGCGTTCTTCCGTCGCCTCATCGAGAACAAAATTGCTGGAACGTGCTTATCCCAGTCTTGGTGCCGACTCTCCAAACTGAGCTGCAGCCCCTTCTTAATTTCCTGGTTCCGTCTCTCTGTTGGATTAGCTCGGGGATGATACGTAGGGGTGGTCCACGGCTTGGCTCCCCATCTTGCGCAAGCTTCCTTCCAGAGGTTGCTGGAGAATTGCCTCCCGTTATCGAACAAAATCCGGGATGGATACCCCCAACGCGCGAAGACTTCAGCCTCGAGAATCCTGACGATACCGGGGGTTTCTGCATTTCCCATCGGGAAAGCTTCCGTCCAACGAGAGAACATGTCAGTGACGACTAACAGGTTCGTCTTCCCTCTCGGCGACCGTGGATAAGGTCCCATCAGATCAACGGCCACCGTTTCCCAGGGGTGATCGGCTTTGTGAGGACGTAGGGGCCCCTTCTTCTGTACCGGTCCTCCCTTTCGACATTTACAGCGCTCGCAGTTCCGTACGTAGTGTCGGACGTCCTTTGGTGCTGTTCCCCAATCATACCCCTGGTTTAAGGCCTCTAGGGTGGCTTCTGCTCCAGGATGAATTTCAGTGGGGTCATCGTGGTAACGATGCATGACTTCGCGGTGAAGAGGTGGAGGGACGAACAGTCTCCAAGGTCTCCTCTTCGTCCTACGAAAATAGGTTACCTCCCCTTCCACCTTGTATCGTTCTTGGAGTCTTTTTGCGGTAGTTCCTCGCCCGGTGGCGTTGGTTAACTTCCTTCTGAGGTCTACCGTGCTTGGGTCTGTCGCCTGAGCCTCTCTGATCCGGTCGAATAGCCCTGCCGTATTCGTGACCTGGTTAACTTGCGGGGGAAGTAGCCTCTCAAGATCTGGCCGCAGGTCCTCCTGTGAGTCTCGGGGTGCTCGAGACAGGGCGTCCGGGAGCTCATTGACTCGTCCTGGACAGTGCTCCACCTTGAAACTGTACTCCTGTAGTAAGAGAGCCCAACGAGTCAACTTGGCTCGGCTGTCCTTCATTTCTCCTAACCAGGTCAGCGCGCGGCTGTCCGTCCGCAGAATAAAGGGTCGATCACTGAGGTACTGGGGATACCGTTTTATGCCCCAAATGACGGCAAGGCACTCCTGCTCATTCGCGTGGTATTTCCTCTTCGTCGGACTTAGCTTAGCACTGGCGTATACGATTATATTACGGCTCTCATCTGGTCCTTCTTGGTATAACACTTCCCCTAGCCCTATGCTGGAAGCATCCGTCTGGAGGACAAATGGACGGTTGGGGTCTGGGCGCGAAAGGGTTTTATGTCCCGGAACGCTTGCTTCACCTTCTCGAATGCGTCTTGTTCCTCCTTCTCCCATTTCCAACGTGCGGTAGTACCGAGGCGTGCGGTAATAGGTGCGAGGATCTCGGCCAAACGAGGAACATAGTCTCGCAGCCAATTGCAGAGGCCTATCAGTTGCCGAGCCTGTNTTGTGATATCTACCATCCGAAGAGAGTCTTATTCGCTCTTAAAGTTATTCCTTATTTTTTTTCGTACTCACCGACTTCTGAAATCTCATTATTCCTTCCAGGTTTTTGAAAAGTTTTCTTGCATTTTTCTCGGTCATAATTGCCTGGGTGATTAACCTAGATTAATTTCTGTCTTTCTTATGGGAAAGTTTTGCTCTTTAACTTACACATAGAAATGTTCTCTGTTAGGAAATACTTTATTACGACGATTTCCATGACTTAATAAAGCTGACTATTCTAATTAATATTCAAAGTGATCTCGCCAGCCATACCGTCATAAAATTAACATTGTGGGTCTGGCGGCGTTTTATTAATTAAATAACTTTGCTCTAAGGAAATATGAAAGACGGTTGTTAATGAATTAGATGTTTATAAAGAATCCCAGAGCCGTTATGCAGGCGGTTTGAGTCTTTTCCTTGTGACACAAATAGGTAACTAGGGATATTAAACGGATTAACCAGCTCTCTAAGAATCACCTAAAGCGCATTTCAATAACAACGCTATCATAACCAGAGGCCAATGAATGCTAAAACTACTTATAGTAGTTTAAGGAGTGGTATTATAATGTATCCTTAAAATTTATAGGGCCCGGTATCATTATGTTTCATCAGAGTTAAGGTAATAGTTAACACCTTATACACGTGATGGATTAGCATATCTATTATAGCGAATCTTCACTTCCGATTTACCAAAATAATATAAATCTGGACCATAAAATGAACATAAGTTAAAGTCTATTTTAAGTATACATTATAATTTTGGGCCTTAGTGTTTATTCATTATTACCTGAAATTCTCAGAAAATGCCGTCAGATGAACCACCGTAACCAAAATTTAAACCTTGGCTTCGACTTAGTATGAGATAACATTGGCGGCTACTCCGCCGAGATCTTTTATTGTTTGTCTTATTAAATGATATTAATTAACGATATCTATTGTAACTAATTCTGCTTTTTGAGTAAACTTCATATAATTTGACCCATGAATTCAGTTACTTTTGTAAGTATTTTAATGGAATGATGCTTATGGAACATTGTATCTGGATTACTTACTCTTAAGCCTCCGCCGAAAATAGTTCCAAGTTCACCAACCGAGTGTACTCGTGGAGGGGAAAGAGTCTAGTCACGTGGAATATAGACATATAAGTAGATCTACTTCTTCCGGAACGTCAAATGCCGGGTACAACTGTATTTACCTCCAAATTTTAGAGATTTAACGAGGGCGCCCTCGTTTAGTACATATTTTATTCCCCCATTGTTACCCCTTTCTCACATGGAATTTAACAATGACAATTTCCCTCTGGCAAACGACCTTTAAATTCCACATCGAAGAACTCGCGACCCTTCCGTCGAGATCAAGACTCTGCTAACCGCCCTTACAGTGGAGAACTTAATATAAAAGACGTAAAGAACTTCCTTCGAGGGAAGGCGGAATATAAATTGCGGTCGTAAAAGGAGAAAAAAGTGTCTTGCATTCGGAACCTCTGAGTACCCGTTTTTTACGCGCTCGCAAAGGGACTGTGTATCCAGGAATCACGACCAAGGAATCGGGATATCCGTGAGTAAAGATGGAATGATGCAGGTTTTTTGGGTGCCGATGCAGTGCCGTGGGGCGGGTCGATCGGCGTCGTCGCAGTATACCAGACGCGGATTAGAAGGGCTGTCATTTGTCCATTGGAAAGAGCCGAAGATCGAAGGGCTGGAATGAGTGGGAGGGACCTTTTTTCAACAAAGGGCCCTTTCCACGGCGGTATGACGGTGAAGAGGGAGAGAAGGCGGGGGAATAACGGGAAGGTAGAGGGAAAAATCGACATTTTTTGCCGGAGTTGAATCGGTGAAAGATTTGTTAAAAGTAACAAATGTCTTGTTTTTACTCCTCACCTAGGGGGATAGTGTGACAAATGCATCCCATAATGTGCGCTCTTTTCGCGTATCCCAGCATTTATTTCTTTGTTTTCTTTTCCTCTCCGGAGGGAACATTTCGACGGCATCTGTTTCCCTTTAGTCCCGCGAAAGTGAGCGAAAAAATTCTTCCGCCGTAATTAGTTTCATCTTCCGCTGTTTTCCGTTCGAGTTGCCCGTTTTTCTTTTCTTTGGAATTCTCGAGGAATTGGTCTCGATGTATTTTCTCGGGAAGTTTCCGTAATAAGATGATAACGGGTTAACTTCATCTTTTTGTATCCGCTAAATGAGAGTTTGTAGCTTATGAACAAATTGAAAAAAGTAATCTTTGTAATGGTGGAAGGGATTGATCGACTAATGTTGATAAAAGGTAATTTTCCATAGCTCTTTTAATATCTCTGCTGGAGGTGTATTTTAGATCTTTATTATTTATCTTCAGTAGTACAAATGTGGTGATGAAACTGCGTATGAATTGAATGATATAATAAACATGTTATCTCTCTTGTTATGATACTAAGTAGAGTATATTTTACTCTCACCTTTTATAGATTTGCATATATAGTCTCCCTTGTCGAAATAATTTCAGTAGTTAATTGTATGGCTACTTTATTACCTGTTTTTTGGGCTCCCTGATAGCCAAGTGGGCAACGCGTTCGACTTCGGTGAAAGCGGTTCCGGGTTTGAATCCCAGTGGGGGCTTACGTGCGAAATGACCTTAGCTGTAGAAGCACTTTTAACACTAGTACTATTTATTACCTTTTATTCCACTCAAATCAGTAAAATTTCGCTCTTAGAATTAAAAGGATAATTTATTAAGTGAACTGAAAACTTCAAAGGAATGTATTATTTAGAAGAAATATTCTTCCTTATGAGCAGTTCCAAGGAGTTATGCGTGCAGAGATGAATATCATATTATGGTTACCGCAATTAAAAAAATCGTTCTCCTAACTTTCAATATTCTACAATTATTCTGAGGCATTACTTACTGGGATGGATTAATTACTGAAGAAGCGAAGATTATGTAAAAAAATACAGAATGCCATATATGCTTCCAATGGTGGGATAAAGGATTAAGAAGCAATTTTAACAACTACTGGCTAACATTTAATCGCCAATTACGAAGCTTATTATCGTAGTTTATTGAAGGTTCATCAAAAGTTTCTTCGCATTTTTATCCATTAATGGGGCTTTCTTAACAGTTTAATGAACACGGCAAAGGCGAGGTAACAAAAAACCAGCTTCAGCACCGCCGTTAACGAAAAACGTTTTCACATTCGCGGGTAAAGCGTCAACTGTTCAAGCGAAAGGGATTTTTTGTCCGCTACTCTTTTCAGGCTTTTCTCTCCCATAACGTAGTCCCTCCAAAGATGTGCTCATCCTTCCAAATCGCCTTCCATTCATCCCATTTTCCCTTTTTCTTCCATTCTTTCACTGCTATTCCCCTCATCTTTCTCTTCCACCGCACTTATCATACTTTCGAATCTTTTTTTCATCGGCGCTGGTAAAACTGTCGACCATTCTGGAGCTCACGGTTGCGTTGTTTTTATCGCGTCCTCGTCACTTTCATTCGTCGCCTTTTTTGCTACCGCTCCTTGCTCTCATACAAATGCTCTATTCCGTCTTATGGTTTCTGCGGAAAAAATCATTGCGTTTTCATCCCCCTGTCTCCCAACGCCACGTCTCCCTCACCAGCTTGCTCTCTTCGTTCCAGCGCATAACTTTCCTTCTTTTCCTTTTCTTCTTTTGTCTCAAAGGGTGCGCCTCTAAATGCCTTGAAAATCTTTTGTATGATACGAGAGATGTATAGGAAATACGACGGAGTTCAAAGCCAAAAGTTTCCCCTTGAAAAATGTTTTCTTCTTCTTATTTGGCGGCCCTTGTCTGGAATTTATATTATCGTCAAGGTGATCCCGAAGGAGAGTTCAGGGTTTCCATTTATACAAGGCTGTAATATAGCGCCTTGAAGATGTAAAAGCTGAAGAAAAGGTCCGTAATGAGGGGGATGATACTAACGAAGAAATAAATCAATTGGCTTCATATTTTTTTCTCCTGAACCTACTTTAATTCTACCATTGAGTCAGCTGAATCTGTTGGAATATCTGAAAGCTAATTTTTATATTCGAAAACGTTTGCTTCCTAATTTAACTGCAGATAATTAGAATCTGAAAATTATATTACGTAATTTATTAGCAGCGTGAGTTTATTAAATTCTTTGATTCAGAATAAATTTGAGCTTGAAATAAAATTGCAGCATCCCTTATGAGCTGCTTAACACAATGATTCCCAACCCTTTCGAACCCATGGCAAACATTCGTATATATTAAAACTTTGCGGCACACTTTACCAATACTTTGTGAGACACAGTCTTAATACATATCCGAGAAGAAGGAATAGCCAAGTACGGAAAAAGATATTTTAGTACTTTACTACGAGATCTTATTAAACGACCAATATTTTGAAAAATGGAGCGCACTGTGCAAGATGCAAATGTAAAATTGGAAGAGTATCTCATGAATGTATCCCCCAGCTATGAATATCTGTCTTAACATACAGTTAGCTCTTATTGCTTAATTTTAGTATTTTTTTAAATTTGATCAGGAAATAATAATATCAAGTTTTTTAAACGGAGTTCCATTGTCTTCTCTGTAGATGAATTCATTGCAAAACCTCGGCTTGCGGAAATATCTCAAAGAAACTTCGCTGGCTTATTCCATTTCCCCTTTGAGGTATTTGAAAGTCAAAATCGCTAAAATAAAAATATCCTTTCCTCAGCGAAATTGGAAGATTGAATGCCTTTGTACTCCTTCGAAGGTATTCTTAGAGTTAAAATGTCACCAAGTTTTCGTTTGGCTGCCAGTTCGTAACAGGATTCTTTTGACTGCACAAAGGAAAAGCTTAAAAATACTTTCTCATAAAATAAGTGATTTTTGTGTATGTATTACTGACTGTTATACCACTGTTATATTTTTTGATAGATAAACACCCAAGGCAAGATAAACTCTGTGAGGATAAAACGCATGTCCTAGAAGTAGCTTAAGACTAAAGAGAAAGAATTTTCTTACTTCTTATAGTAGTATTTGTGCCAGGATAGGACACTTTTTTAAAAATAGGCTGGGGTCACAGAAGTGCTATTGACATTTTCCTCTCGTTTTCTAAGGAGCATCAGGTACATGAGTACTCGTTCCATTACCTTTTCTGGAAATTCTATACTAGAGTAATATTTCTCGAGCGTTAAAGAATCGTATTAGAAAACTAAAACTGCAAATTTAGAAATTCGCTCCTCTCTATCCATCAAAACAGAGGCTAGAATTTGATTTATCTTTATTTTTTTGATTATTTACATTACTTAACAGTGTTTATCTTCTAATTATTCCTGCTACCGTAAAAATCGATAACAATTTCTGAAATTTTCGCGTTAGTTCTTTAAAAACATCTCAAAAGGTTATCTTAATGAGATACAGTAGAATTTAATGATTTACAGTGACTGATTGTGGTGGGATAGATCATTAGTTTTCAGTTTATTGAAATTACTTCGTGATGTAATTAGGTAAAACTCCGGGTCAAATTTATCTTCAGCCCTATTAAGAACTATGCTAATTAATTCTCATCGGAGTTCTTCGGTTCTTTAGTTGGTTATGGTAATGTGTTCGCAATCTTACCATAGATTTTTCTCAGGTGGCGGTTGATTTTTTTAGTTATAATATTAGGAAAATATCTATCTCTAGAAGGTAAGGATGCATAGTGCATCCAGATTCTCAGAGAGCTTCACGATTCAAGGTGTGTACTAGTAGGAAATATTGAATATGCTTATACTTAGCTTAAAAGCTTTCCTTTGACCTCGTATGACTATATTCTGTACTTATTTCTATATTTATTCTGTATTCTAATAGCGGCAACGATTGATGTACAAGTAGTTGTAAGAAAAAACCCGCATTATAGGTATACAAACAGAGAACGGAGATAAAACTAATTACAGAAAATGTCGTAAAATAAAATTTAATATAATACCCAAGGGCGAATGCGAAAAATTTTAGGAAGATATTGCAAAATTTAAAATACATATTGGGAATTTACAGAGCAAGAATTTAAGAAAAACACTACCATCAAAATTATAGTGCACACTAAAATAATAGTGTTACAGAAATATAGACCTTATAAAGTTTTTAAGTTTGTTCGAGAGAGAAAGAAATTACAAATGCCGCATGCTTTGAAGTTGCAGCTAAGGCTAAGGTT